>QXTE01000086.1:4634590-5144536 GCA_003942145.1 Platysternon megacephalum
ATCAACTTAGGTTTGAACAGAGACTGGGAATGGCTCGGTCATTACACTAATTGAATCTATTTCCCCATGTTGAAACAGTCTCACACTTTCGTGTCAACTGTCCGAAATGGGCCATCATGATTATCACTTCAAAAGTTTTTCTCCCCTGCTGTTAATAGCTTCTCTTAATTAATTAGCCTCTTACAGTTGGTATGGCTACTTCCACCTTCTCATGTTCTCTGTAAGTATAAATATCTTCTTACTGTATGTTCCATTCTATGCATCCGAAGAAGTGGGCTGTAGCCCACGAAAGCTTATGCTCAAATAAATTTGTTAGTCTCTAAGGTGCCACAAGTACTCCTGTTCTTTTTAGAGGATCAGATATACTCATACTGGCATGGGGAAGTCAGAATTCTCTCTCTCTAAGGCAGCCTCGTCTCCTATGCCCTTGACAAGATGGGTGGGAGAGGTAACCAGTGGTGCCAGCAGCATACCCCATTTAAGTTTCCACATGGGAGAGAGTGGGAGCTCTAAGTTACAGCCAGGATTCAAGCAGAGGCTACCCAAGAGGATGCCCTGATTCAGTGAATGTTCTTAGTTGGCTCATCCATGCCACCTTCCTAGTCAGGACTGCCCTAAAAGTGATAGTTACAGCAGATTTACTCTGACACCAGATCACCCTCAGAACCCTCTGCTGAGGTGTATCCTGGGCTGAATGTATCCCAAAGAAAATCAGATGTAGGCACTATTAACCAGAGCCTTACTAACTCATTATTCCACCAAGCTGGTAATATTCACACATTCTCTCAGTAGACCCTTAAGAGTGCTATAGTGAGTACAACAGTTTCACAAAATATACTAAGATTTACTACTCTACCCAGAAGTATTACAAAATAAACACTAAATTACATTTAAACTAAAGACAAGATTGTGTCCCAGTACAATGCAGCTACACTGAATAAAACCCCTCCCACACTGTCCACACAGGGCTTACTCAAAGAGTATGTCTACACTGCAGCTGGGAGCGTGCTGCCCAGCTCAGGTGAGCAGATGTGCACTAGCTCTGCTCTAGCTAACATGCTAAAATCAGCAAGGTAACCAGAGTAGGAGGGGCAGAAGCTCAGGCTAGTTGCCTGAGTATAAACCCTCCCAGACCCCTGGGTGTGTACTGAAGTGGCTACACCCAGCTATACTGCTACTTCTAGAGTGCTCGCTCAAGCAGAGCTACCGCATGACTGTCTACTCAAGCTGGGAAACACTGTCCTAGCTGCAGTGTAAACATACCCAAAAATGCAGCTGGGGTGAGGGAGTGGCAGGTACTGCACACCCAATACCCACTCAAGCAAGAAGACAGGGAGAAGGTGGAGCTATGCCCCTGCTTCTCTACATGCCAGCCACATGGGAAGAACAAGAGGGGCAGGAGAAACTGCACTCTGAAAGAGGAAGTGACACAAATTACTCCTCCCATGCTGTCCTCTTGCTTCTGGGAAGAGGAAGTTTTCACTGAGTCACGATTTTTTCCTGGGGTCTTGAAGCAACACACGATCCCATATTCAAGGTATAGTTCAAAGCTCAATCTGATCTTAAATAAATAGTGTACATTTTAAGATACAAAATCCTCAGGCTTTATTTTGTTGTGTGTTAATTTACCAGCAGTAAGTCTCCCAGTCACCAGTGCAAGTTAGCAAGAGTCTACAGGTCTGTCGCATCTTAGGCGCATTTAACATGTGCGATTTCAGCTTTACGCGGTCAGCAAAAACAAGAAGAAAAACTAGAAAAATAACAATTTAAATATTGTTTCTGTAGTGCGGGCGATTCTGCCCGCCATTACACTCAATGTAATTTTGACTATATGCGGTTTTTGCTTTACGCGCTCACCGCAGAACGTAACCCCAGCGTAAGATGAGACAGACCTGTACTGTGATAATTGTGTTTTTTCTTGAATGCCTCATTCGTTAGAGATACAGAAAGACTATCTAATTGTTACTAAAAGTTTGGTTCTCTCCAGTAGCCAGAACTCTGCTTAACTTGAGGTGTGTGTATATCTTTTAGAGAAGACGTAATAAGTAGTGTGTCATCACAAATCTGCCAAGAAATGCCTTTGCTAGGTAGCATGACACGCTTAAGCTTGTAAATAGCTTAACCGTTACTAGCTTGATTCTGAATTCCTGCCCCCTCCCTCACCTCCATCTAAATTCCACGAAAAGCTGGTTTCTACTCAAAATTTCTTATGCATGTTGTCTAGCCAGATTACGGTTTTATGCTGATGGTGGTGCTTTTGTTTTGTTTGTTGTGAAATATTTGAAATATTAATCTGACAAGGTTTACTGGTTGCAAGTATGAAAAATAATACTTTTTCCTCCTTCTGGAAAAGTCTACATTTTTTCCAGCGTATTCCATCTCAAATGCCTTGTTTAGAAACTCCAAATGTATTTCACTCAGTTGTCTCCAAAATCATCACTTGTGTTTTTGACTATTGGCAATTTTAGTAATAGTAGGCAATCACTGAGTTATTCACCACAAGTCTTCAGAAACCAGTAAAGCTTATGAATTAACACAGCTAACCCTTCATGCATCCAGATTAATCCAAGCTTCAAATTACATGTCCAGTCCTTTCTGACATTTAATTAATTTTTTAAAAATAAAAATAGGTCATAGGTGCAACCTTGCCAATCATTTACATGTCATGTACACTCACAATCCAAAAATATTGCCAGAACAAGATAAAGTCAAAAGAAGGCTTCTTCGGTATCTGTGGGTTTGCAAACATACTAGTGGTTGTGACCAGACATACCCAACAACTGTGGCTTTCATGAAGCAGAGGAAGTATACAGAAACTGAAAACAATGACAGCAAGAATGCATGTTATCTTTGACAACACACAAATCATCATACTGTGTGGGTTACCCAATAACCAGGGTCTTACAACAAAGTACAGAATCCAGCAAGCCATATCTTTTAAACAAAACAAAACAACACACCACACTAAACATCAGATATCTCATTGGCAAGAATATTGCAGCTAAACATTAACAGAAAAAGAAAGAAAAGTTTGCCGACATTCTACTCAACTTAAAGGGCCATCCTCAAATAATTTACGTCAGTATTTTTTAAACACCTAAAGGGTTTAATAAAATTTTATACAATGTTTTCACACTTTTTTTTTCATTTCAGTGAAGATATTTTTATTTTAACATTCCCCTGGAGTACTGAAAAGCCAAACACAACTGCACTGTGCTGAGAACCAGAACCAGAAACTTGAAGCCAAACAAACTAGTTTTAGGGCATGGTTTTCAAAAGCACTCAATGTTGGCCTAACTCTGCTCCATTGAAGCCAATAGTAAAATTCTCTTTTATGCGTCTTAAGAGCAGAATTAAGCCAATGCTGGGTGTGCTTTATAAAATCCCACACTCAGCGTCCAAGCTAAGTGAACTACAAGGATTAACGAAGCAATGTAAAAAATGCAAAGGTTTTTTTTTCTCCCCAATTTTAAGAGTTAAGATCTCAGGTCAAACTTCTAACGCAGCAAACCATTTTGCTTTCATTTCAGTTTTATATTATACTTGGCATGGAGGAATCTTAGTTACCGCAATAATCCTCTTTTAACCCAGGAATGGAGTTAAATGAATCTTCCGTATTCTCTGCGTTACAGTGGACTCTATGCTTCCTCTCCACCAGACCAAATATTACTTGTCAGACTGTGCGAACCTTGGCATATGTCTTATATTCACATCTCATGAGCAGTACAGGGCTATGCAGTTTCATTTGGTTATGCACTTTCATTTAATGCAAAGTAGTGGTACTTCTATCTGATTGGAAGAGGAACAAATTTAATCAAGTTAATCCAGAGCTTCCACATAGTTTCAGGTAATCCAAGATCAATCCTTTCAAGGAGAATGACCCAAGATGCTGAATCAATGAAAAACTGACATGATTAATGTAGATACCGCTACAAACTGTACTACTTTCACAATTTATTTTTCTTCTTTTTTTAAATAAAGAGTGATTGCTTCTGTTAGAACATTTCCCCTTTTTATCAGCCCCGCTTAAAAAGAGAAAAGTAAAAACAGGGAGGTGCCCTCCATTATGGGACTAGTAGTCTCAACAAATTGGCTTCTTGCACAGTCACTTGGAATCAGATGTGTTTTCAAATATATAAATAAATCTCCTTCCTTGCCCAACCAGCTTCATAGTTTTAAGAAATAAATGGAAAGAATCTTAATGCAAACATCATTCAGATGGGACCCAACAGACCTATTGATCTGTACTAAATCCATTTAAAAGATCAATAAGTGACATTTTCAGAAGTGAGCTTCAAAGCCCCTACTCTGCAAGATATTCTGTGTTGGTGGACCCCTGCACCTTCCATTTTATTTATTTTTTAAAATAGCATAAGATTTCAGTGGGGCTGCACACAGGCACAGGAGTCCACCCCACTGCAGAGCAGCTAACAGCAGTGGAGTATTTAGGAAGCAAGGCACTGAGGTACAATAGTCTCACGGCTGTCAATGGGACTACTCGCGTACCTAAAATCAGACATGTGCTTAAGTAAGTTCCTGAATCAGGGTCAAAGTTTGCAAATGCAATTTAAGATGTTAATGCAGATTGTCTTGTTGAACAAGTGGTTATACATATGAAAGTGCACCTGTTAATTTAAAGTCTGTTTGGAGGCATCTTTGAAAATATCTGATGGGTGTTCTCAGTCAGTTACAGCAATTGCTTTCAGTTGAGAAAGATTCTGACTACATTATTTTTGTATGCTAGATGAAACAGAAAAATCTAGTATACTTTTCTTTAAAAAAAATTCCCCATAACATTTAAAAATAAAAAAGAATGAGCAGTTGTATATAGCTTCACAGCAGCCTTTGCATTCCAGAGGCACCAGCCTACACCACCTGCATCCCCTTAAAAGTTAAAGCACTTATAAAAGGCCAAATCACCAAAATAAATTAAAAAGAAATAAGGTTTTCCCTTGTGATTATGATAGACTAGAGTTTGAATTTCTGTAGCCTCTTTCTCACTTTGTGTATCCCAAAGCACTTCACTAAGGGGCGAGTTAGACACTGGCATTGAAGCGACTGTAGACAAACAGAGCAGCCATTAGAAATTCAGTAACAGCTCACATATTAGAACCAGTTTTATTGAGAAAAGAAATGAATGTTGGGCATAATTCCAGGGTTATCCCCTACTCTTTTCAAAGGGTGCCATGGGGATCATTAACTTCCATCTGGACAGTTTTCCTTTAACTGTTTTTGAACACCATTTGTGAAAACACAATAGAATTGTAGAAAATAGGAAAAGATCTATTAGATCATGTAACCCATCCTCTTGCCAGTTGAAAGTATTTTGTAGGGGAAAATATTTTAGTGTTTTGCCCAGTCTATTTTTAAGCATATCAAGAGGATTGGCTTCTACCTCCCATCCCTCCTTTGAAAAGCATTCCATAATCTATTAAGAACATTGTTAAGAAGTTTTTCCTGGTGTATTCAGCCTACATTTTTCCTTTATATATATATATTTCCAGCCCATTACTGCTAGTTTTATCCCACTGGACCACCTAAATGATTCCCTTCTCTCCTTATCATTTACACCTTCAAATATATGAAGATGAATACTTTCCTCTGAACACCTGTGACTTCTTGACCAAAAAACAAAGTTATTATAGCCACACTATATGTTCAAGTTGAATAAATCAATCCCTCCATCCCCATTTCTCTCCCCACCCCACTTTTTTTTTAAAACATATTGCTACAAACTTTGTTTACCCATTCTCAGTCTTCTAATACCTCTCCAGTTCTCCATAATATGTAAAACCAGAAAACAAAAGTCAAGTAAATTTGTTATCCAAATTCTTTTGCAGCATATTGTCCAAGACTGTTGATATTTATACTGAAAGTTTATAAATGTTCATGTGTTCAATAACTTGCATTTTATAAATAGCTAGATTTCCAAGATTTTCAATACTTTCTGGTTGTCCAGATTGCACCTCCTTACTTCCTACTTCTTGTTAAAGACTTTAGAAATAAATAGTCAGTAATTCAGAAACTTTTAAAATAATTTATAACCCTCAATTTTAGTGGCCCAACTTTCATTCTAATATTTCTTCCTCCTTCACGCCTGCCTGCTCCACTCCCAATTCACCTGTAAATCCCCTTTATATTACCACTTACCTCTTTGATTATCAATAGCTCGTTTGGCTTTCAGAATAATATCACAACATTTTGCATACCATCTTTAATATAAACAGTCACAAAATGATTTATACTGTAGTCTGAATGACAAAAAGCAGCAGTGCAAAAAACATTGTATGTAGACTATATTAAAGAATTCAGCTACAACACAAATAGGAAGAGAGAAAAACAAGCAGTACAGTCAAGGAAGAAAACAATGGACAAGACATGAAATGGAAAGGGGAGAGCAGAGGAAGGAGACAGAGATGGGAAAGCTCTTCCCGATGTCAGGAGCAGTACAGATTATACTGTTGCCAGCTGTATAAGGGGCAAGGTTTGTGAAGAGGGCTGGAGCATGTCCATGAGAGTTATAAAACAAGGCATAAACCCAAAAATATCAATAGTGCAAGAAGTGGAAGCGGGCAGAGGAGCATCTTCTTCCACTTATGATAGGCTTGCCAATGAGTAAAAAGGGTTAGAGATCATGACTGAAAAAAAGAAAAATAGTTTTGAAGATGTTCCTTCTTCTGGGTATTGTTCCAAAGATCCTATTAATTAGTTTCTACTCCAAGCAGAAACACACACACACAACCCCTCTGAGGAGACAACTGAAGTGCCTCCCCTCTCCATATGCTAGAACAGGGGTCCCCAACGCGGTGCCCGTGGGTGCCATTGCGCCCGCCGGGGGGTCTAAGTGCGCCTGCGTAGCGCTCGGGGGGTTGGGTTTTTTGGGGTTTTTTTTGCTCCGCCGGCAGCGCTCGGGGGGTGGGTTTTTTTGGCGCCCGCCAGACGAAAAAGGTTGGGGACCACTGTGCTAGAACAAAGAGTACTATCTCTCTCACAGCAAAGATGACAAATCCAAAAATTATGGAGTTTAAAGGACCATATGTAGACAGTGGCATCAGAAATACGGCATAGGCACTCCAAAAATAATTAGTTTTTAGAAAACAAAAATCCTCACATCTCTGGAAGTTTGTCTAATGAAACAAAAAATTGAACCAGGAGTGTTGCCAAAAACATATTGCTGAACCTTTCACATTGCGCATACACAGCTCTTTTAACTTGCGCATAATTTTGTTCTGCTTTGAGTCCTCTTCAAGTATACTCTGCTGGCCTGTTTGCTTGTATTAAGCATATCCCTAAGCCATTTATGAAGGCATCAGCTTGCACAACTACTGAACTGGTCAGCTATACTGAGGCATAGCTGCTTCAGGCAGTGCTAACTTCACTGCAACAAAGGCTCTTTGCGCTGGCATCCAGTGATACAGCACATAATTTTTAGCAGTTACTGCAATGGTGCAGTCAGCTTTGCTTCGCTTGGGAAAAATACATACTGGATCTTTACTACAGCTGACATTATGGCTAGCATCCGATGAAGTAGGCTGTAGTCCACGAAAGCTTATGCTCAAATAAAATTTGTTAGTCTCAAAGGGCTGGTCCACACTAGGGGCGGGATCGAACTAAGATACTTCGACTTCAGCTACGCTATTCGCGTAGCTGAAGTCGAAGTATCTTAGTTCGAATTTCGCGCGCTTACCTCGCGTCCGCGCGGCGCGCGATCGACGTTCGCGGCTCCCACGTCGACTCCGGTAACTCCGCTCGCCCTGCAGGAGTACCGGAGTTCGAAGTAGCGCGTTCGGGGATCGACTTATCGCGTCCAGACAAGACGCGATAATTCAATCCCCGATAGTTCGATGGCTACCCGCCGATTTCGGCGGGTAGTGTAGACGGGGCCTAAGGTGCCACAAGTACTCCTGTTCTTTTTGCAGATACAGACTAACACGGCTGCTACTCTGAAACCTATGGCTAGTATGTTTCCATCACCTGATATAGGATTTGACCATGCCGATCTGCTGCCTTGGAGGCTATGATCATGCCATCCACTATAAATATTAACTTCTTCTATTTGGCAAAAGCATTATGAAGTCAAAAAGTTCAGATTTCAGGTGCTGCAGTAAGAGCACCTTAAATTGTTTAATGGTTAGTAGAAGCTGGTGGAAGGCAAAGAAAAGGGAAATCCACTACATCAGTTTTGGGATGGCTGTGGAAAAAGGAACTCTGCCCTTGTGTGACCATTTTCAGCCTGGAGAGGCACAATGAGCTGTTCCAATATATGGGTGTTTGCCCCCTCCTTAATCACCAAGTTAGCATGAGAATTGTTCTATACTTCACAGCCCTTTTTAGTCAGCATCAGACCACCATCTTCCACGGATTCTCACAAGAGACATAAAAATGTCATGGCTGCAGTATGTGGTGAAGGAAAACCCATTAAAATCTCATAGTCAGACTGACAATACTTCAGACATTCCTGGAGACAGTCTTGTCTACAGCTCTAGGAAGTTAAAAAACAAACAAAAGCTCACGGATTTTGTTTTTATATACCACCTTTAAGAGACTGTAATACCAAGTATTTTGAGTAGAAGAGCTGATGGATATCTTATCCTGGATTTTTTCACTAATCTTTAAAATAATTATATTCTTGTATGTCAAAAGTTAAATATAAAGGTTCACAACACTAATAATGAAACATACATTGCTTTTAAAATTATAAAAAATTATTTTACATGAACATATCAGCTGTAGTTTTAGACACAGCATAAAATATATAATATGCAAACATACTAAATTCAATATATTAAAGTAGTATTACTGTGAGCTGCAAGCCTAAAATGTTCTATGAACAGTAAAATCAGAATCCTGCTTCATAAAACAAACTATTTTGGTTTTGTTCTGTTTCTGATATACATTGAATACTTTCCTTTATATATGATGCAATGGGAGAAGAGTTTATCTGTGGCTTACTGTAGTACAATATCTACTTAGAGTTAAATCAATATTACACCCCGAGGCTATATCTTGCCTCCACTCAAGTCAATGGGGTCAGGATTTTATTCCTGTTGTTAAGGAATAGATTTTGACACCCTGACTCATGATGAGATATCCTACCCTGCACAAAGCCCCACTGATTTCAAAGGAAGTTAATTTTAATATGCTACATACATAAGCTTCTTTTTGTGATCATTTGTATTTATAGGAGGCTGTTGTAAAGTTGCCAAACCAAAAATCTTTGCTGAGCCAAAACTGAGCCCAACCAAAAAAAGGATCAATTTATTATTAGTCTAATTGTAATAGTCATTTATTGGTTTTCATTGTATCCTCATTAGGCATGGAATATTTATATTCATGAAGAGCAAGCAGTAGAACTCATCTCCTGTTTTTATTCACATCAATATAGTGCTGGCAATGATGGTACAAACTTTCTCACATAGACCTGCCAACGATCCTAATCCCCAATGTAAAGTGATTGCCATCTCTAGACAGTATTAATAGTTAAATCTGAATGCAACAGTGGGAATGAAGTATTTTCCAAAGTTAGTTAATACAACACTGTAGCGGGTTTGTGTATTAATTTCCAATTAGAAACTCCTGAATCTAGGCTACAACTGTGTATAACAGAGATACTCAGACTGAGGCTCTCAAGCTGCAATTTGCTCTTTAATGTATCTCCTGTGGCTCTTTGCAGCACGTGATATTAAAACACTGTGTGATTTAATTATTAACCACTCTAAGTTATTAAACAATAAGGATGCTTTTACTATGTCATTAACCTAGGGATCTCAAACTCGAATCACCATGAGGGCCACATGAGGACTAGTACATTGGCCTGAGGGCCGCATCACTGCCACCTTTTCATATAAAGGTACAAAAGACTCCCCCCCCCACCGCCCCCCGGCCCCCCCACTCCACCCCTTTCATGAGGCCCCACCCCTACCCCGCCTCTTCCCACCCCTTCCCTGCCCCCATTCCAATTCCTTCCCCAAAGTCCCCACCCCAACTCCGCTGCCTCCCTGCCCCTATTCCAACCCCTTCCCCAAATCCCCGATCCTCTTCTCCGCCTCCTCCCCTGACCGCGTAGCTCCCCACTCCTCCCCCCTCCCTCCTGGAAAGCGCTAAACACTGCCAAACAGCGGGAAGTGCCTGGAGGTAGGCAGAGGAGTGGGGACGCAGCATGCTGTGGGGAGGGGGAGCGAGGCAGCCCACAGGAAATAACTCCACAGGGGAGGGGGGAGTCGCAGGGAGCTTGGCGGGCCACAGGAAATAACCCCGCAGGCCGCGTGTTTGAGACCCCTGCATTAACCACTTGTAGTTGAAAATAAAATAATATTTGATCAGTCATTCTGCTGTGAGAATAGTACATATAAATTCATTTTCTCTCTCTCTCTAATATACATTATATATATACACATACACACACTCTCTCTCTCTCTCTGACTGCCCAATTATTATTATTATTGTATCAACTACAATATATAGTACTATAGTAAATGAAACAATGAATTCACACTACTGTGGCTCTTTTGAGTAATGTTGATTGCCAATGTGGCTCCTGAACCACTGAGATCTGAGTATAACTGCTGTACAACATGCCAGTTTCACACCAACCAAGAAAGGGTGTCACTACTCCATGGAATTCTAGGTCTGTCCTGAAATAAGCCTTATGAGAGAGTAAAAAATGCAAATAAACTGTCAAATCAGTGTTGCAAACTGGAGGTCATATGTATTCATTTCATTTGGAACCACCAACCTCATATACTGGAGGCCAGCACTTTCTCCATGAGCTCTACAGCCCAACTGATTTCCAAAAGATTATTTGGAATGTAAACATATGCTTTCACAAAACAGACAAATATTAACTTCCATTAGGAAACAGCATTACTCTGGGCACAAGTGGAACCATCTGTCAACAACGCCCTGTAAATGTACAGGTACAAGGATGATTGTTCATGTCTCTTGCCTGCCATCCCCAACCCCCACACCACTGCATTTCAAAACAACACAAGGCCTGTAGATTTCTAGGGGAATTACTGTACTTCTGTTGGTCATTAGAGCAATATTAAATAATGCAATCAAGATATACAGTAATTCCTCAAAGATCCTTTTATGACTTACTGCTTAATGTTATGTTTTATTACTGAATGCTTTATCTTTTTAATTCTTCTAATGCGGCACTTAACACAGAACATACCCTGCAATTGTCCATTTTCATTTGGTTTAGTGCCAAGTTATATCTTGTACAGTTAATGTTATCTTTATCTACTAGAAAGCTAAATATTGATTTCCCTTCCCCCCAAAATGCTAAGTTGCTCATGATATTTTGTATTTTATTGGCATTACAAACTAAGTGAAAGAATTTTTATTCAGATACGGCAACTATGTCTGTTGTTGCTTTAACCAAATCTCCATTTTATATTCCCAAGCAACAAAAAAGCAGCCAATACAATAGTTTGAATGGAATGTTGTAAAATAAATCACCTCAATGAGTTCTGGGTAGAAAGAGAACAGGGAACACTTTCAGAAGATAACCAATCCTAGCAGGCAAACAATTTGTGAAATTATACCTGGAGTGGTGTAACAAAGGGAACCACATAAAAGGTCTCAATGCTGCCAAACAGATAAATATGACATACTATGTTTCAGTGGTTCCCAATCTGCTTGCAGCCCAGTCAGCACACAGCTGCAGCCCATGTGACATCCTCAGGGCCAGACAGGTAGTGTATATATTGTGTGGATACGGCCCACATCACAGAGAGCTGCATATACGGCCCATAATGGTAAATAGGTTGAGAACCGCTGCTATGTTTAGAAAAAGATTATGCAAAAAACAGAGAAAAAAAAATGTGGTCGAGGGGGATATCTATTCCCAGGCTAACAATTTATCTAATTTTACAAATCGGAAACAGATATTTTGGCTGTGGAGTCAGAACCCTTCCTTCCACATCCTGTCAGCGGATATCTTCTGAGTTTTTCTACCCTCTATTCACAGAAACAGAGAAAAACATTGTCCCCCAAACTCAGCCTCAGTTACATCTTGAAGGGAATGAAGCTGCACAGAGTAGAAGCAGAATTTGCCCTTGCAGACTCTCTATCATCATGATGATACACAAACTAGAAGAACCCAGTTTGAACTTCAGCTCCTAGGGCCAGTTTGCAGGACTGCCAGCTGGGGGGTGGGGTGGGGGGGGAGAAGGAACATCTTTTTACTTGTAAACTGAGAGTTTTATCTGAAGTCAGTAAAAGATAATAAATATGAAACCACACAATGCCATTTACACAGTTATTTTTAGAGTAGAACTGCAATTAAACTCTGGATGGCCAAGAATGATTGTCCCAAATAGTTCAATAAAACTGTCTGGTATTTTTTGTTTTACATTTCAAGACCGCCTTTGCTATGTTGCAGGCTGTAAAAAATTTAGACAAGAATTAGGCTTTAATAATGATCCGTTAGTGTGATTTTTTTTTTTTAACATCTAATTTTACCCAAGAAAATGGAAAAGACTTGCATATTTTAAAAAGTGTCTCCTGCTGCTTGCAATACTAAGGTCTAGAGCATCAGTCTCCAACTTCAAGAGTATACAAATACGTATTACATATACACATTCCAATCATTTCCAAACCAGAGACAAGAGAAAGTTTGCTACATCTCACCGTTAGCCATTATGGGATACATTTAGTACGTTCTACATAAACACTGAAAACATTTGAAAAATCATTTAAAAAAAATTGTCCTGCCTTTTTATTTTTAAATCATTTAACTGACACCCTAAACTTTAAGCTAACATTTCCCAAACAGGAAGTTGAGTGGTTTTTTGGGGGTTTTTTTGTTTGTTTGTTTTTTAGGAGGGGGTGTGTGCAAATAGTTTGCTTACTAATAGTGCTGTCCTAGAAAACTTGGGGCAAAAGAAAGGACCATAGTGCTGAGAGAAGGCTCCGGGAGTTCAGATCCAGCCTACAACCACTGCAGCAAAGTGTGCAGCTAAGGCAGGGGTCGGCAACCTTTCAGAAGTGGGGTGCCGAGTCTTCATTTATTCACTCTGATTTGAGGTTTCGCGTGCCAGTAATACATTAACGTTTTTAGAAGGTCTCTTTCTATAAGTCTATAATATATAACTAAACTATTGTTGTATGTAAAGTAAATAAGGTTTTTAAAAGGTTTAAGCAGCTTCATTTAAAATTAAATTAAAATGCAGAGCCCCCCGGACCGGTGGCCAGGACCCGGGCAATGTGAGTGCCACTGAAAATCGGCACGCGTGCCATGGGTTGCCTATCCCTGAGCTAAGGCTTTAGGTAAAGTCACAGGCCGCTTCTTGAAGGCCATTAGCCTTCCCTCCCTACTCCTGCAGGAGACTCTAACGCTGCTGGCTGTGGAAACACTTGAAATGTTCCAGGCTGCAAGATCAGGCAGAAGCCTACAAGCCCAAGCTACCTGTCTCTGCTGCTGCAGCACTCCTCTCAGCCAAGAGAGCACAACAAGTAACATGCCCCAGCCTTTAGAGAGGGCCAAACACCACACTCTGAAGCAACTGTGTGTGCCAGTGCATGTGTTAAGGGAGGCAGGCAGCCCAAGAGCAATAAAAAATTAACAAAACCAAGAAAAATATATCTATACAACTGGACAAACAAAGGATAGGAGGGAAAAAGAAAACATTAACATAAAGGGGTAGCAACTGTGCCAGGATATGGCACAAAAGAGTTGCTCATAGCAATAACAAGGGGAAAAAAAGGACAAGGGCAAGAAATGTCTTGTACAACATACAGGATTATATATTTAGCAAAGAGACTTACCACCAGAAACAGGGGCATCCATGAAAACAGCTCCCATTTTTTCAACTGCTTTAGCTAGTTCTTTTGAAACGGCAGGGTCAATAGTACTGGAGTCTATTAACAATGAACCTTTCTTCACTTTCCTAAAAAAACAATATCAATAAATAAAATATTTGTAGCTAAGTAGAAACTGCACATGACGACATCTCTGACTGCTGTCACTGGCTAGTAAAGCCAATGTACTCCATGCAAGGAAAGTGGCCACAGATCCTTTTCAGATCACAATCTTAAAATCCTAGTGAGTGAGACCTGCTAAGGTACCAACATATATACCTGTTCCTCTTGAACTTCATTATACAGGGTTATGGGTTTGTTTGGGGTTTTTTGTTTGTTTGGGTTTGATAATCCAAAACCAGTCACTTAGTCCATTTTAACAGATATACAAAACCCTTATGAACCTGAACAGAAAAAGGGTGTTCTGCCTAAACCCTGCTATAACAAAGGATCAAGACGACTTGCATTGTTTAGGTACAAATTCTATCAAACAAGATTATATATAGTTCTATATGTGGCAGACTTAAAATAAGTTTATGCAATGAATGGTAGAGTACTTATACAGGTATATAGAGGTAACTCCCTTCAACCTTTTAAAGTTACATACACAATGGATCTCTCTTTCCATAAGCAATTTCTTTCATATAAAAGTATCTGATGAGAATTACCTATTTCTTTCAATGTAGCAACCTCCTTTTATTTACCACCCGAACTTGCTCTAAATAAAAAGCTATAAATTACAAGTTGTAAATCCAGCAAATTGAAATAGGTAAGAGAAATGTGAAGCAACATGGAAAAAAGTTGTGGGTTTGTTGGGTTTTTTTCTACTGGGATCTGGTAAATGTATGTAGCATGGAAAAGTTCATTTTTCATATTGCACCTTTGAAATGTACACAAAGTAAAATGCAGATATCACACACAAAATATACCTTTAAATGGCAGCTGTCCATATTTGGGTCAAAAATCAAATTCAGACGGCTTCTTTGCCTTCTTCCTCCCCACCCCACACGCAATTCTTGCTCAAACAACCCATAACACTCAGCTCACACAGCACATATTTCCAATTAAAAAAAAGGTAATTTAAAGCTATATATTGGGCAATAAAAACTCATTCTATGATATGTTGTATCCAATTTCTATTTAGAGTACAGTGCAAATACATTTAATTTTATTTCTGTATCAATGTGTTATTTCTGTATCAATGCAACATTGTTGCAAGTACACAAACATATCTTGTTGTTTAACATAAATGGTTAAATTTTGCTCTTGGATATACAAATACAAACATTTTTGACTTCTAGCCCATACTACAACTCCAGACTCAAACATTACCCAACATATGAAGTTCTTGTCCTATTTAACAGAAGAAACAGACTGGAGAGATTACTTTGGATACAGCCAAACAAAAGCCAATTATGAAGATACTATTGGGTTACCTTCCTCCAAGTTCAGAACAAGCCCTCAAATAGGGGACTGATGGAAGTCTGTGCCACCACACAGAATATAGACCAGAGGTTTTCAAACTGTGGGGCACACTCCTGGGGGGGGGGAGGGGAAGAGCATGGAGGAACATTTGGGGGGCACTGGTAGCCTCCCCCCTCCTCCGGGCTGACAGCAGGAGCACTGGCCAGCAGCCCCCGGAGGAAACACAACTAAAAATTGTAACTCAAAGGGGAGGGCTCAGCTCACAAAGTTTGAAAACCACTGATGTAGACCCACACCTCTTCTGGCAAATAGAAACTTCTAGAGTATGACTAGCGTCATTCTTAAGCTCTTGGGATCAATGCTTTCTTGGCAAGAATGAAGAATCCTTAAAAATGATCAAAGTCCAACCTATTATCAAAAAATTACCTCTCAACACACAATCTGACAGTTACTGCTAGTCTCTAGCTTTCCTTTATTGAGTGAGGGAATTGAGAAGGCAGCAGGAGGGAAATTCCAGCAGCTTTCAACTGCTTTCAGGATTCTAGATTCCCTACAGCTTGAACTCACTGTCAGAGTACTCTGAGACCTACTGGCTGCCTTTGACACATGATTAAGTGCTACTGATCCACCCACGGAAGGCAGCCACTGTGGAGAGAGCCAAGCCGTAAACTCATCAGGTTTCACCCGAACATGTCCCAAAGCATGCGGCAACTACTCTTCTCCAAAGGTTCTAATCTACAGATTCCTTCAGGGCCCTATTCTGTCCTTCCATCTTGCCAGTGATTAAGGCAATAGAATGCAGGGAGAAAAGTGTCCCATTCCTCTGCTGAACGCAGAGGAGAGCTCCCCCTCCTCTCTCTGGTTTGGGTAAGGAGTGCTCCCCACAGCTTCTCCTCCTCCTTGCCTAGTGCGGTAAGATTTCTGTCCAATCTATTAAGAGACTCTAAGGCTATGTCTACACTTCACTTGTGCCCAGGTACTTGTCCATATACTGCTAGCACATGCACCCTGTACCCGCACTGAGTGTCCACACATGCTGTGCTTGGCCAGGGTATACACTGTGACAGGTATATACCCACATCCACGATGTCCCTTTTTGGTAAACAATGTTAGTGCTACCACTTCAGGATCTGTAACCCAGAGTCTTGTGCATCACAGGAGACACTCTGGGAACCACCTTGCTGCGAATTGCTGGTACGGTATGGCACCTTCACACTTTTGGCAATGGCAGTTCCCTCTCACCTCTGCCAAACTGCATGGAAGGCATGGAGCAAGTGTATGATGATGTGATTCTGCTCCTGCTGGCAGGACAAATGTTCGTGCAGAGCAGTACTAGTTATTGGATGGAATGGGTCCAAAACTATTTGAAACACCAAAGACGGCTGACCAAGAAACTGCGTGCTTTATGGGGAACACTTAATCATTCTTAAATAACTGATTATGTTATGTAAGGTTTTGGGGGGAGGGCTTCCCACATTCCTTCTTCACAATGTTTTCTGAAACCGGTGCTCCCAACACGTCGCTGTTACGAATGAGTACACCCCGGGTGCAACTGGTGATTGTTTGGGGGGTGAGGCAGGATGAGTCATAAAAGCACAGCTCAGTGTCAGATATCTTCAATGTTAATTTAGTTTGGTTTCTTCTGTCCGTATTGTCGCTCAAATTATCAACAAAAGCGTAAAGACATTTCAGTTAACTTCTCTTCGGTTTTCCATTCTGGTGCTTTGGACAGCAACAGTTATTTTACAGCTTAGTTCACTGTCATGAACCCTGCTTTTCTTTTTAAAAAAAAAATGGCTAGGGGCAAGAGAGATGGAGAATGAATTGCATTTCTGTGGCACCAGAGTTACAGAACTCTCAGTCATGCTGCGAGTCCCGCTGACCCATCCCAAACATGTGGGAAATATCCCATACTCGGAAAGCAAGGTGCACACACAAGTGAAGTGAACGGAAACTTTTATTTAAAGAGATACATGGAACACAGAACTACAACATTAACAGGCACTACAAATGAACAACAACAAATAGATCAAATTCCCAAACATTACTGTCTGTGGACCCATCTCCTTGTCCTTCCACTCCCCCTCACCCTCAGAAGGAGGGGGAAACAGATGCAGAATATTGTGCAAGGGGGCAAACAACGATGAATCCTGGGTGGAGTTTGGGGGCTGAACACCGGGCTCGGATACAGCCACCGGCTCAGGCTCATCGTTCCACTCCTGCATTTTCTGGGGAATTCCCCTGCAAGGGGTTTCAGGTGCCAGTGGAGGGAATCACAGGTGTCCAGCATGCTCCTCCCCACCACCAGGAGAGGACGGTGGGTTGGATCCACCACATCAGCAGCAGCCTGCTTGGCAGCTGGAGGAGAAATGGGAGGAGATGCCAGTGCCTGTTCCTGGGGAGGAGCAGTGGCCACAGAGGCGGGCAGGCCCCGAAAGTGTTCTGCCACCAGTTGTTCTAGCGGCTGCGAGAGTTCACAATCCTGTTCTCTCTGGGCATACTCCTGTTAACTGTGGTGTGACTCCAGATCCAGGAACCAGTTCATCAGTACCTCATCCTGCCTAAGGGCCCAATTCTCCCTCACCCTAAGGAAATCAAACTGCGCCTGCTCCTTCTGTCAATGCCAATGAGCAGGTCCTCCATGGCCCTTCTTTGTCTGCTATCTCTGGGACACTGCTCCTGCCCTAACCCAGTGGAGTGGGTTGCATTATATTTTATTTCTTCTTTGAAGTAACCTAAGAAACCCCTCTGCCCCCATAATATAACTGTGCTGCCGAAGGCCACAATATTGATACTTTTTAGCATCTCAGGAATGCAACTGTTAGTCTCCTTCCTTCTCAGACCATGTTTTCAGCCCATGAGGAAGGCGCTGAGGGTAATAATGGGAATATACCTGCAGTACTATTATTAAAATGCTGTAATGTTTACAGTGCATGGAGGGGCTGGTTGGGATGGGGTTTAGTTCCTTTCCAGGGGTACATCACCACTTATTTATTTGTTCTTTAAAGGCTGGACACCATTTGGAGAACTTAGTACTTTTCAAGGTGCCGAAATGAAAAAAGAAAGGTGTACTTCCAGTGCTGTGGAAGGGCTCCAGCCACCTATGTCAGAGAGAAGTTTTTACTAATGGCCACCTGTCTATGTATTTCTGAGTGGAGGGGTTTGGTGAGCTATGAAGGTGAACCAAGCACATTTGCCCTGTCCTTAAACCTGAAGAACCAGTTGGATTTTCAGCTGCATGAAAAATTTGTTGAATTACGCTTATAGGACTGGGAGGCAATCTGAGAGGCAACTGACCATATTCCAAGCTAGTAGACAGTTCCCAGACACAAGAGGAACAGAGAATCACTAAGAATGTTCACCCACCCCCTAGTCAACCCTGCAGCACTAGAAAGTCCAGCCCCTGTGTCCAGTGAACAGCACTGAAAGGGGCAGAGAGTCACACTACAAGTGTATTTTCTTCCCTGAACTTTCTAATTAACACTGCAAGCCTGTCACCTCTCCACTACTAAAGGACACAACATTGTGTTTGTGCAACTGCCAGAGAGGATCCTTCACCCACTTCTGCTTCACCTGGCTTCTGCAGAGAGATTCAGCACCAGAGAGGCCAGACACCAGGGACTGGAAACGGTCATAAACATCTGAAATGGTCGTCAGGAGAATGGACCGCTCTGATACTCCTCGGACAACCAAAGTGTTCCCTTTCTGTTTCCAGATCTAACAAGGCCTGCACCAAGTCACCAACTACTCCCATTTCCCTTCTGCAGGCTCCCATTTGGAAAGGAAAAAGGAAAGGAAAGGGGGTGGGACAGAGGGGTGATTTGGGGTCTTTGACCAGCCATAAGTGTCATAAAATTGTTCTTCTACCCACTCGGACTCTTTACACACACACACACACACACACACACACACACACACACACACACACACACTCCTTTTCCCTCCAGTTCATACAGCCCAGGGACTATCACTGTTCACGGTGTTGGCAGTGAAATGAAGAGATATAGGGACTGCTCGTTAATAATCTTTTGTTATGGCTTCTGCTAAATGCATTACAGTGGTTCATAGGATTTCACTGAAATCATTGATTTACAGCTATGTCCTGCTTGGGGACCATGTCAAGGTGGAGCGGGGAGGTGGGGCAGCTTCAGGTGTGTATCACCAGAGCAAGAGGGGAACACAGGGGTATATTGTAACTTACCAGTTTCAGGTTCTGGTTCCTGCAGCGGCTCTCAGTCCTCCTCAGGCTCTTCAGGGGAAGGCTTCCTCACCCAGGTCTGCTGGGCAGAGGTACAGAATCACACGCTCCTTGTCCTTCGGGTCTCACAGGGCTTCCTCAGCAGTCCCCGCTGCCTTCTTGCCCTGCCCCTCAGTCCCATCATATGAGGCCAGCAAGTTTGAGAAGGTGGTCGTGAGTCACTTCAGGGTCTGTACTTGGAGCCCTGGGGAGCACCCAGTTCAGCTCATCATAGCGTAGGCATGTGCTAGGTCCCCTCCTAGAATGATTGTTTGAGTCCATCACCCTCCGGGTACAGGAACCTCAGACGCTTCCAGAAATCCCAGCACTGGGATGGAGTTTGGTGAATGCCCGACTCTTCCAGCCTCTGTGAAATCTTCCAGTAGAGGTGTATGTTCCTGCCACTTCAGTTGAAGTTGAGGAGGACAGTGTACTCTGATCACACCTTGATGAGCACACTAGTATGCTCCAGAGACCAGGTGGCAGCTCTTGGAACATGATCCACAATGGTCTGTGCTGATTAACAGAGCAGTTCACCAGAAAACTGTTCTGAAGTGCTCACGCAGGCTGCTACTAATGGTGGCAATGGGGGATAAGGGTCTGGCAGCAAAGGGATCAGTGCATTGTGGGAATGGCCCTGGAGGACTATTGAGACTCATGACCTGGTACATGCCCCTTGCTCCTGTCCATACTGCACTGTAGAACATGTATGGGCCATGCCACAGCAGAGCCGTGTACATACCCACATCCCTCATGCGTGCTAGCTTTCTTGCTGTGCACTCTCCTTCAGGAACCTGCTTCAGGGCTTCAAATGTAGACAATAGGGGGGGGGGGGAGGGCTATGGCACAACAATGTACATCTAACCATGTACAGTTGCAAGAGTAGATGTAGCACAGATATTGATGATATTAGACTCCATAGGATATTAGACAAGCACTCTTCCTTCAACATGTGTAGAGCAAAGATTCTCCATTCAAGTTAGAATGCCTGACAAAACTGCGGGCCTGGGTGAAAATCGCTGGTTCAAGCTCAAAACAAAACAAGATTGAGGTACTGATCAGAAAAAGGAAGAACCTCAAGGAGCTGGCTAGAACTCACCCCTTCCCGCCCCTGCCCTCACACACCAAGGGTTTCCCCCACTAATCAAAATGGTGCAGAACCTTGGAATCCTGCTAGGGATGATGCTAATCCTTGATGTTTTCATTGAAGCAATGGCCAAAAGTACCTTTGGCTAGTCAAGAGACTCTGGGTCTTCCTACCAGACGTAGAGCTAACTATGGTCACCTATAAGCAAGCCACCGCCAAATGAGACAATTTCAATTAATTCTACCTGGGGAAGACCCTAAAGGCCACCCAATAACTTCACAGGGTTAAGCATGTAGCAGCCAAACTCCTGATTAAAACAGATCATACCAGTGCTCCGAACCCTACCAGGTATAACTATAATGTCCGATCCATTTCAAGGTCCTGATCCATCTCTTTAAAGCCCTAAATGGATTAGGAAGCAACATCTCACTGACTGGCTAGAGCAGGGATAGGCAACCTATGGCACGCGTGCCGAAGGCGGCACACGAGCTGATTTTCAGTGGCACGCACACTGCCCGGGTCCTGGCCACTGGTCCGGGGGGCTCGGCATTTTAAATGAAGCTTCTTAAACATTTTAAAAACCTTATTTACTTTACATACAACAATAGTTCAGTTATATATTATAGACTTATAGAAAGAGACCTTCTAAAAACGTTAAAAAGTATTACCGGCACGCGAAACCTTAAATTAGAGTGAATAAATGAAGACTTGGCACACCACTTCTGAAAGGTTGCCTACCCCTGGGCTAGAGCTTTGTGTACCAACATGTTGGAGCATCCCTATTGAGCATACCTGAATGGTGAACCCCTGATTTGTCCACACATGAATTAGGGGTAGAGTTTTCCTAATGGAGTGCCATCTGGTTATGAATTGGAGTTTAGGTGAACCAGAAGGACAGATGGAGCTGTGCTGATTTACAACAGCTGAGAATCTGGCTCCAAATCTTAAAATCTTCAAGGCACAGTTTAAACGATATGCATATTTTCAAAGGTATTCCCCAAACACCCAAGAAGAGGAGCAGAGTAAATCCTTTTACACTTTACCTGGTGTACTTATTAAAACCATGAGGTACCATTTGTCATGTTAATGGACATTCTAAAATGTGAAGAAAAGGTGATTTTATAAAAGCCCTTCAGTCTATCCAAAAGCAGAATTCAGTCTTGAGTTAGAAAAGATCAATATTAGAAGATAGGTCAATGATTCTCACTTTTCAATAATCTAGCCATTCTTTTTCCACTCACAAGTCCTAGAGTTTCTTTATCAAATAGTCTTTCAAATAAGGCAAGAGTCAATTGCAAGGATTTATAAACTTCTTAAAAATTTAAAATAAAATAAATTAATAAAGTCTGTCCAGATACTCTATGGTAATGTTCTGCACTACTGTGAGCCAACATGGCATCATTTCAGTTCTAACCCAGACATGGGATTCACTGACTCCAAAGGATTTAAAAAAAAAAAAAAAATGATATGCTTGAGCAAGTGATTCATTGCCAAGGAATATGGAAACACTTGAAGAAAACTATAAAACAGCTATGTATTATATTAATAGAAAAATGCAATAATTTTAAAAAAAAAAAAAAAGAAATGCTTGAGCAAGTGATTCATTGCCAAGGAATATGGAAACACCGGAGAATAACTATAAAACAGCTATGTATTATATTAATAGAAAAATGCAATAATTTTAAAAAAAAAAAAAAAAATGATATGCTTGAGCAAGTGATTCATTGCCAATGAATATGGAAACACTGGAGAATAACTATAAAACAGCTATGTATCATATTAATAGGAATATGCACTTATTTTTAGAAAAACGAAGTTTAAATTGTGTCCCTCCTTTAAACTTCACAGATAAATCTTGTGCTAATAAAAGATAAAGTTATTTTAGTCAATGACATTTAACCAATATTTACTATTGAAAGAATCCTACAGTTAGCAAATCAATCAAACAACAACCAAGCAGATAAAAACCAATCAGTTAAATGCATGTCTGGCATAGCATTTAGTTAAAACAATAGAAAATCACTTGATAAAATCAATATTGTCTTGATCATAAATGGAAATTAACTAGCATAGAGCAAATTCTTACTTTAGAATTCCATTTGCTCCTGTGTAAACTTCTACGGCATTGGGGCTGGAGGGTAGCATAGTAATAATCCTGTCTGCTCTTTCTGCTACATCTGCTGGGGAATCCATTACCTTCAAAAAAAATAAATAATAATGTAACTGCTGTTGAAAGACAGAAAGAAAATATATCTTCTTTAATGACTTGTAAAGCACCACACTTAACAGCTAGACAAAAATGAAAACACAGGAAACAGACCACACCATTAGACAAGTGCTAGTGATGGAGGAAGAATTTGATGAGGATCCTGTCACAGAGATTCCTCCAAATTCTCCATCCAGGGGTGTGATCATCATGCGATACATGGATCCTCCAAGATTGAGGGCTAACTAACCATCTACTGCAAGCACAAGGCCATCTATGCAAAATGCATCTCCACACTGTCTCTGGGGTGGTCCCATAATACTAGAGAATTAGTCCCACATGGATGACTGCCCCTAGGTCCCTTCTATAGATACTGGGAGGAACAGGAAAAGACCCCCCTTTCCACAGATGTATTTAATTTTAGAGCAACATACTGTGCTTAGCTTTAACTAAAGCTAACCAATGCTGCCAGCAGGAACATATTGGCAGCATCATGCATGTTCTGGCTGACTGCCAGGGAGGCTTCCAAAGGCCAAGGCCCTCTGCAAAAAGAGCAATTGGTCCTGGAAAACTTCTGACAGCAAAGCCATCCCAGCCAATCTTAAATTATTGCAATAGCACAACTGATACACAAAGTGAAAAGAGTGAAATCTTCAGACTTTTTGTTTCCACCTTGCCATAATCATACTGTCGCCTACAAATGAAGTCGGTTTATGAACAGGTAAATGCAGCCAACAATAATATATATTATTAGAAATTAGAAACAGAGACCTATTAGAATGACTAGACCAGACTGGGCAAGACTGTCGCAGGCAGTATAATTCCTGGAGTGCCACAGAATTTAAGGCCAGAAGGGACCATCAGATCATGTAGTCTGACCTCCTCTATATCACAGGCCACTAAATTTCACCCCAATAGCTCTATATGGACCCCAATGACTTTAGTCCTCAAGAGATGAAGGCCTGGTCTATATTAGGTCATATAACTATGCCACTGAGACCTAACCCACAGTGTCAAGCTAGCTACTGCCTCTTGGGAAGGTGGATTACCCACACCAACAGAAGAACCCCCCTCACTGGCGTATGCAGCGTTTTCACTGAAGCGCTACAGCAGTGCTTCTGCAGCATTTTAAGTGTAGACTAGCCCTAAACTGTTGTGTGCCACAGGCAGAGGACAGGAGAGACCAAGGTGCTACCAATATCCGAGGCCCCTGAAATGACAGGGAATTGATTGGTGAGATATGCCCAGATGACTAAGCGAACCATAACGCAAGCTGCAGAGAAAAGTAAAGTATTCCCAACGACAAGCAACACACTAAATATCTTCTGCCTATTAAGGACAGCAAGCAAAATAAAATAACTTGACAAGATGAGAGATTAGGAAAATAAACTTTTACTTTATAGAAAAATTAGAGTGCAAGAATAAGTTTAATTAAAATCAATTTTACGGCACTGATATGCTTGATTGATATTATTGTTATGACCAATTACAATGCAAAATAATAACACAAGTACAGCTGCATTCATATAGTCTAACCTCAAAATATAATTACATGAAAAGTTTCTTACTGATGGAACTTAAGAGTTGTGTTTTAAGAAAAGCAGCATGAGAAAAATAACTGACGTATCACACTTAAAACCACAAGTCCAGACAACAATAAAAGTCAAAACCACATAAAAGACGGAGAAAAAGACACAAACTTCATTGCTACAATTTTTGAGTCATTGTATTCATTTGAAACATTGCAGAAAATGTATAAAAAAAAAAAAAGATATTCACAATTCAATATTGAATTCAATTGACAACTGCTAATAAAATTATTTTAAATGTATAGAGAGAAAAGACATTTTAAAATAAGTCCTAAGAGACTTGTGCTTATTTTCAATACATTAACTCCCTTTTTCATAGTAGGAGGCTTCTCACATCACAAAGACAGACTGGATGGAAATTAATCTTTGGAGAAGTGTTGCAAAATTAAAATCAGCCAAAGCCACCAAACCCAAAAATGACGTGTTTCTGACAACTGTTTTTGTTTTTAAGTAAAAAGTTAATAGCTCAAATGTCCCTCTCCAGAAACTTCCATACAGGTTTCAACATGTCCACCCTGCTAATTATCGAGCTGTTACAAAAGATATCAATCTGACCATCAACAGCATGCTTTCTCAGAGACATGGCATCTTCAGGAGACAAAATACACACACTGCGGGTGAAATCCTGGCCCCACTGAAGTCAATGGCAGAACTCCCATTGATTTCAGTGGGGGGTAGAATTTCATCCATACGGTTTTTCCACGCTTGCCAATAATATTTCTGTGTGCCTTCAAATTTCTTTAAAAACTGAAGTTGTGATTTTGAAAGAGATACAACGGTAAAGATAAAATACTTTGTCTCTTTTCCTTCACATCCAATCATCTTTGTTTTTGAGTTAGTGAATGTATTAACAACGATTGTGAAGGAGTTTGAGTGCTGGAGGGGACTCAGGGCTGGGGCAGGAGATTGGGGTGCAGGAGGGAGTGCGGGGTGCAGGCTCTGTGAGCGAGTCGGGTGCAGGATGGGGCTCAGGGCTGGGGTGCAGGAGGGGTGAGGGATGCGGGCTTCGGCTGGGAGGTGCTTACTTCAGGTGGCTCCCAGGTGGCAGCGCAGCAGGGCTAAGGCAGGTTCCCTGCCTGCCCAGGCTCCACGTCACTCCTGGAACTGGCCAGCATGTCTCTGCAGCCCCTGGGGGGGTAGGGGGCTCCGTGCGCTGCCCCCACTCCAAGCGCCAATTCCACAGTTCCCATTGGCCGGGAACTGCAGCCAAGGGGAGCTGCGGGGGTGGAGCCCACTGTGCCGCCGACCGGGAGCCGCCCAAGGTAAGCGGGGCCAGGGGGCTCCACGCACCACTTCCAGAAGTGGCCAGCATGTCCCTGCGGCCCCTAGGGGGAGGAGGAGCAGGTGGCTCCACGCGCTGCCCGCACCCATAGGAGCCGCTCCCGCAGCTCCCATTGGCCGCACTTCCTGGCCAATGGGAGTTGCGGAGTCAGCACTGGGGGCGGGAGCAGTGCACGGAGACGCTTTGCCCCCCCCACCAACGGCCACAGAGATGTGCCGGCTGCTTCCGGGAGCACCGCGGGACCAGGGCAGGCAAGGAACCTGCCTTAGCCCCGCTGTGCCACCAGACTTTTAGTGGCCTAAAATCTCCCAGTTTGGCTTCAGTAGCCTCCGAGAGATAGGGCCTGAAACCGGGAGGGTTGGCAACCCTACTGATAGGGGTGGAAATGTCAGTTATTTATACTGATAGTACAGCTGAAGATTCAGCAACCTATTTCCATCCTTTTACAGACATTATAAAGTCACACTATCTACACTGTATTGGGTACATAAGTTAAAATCACTTCAGTTTAATAGTTTACCTGGATGTTATGGTTTTGTTTTTTATATGGAGATATACTTATCTCATAGAACTGGAAGGGACCCTGAAAAGTCATTGAGTCGAGTCCAGCCCCCTGCCTTCACTAGCAGGACCAAGTACTGATTTTTGCCCCAGATCCCTAAGTGGCCCCCTCAAGGATTGAACTCATAACCCTGGGTTTAAGAGGCCAATGCTCAAACCACTGAGCTATCCCTCCCCTCAACGCAAAGCTGCGTTAAGACAGTCTGATACATTAAAAACACACAAAAAATCCCAAACTAAAACCTTTGCCCCATTCACACCACCCAGAAAAACCTGAATAAGTTTTAGCACTGGTCCAGTAATACATATTGCCTGTGCAGACAGAGCCTGTATCAGGATAGACAGGATTCAGAGCTCTGCCAAACAAACATTCCTTTAAATCCAGAAAAGAATGAGAAGAGGAAAATTATGCACAATCATGAAGAGTGGATAGTATCTTCACATATCTGATAGATTTTTTGCTATTTTTTAAAAAGGGGAAGCCCTCACACTTGTCCCTCAGACACTGAAATAAATCTGCATAATATTTCCAGAGCAAACCACTTCTATTGGCACTATACATCTCATTTAGTATTTGCACTGTCAGAAGTTAACTAAAATACGTTTAAAGAAATAAAAATGTTTAAAATTGTAAGTAATTGGGAATATTTGCCTTACTTTAAAAAGTACAAGTAAATACTGTAAGAGTTAATTTAAAAAACAAAACAAAAAAAAAACTGCCAACATAGGAATTGCCATACTGGAGCAGAGTAGTGGCCCACCTAGTTTAGATCCTGCCTCCAACAGTGGCCAGTGCCAGATGTTTTGGAAGAAGAAACTCTGCAGCAGTAGGCAGTTATATGATAACCAAACCCCAGAAAAGTTTCCTTCTCACACCCAATGGTTGTAAGTTGGTTGATGCCCAGATGCATGGAGATTTGCAACCCTTCTAAAGTTCTTGTTTAATAATTCTTTTTTTTTAAATTTACTATAATAACTCAATTCACAGTTCTGTGTTTCTCCTGCAAGGCTGACACCATTGCATATACCCAAAGCAGCACAGAAAACTAAATTTTTTAGGCTTTTTGATGAGCCTCTAGAATCTTCAACTATTTTAGTGAACACCCCCTACAAACGCAGGTCCTAGAAGGTATGTAAACAAAGTCATAATTGGATAGACTTCCAAATTCCCACAATTGGGTCACCTCTAAATCATTCTGAAGTATCCCTTTTCCTGTGATTACTCCTTCTGCCACCCATCATAGAAGCCCATCCTAAGCCATACCGCCTCAGAGCACTTTTCCCAAGTCTCTTATAGCTCCTCCCCTACACTCAGATGCCTCTGCCCTTTTCCTTACCTATCTGCCTTTCACCCTCTACTACGGGTGCCTGGGTTTAGCAAAAGAGGCTGTTACTACCTGCTATTCATCACAGGCAGGTAGGTGGCCACCTTCCTGTTAGGTAGGCTATTCGTCCAGTTTTAAACCACACAGTCCTGCTTTTGTAATGCACGTCCCATGTCTGGTACTGAGACAAAACCACATCTGGTTTTGTCTGGTATCACAGACAGCCAGGGACACCATTTTGAAGAGAGCGCGGCTCTGCCCCCGACCAGCATGACCTCACATGTACCCCAGCAGTGTGACGTTCCTGGAAGCAGTAGAACATCCAGTATTTTGGGGATGCGTAATTGGCCACCCTACTTCCTACGTATGTTGCTTCCCCAGTTGACTGCTTCTGAGACTATTGTAGTAATTGGGGAACGAGGCAGTGGACAGGCAAAGACACAGCATCCCCTCCCCATTCAACAGTTCCTAGCAGTAGCAGGAACCACCTGCAGTGAACACAGATATTTGACAGCCTTCACTGCTCCCTGCTCTCTTCTCTGGCACTCCTACTGGCTCTACCCCACATCCCAGATCAAAGGAAAGGCAGCCCTTGCCACCCAATGTTCCTTTTGCAGTAGCTTCTACAAGGCCCCCTGGACTCAAGTTTCCAAGCCCTGCAAAAACTGCTGGTGTAGGATTTACACCTATGGAAGAAAAGGAGGAAATTATTTTCAAGGGTTTTTTTAAAGTGTGTTATTTGTATTTGAGACTATAAATATAGTGTTCAGGAGCATAAACAGGCTTTTGGCTTTACTTACTTTTAAAAGCATTTCTGCTCACCTTTAAAGTCACTTAATATCTCACGTTAAGTCTTGCAGCTGATGCCAAGGATTCTATTACAATGAATTGTATGAATGGTCAGCCTTGACAAGTCCCACTGAACAAAGGATATCAAGAATACAATCAACTATACAGTCTTTTTTGTTGTTGTGTGTTTGTATAGTACCTAGCACAATAGTGCCCTGCTCCATGCATCGGGCTCTTATGTGCCATCACAAAACAAAATAATAAAAGCCAAGAAACAGGCTGTAAAGGTTACTGATCCACTTACAGGCTTTTAGCTTTAAATCATTATCCAAAACCAGATGGAATTAGATGTCCAATTACTAGAGTGTTCTGCCCTGCAGAACACCTTGATAGTAACTTTATCACTATTTAAGAATACAGTTACAATCAGCTCTAACTATTAAAGATCTTTAGTTAGAACTGTATTCCCTACACCTACTCACACTTCCCTTATAACTGCTGAATATTTTTCCCCCCACTGTTCGTCATATCACATGCCGAGTAGCCACAATATTATTTCTGTTCTCGTTTCCACTTACCCTAGCAATATCTTTTGTCTTTAGCTCTTCTGTGCCCATTAGTCCGCCTACAAATAATGGGCAAGTGCCAAGACTATTAGAGCCCTGTAGCATCTAAAAAACAACAACTTTTTTTTTTTTTTAAATCACAGACACTTGCTCTGAAGTGTAAACCATACAATCATGCAGGATAGTGGTTAGAATCCAGGGCCCATTAAAAAGCAACGAGAGTATTGCCATTGACTGCAACAGGGTCAGGCTATCACAAGATGCACAAGTGCGAGGTGGGGAGAGGGAGAAGAACAGCTTATTAGCTTTATAATTAGCAACACATATCCATCATTTACTTTCCTTCCCTCCTTTTTCTCCCACTACAACCCTCCCATCAAAATAAATAATCACATCAGTAATTTGTTGTTTTAAATTACGCTTAGTGATGTGTACCAAAGTCAGAACGTCTAAGAAGGAAAGTCATTTTAACAAATGCACAGTTAACATTAAAATAAAGAAAGTTGGTTACTATACCTGTGCCCCCGAGTCTTGAAATTCTTTGCAAGCTTCTGGGAATACATCATATGCAACAACAGGATAGCCGTGTTTTACCAGGTTTTTTGCCATTGGATTTCCCATGTTACCCAGCCCAATGAATCCAACTGGGGTTTTGGAGGCCATTGCCCTAGAACACACTAATTTCAATACAATAAATGAATATTCTGGAGAAATACACCTTAAAACATAAGAGTAAAATTTAGTGAGCAATTTAGTTGGCATCATTTAAACATGGGGGGGGGGGGGCAGAGTAACTTCAAACCCAGTTATATTTAAATTTCATTAAGTGGACAGATTTAAATCCTATTCACGTAAAATGTAAACAGTGTCCCATTACTTTTTACCAATATAATCTCAGTCCGAGACAAAGCAATTTTAAAAACATTTCTCCAGCTTAAATATTGGATATTTTTTTAATTTGAATATTAATGAATGATACCTAATCAATAACCCTGGAGACAGAAATCCAATTTAGCCACAGAACAGATAAGGTGGGTGAGGTAATATCTTTTAGTGGACCAACTTCTGTTGGTGAAAGAGACAAGCTTTCATGCTATACAGAGCTCTTCCTCAGGTCTGGGAAAGGTATTGAGTGTCACAGCTAAATATAAGGTCATAGCTTAAGTAGTTAGCATATATTCTAAGGGACTGTTCAAGGTGGCGTGGCCTGTTAAAAACCCCTGTAGTCATAGGACAAAAAAGGGACTTAATGGATTACAGATTGTTGTAATAAACCATAAATCCAGTGTCTTTATTAAGACAATGGTACATAGCATCTAGCAAAGTTATGAATTTAAACTCCCAGGCTTGTCTTTTGAAAGTGTTGTGCAGATATCCTTTGAAGATGAGGACTGATAGATCAGATAAAGAGTGATTACTTTTTGAAAAGTGTTCACCCACAGGTGATGTGGCATTTTGTCTTTTGTCATTTTCCTGTGTGAATTCATTTGAGAGTGTATTGATTGTCTGGTTTCTCCCACATAGTTGTTATTGGGGCATTTAGTGCACTGGATGAGGTACACCACACGCTGTGATAGGAATGTGTAAGACCCATGGATCTTGAAAGGTGTTTTGTGGGGGGTGTTGATCACTGCAGCAGTGGAGACATGTTTGCTGGTTTTGCAACTGTTGTTGTGGCAGGGTCTGGTGCTACTCTGAGTTGGTATGTCCTGGTCTGTGGGGAGCTTGCTTCTGATGATTAGGTTGGGGGGTTGTTTGAAGGCCAAAAGAGGTTAAGGAAAGATTTATTTCGCGAAGTACCTTTCCCAGACTTGAGGAAGAGCTCCATGTAGCTCAAAAGCTTGTCTCTCTCACCAATAGAAGTTGGTCCAATAAAAGATATTACCTCACCCACCTTGTCTCTCTAATATCCCGGGACCGACATGGCTACAACACCACTGCATACAACAAAGGGGAAAGGTGTCAGGTGGCTGAAATAAAGGCTGCTTCTTGGAGACACAGAGGGCTCTCACCTGGGACTAAGGACAAAGGGGGAGAGCTGGAGCCAGAAATGGATTCCAGCTTGGTTGGCTGACTGCACTGGCTTGGCCAGGATGGACTATAACCTTTGCCTCTCTTTGCTAACCTGAGGACTTTCAGATTCTGTATGCCAGGTGACTAATATATTACCTTGTTTTGAAAAGGCTACCTACTTGTAGCTGCAAATAGTCACTGAGAGCATTGCGCCCTGAAGGAGTACAGTACAAGCCTCCTGCAGGTGTCTAGCTTGGCTGAATTAACAGCAGGAAGGTCCAGTCTTGGAGGCCACAGGTCTGCCCCTTCAGAACTGTGTGAACCACTGGGGCTCAGCACACTAAAGAGGTCACTCCCATGAGACTGATTACAGGCTAGGGCATAGACCAGACCCTGTGGTTCTGTGAAAACCACCAATTCATTTCACATAGGTTGCCAAACCACTATCATATGGTGACTGGTCACTACTGTCTGTGGCCAAATGTAAACCACTGAAAGAGAAAGTCTCAATTACACATCATCAGTCCCTTGAACAATGGCATAAAGATTATTTATAAAATGCTACAGTCTTCACTGCAGGAACAACTTTCATAGAAGTACAAAAAATATGACAGAAAAATATAACGATGTAAAATATACTAATACCATGTGCTATGGCAGTTTATGGATACATGGAAAATAATGTAATTTTCAGCCATTTTTAGCACAAGCTACTGTGTATGAGTATATAATGTCAGGCAATGCATAATTCCCATAAATACCAATGTACAATAATTCCTTTCTAATAATTCTAAATTAAAATAATCCTAGCTCAATGCTAGGCCAGATGCCAGTTTTTAGGTCTCGCTGCCAGTTACAGAAGACAATTTTTCTTTGAAAGGAAGAGAAAATCTCATTCAGATTAAACATTAAAACAAGTGAAGACCAAACAGAAATAAGGATAATAAATTAAACTATCCAAACTCAAAAGAAAAATTGCATATCCTATACTTTGCCTTTGAGATGTCTCATTGCTTAAAGCAGAATTTTTCTTAGTTCAGAAAACACTTCATTAATTATTTTAAAGTTTTTTTCTGACATTAAAGTGCCTTCTTAGCTAACAATAGTCAGGCTCTTATTTACACCACTATTTTGTTAGTGTCATATTTAATAAGTCAGGTGTATTGAGAGGACTGCTGTTAAGCCCTGGTTTCCACAAATGCCAATAACAATTACCTGGCTGGATCAATATTGTCAGTTAAAAGAAAAAAGAAAAAAAAAGAAGACTACACTATAATTTATATACATGTTCTAATATCTATATGTCCAAGTATGCAAAGAGCAAATCACTATAAAACCTGTTAGCATGCCAAACATAGTAAACAACTGAACAAAGAGCCAACATACACCCCGACCATACTCTTCTTGAAATCTAGTCCTCTCTTGGCTTCTGTGATTCTGACCTCTCTTGGTTCTCCTCCTGTCTTTCTAATTGCTCCTTCAGCATGTCCTTCAGAGAATTCTCCTCATATCCCCTCTCCCCCAACTTTCTGTGGGGATTTCACACGGCTCTATCCTTAGTCCCCTTCTCTTTTCTCTCTATACGTTATCTCTGGATAATCTCATCCACAAACACAAATTCAACGACAGTCTCTATGCTGATGACTAAGGCTAAGATTTTGTCATGGATATTTTTAGTAAAAGTCTCGGACAGCTTACAGGCAAAAAAGAAAAATTCACAGAAGCCGTGACCTGTCCGTGACTTTTATTAAAAATATTTGTGACAAAATGGGGATCTGCGGGTCCCCACACCGCCATAAGCAGGGCAGCTGAACAGGGGCTAGAAGCCGCCTGCAGCAGCTGGGGGCTGTGGGGTGCCCCTGCCGCCCACAGCTCCAGGGACCCACAGCTTCCAGGAGCTCAGGGGTTCCCCCGCCACAGCCAGGAGCTGCGGGGGGTTCCCCACTGCCTGCAGAGTCCGGGAGCTTAGGGGTTCCCCCACCACCCGTGGCAGCCGGGAGCTTGGGGGTTCCCCCACCGCCCGCGGCAGCCGGAAGCTGGCAGCCGGGAGTTGCGGGGGACGCCAGAGGTAGTGGGGGTCAGGAGAACATCTCCCGCCAACATAGCCCTGGTGCGGACAGTGCTTAGGTCGCTGTAATTTGCGTCGCTCAGGGTGGTGGCTTTTTCACTCCCGAGCAACGTAAGTTATAGTGAGGTAAGCGGTAGTGTAGATCTGCCCTGAGCTAGACAGAGAAAGAATGGACCTATACCCTGGTGGTTAGGGCACTCACCTAGTACATTGGAGACTCAAATTCAAGTTCCTGCTTTAATGACCAGATAGTCATAGAAAGTGAAACAGCTTCAATAGGAGAAATTGAGCAAGACCTCTCCCCAGAATATCCCATAGTTTAGTGGCTGGGGCACTCTCCTGTAATGTAGGAAACTCAAGTTCAAATCCCTTCTCTACATCAGGCAAAGGGAGAAACAGAAAGGTCTCCCACAGCCCAGATGAGTGCTCTAATCACTGTGCTAAGGTTTTAAGGGAGGCCACTTCCTCCTCTTCTGAGTCCTCAATTAAAAAAAAAAAGTTTGGCCCTAAACTATTTGACAAGTTTGTGAATAGTTTTGAGTTGACCAAACTGCACGTTTTGGCAAATAAACTATTTGTGCAAATTTTTTACCCAGCTCCTAACCAAGTTAATCTACCCTTCACTTATCAGGAATAGAACCACAAATATTGGTTAAGCATATGGGTCTGACATTCACTGCTGGCATAAGCATAGATATAACTTTGTTAATTCTGGCGGAATTGTGCCTACATAAATCAGAAGTTAACTTGGCTTGGTTATAATGTCTTCAGGCTCAATACTTGAAATACTTGCAATTGCTCTGTTGTCATGAAGAAACTCTTGGCTGGGCCTTCCCTTCATTTTACTCACAAACAGAAACTCTGATCCTGCAATCAAATCTGTGCAGGCAGACCCTTTCGCCCGTTTACGTCGAGGATCTACCTGTGCTGATCCAGTTGCAGGATCAGGGCCTTAGAATAGAAGGATTTCAAGATTATAAATGTAAATGTTTCTCTTAAACTGAGTCTATAAGAGTACTACTAAAATACTCTAGGATTTCACAGTTTTGCTGAAGAATTCTATAAAACTGAGTGAATCTCTGAATGCCTGTTCCTTGATTAACATTAACAGGCAATTGCTGATCAATGGGTAAGATACTTCCAGTGTAGATGCCCCCTTGCCTTAATTTCCTCATGGAGGTAAGTATTATTTTACAGACACTGGGCTGTTGGGAGGATTAATAAACAATGTTTGTACTTTAAAGATAAAAATGTAACTACTAAATATTTTTTTCCAAACATGCCTGTAATGTTACAATTCACATTTGACCCTGTGATTAAATACTACATTGGATTTGTTATCTTTTCATCCCACTTGTCATTAGGCTAATGGAGCTAATCTGCATTAGAACACTAAAGTTAGTGGTGCTTCAGTCAACTGTATGGCACCAACAGAAGCAGCAACCAATTGAGTAGATCCACATTACCAACCAATTGAGTAGGTCCATGTTACCAACTCTGAATTGATAGAAGGTTTGTTTGTGTCCACAACAGGGCTGCCTAACACAGATTCAGTGGGGATGGGGAGAGGGCTGTCATCTTTGTCAAAAACAACAGCACTCCCTCAGTTAGCAAAACTTCTTACTTTGCCAGCAAAGCCTCTCCACTATCCCACCATACCTCCTTCAGCATTCAGCAGTCCCACCCCAGAAGTGCCTCCCAGGAAGGGTTTCCCCCATCATGACCCTACATATTTTAATCTCAATCTCTCTCTTCCCCCTCCCCCAATCCATCCATCTGGAAATTACCAGATGAAACTGCACACCTTGGCCATCTGATACCCTCATACAGACATGTCCACAACCACAAATACTCTCCCTGCATGTTCTCTATTAACTAAATTTATGCCTCCAGTACAAATGTACAAAGTCAGCAATGCAGGTGTGGTTTGCCAGCTGCAAGTAGCTGTTCAAACAAGCCACTAGGGAACTCACAGCAAGTGTGCTAAGGAGGGTCACTGGCTGAGGGAGCTGTTAGATCTGAGAACTGTCAGCTGACTGAACCAGTCATGACACTGGACATTACAACCAACTGATCTCTCTAAAACCAGGCAAACCCTTAGACTAATCAGAATTAACAAGGGAGGATGACAAGACTGATGTGTGTGTAGAAAGAGAGGAAAGGAGAGAACATATGAATGACTGGCACTGCCTTTAACAGGCAACTGTACGTTACATTTAAGGCACCCAATCCTGCAAACACTTCTCACAGTCAATGGGACTTTATGATAACAACATATAAGTGCTTGCAGCAGAAACAATTTAAGCACCTAGGGTATGTCTACACTGCACTATAAGACTGTGCTTAAGCTCAGGCTCAAGGCTAACCCCCCTTGCATCTACACTGCTATTGCACCAACCCAGGGCTCAGACCCAGGGTCCAAGCACGAGTCAAGCCAGGGCCCAGGGTTTGAGCACTACTGCTTTGCACTGTAGACGCTTGACTCGTGTCCTGGGAGTCTGCCAGAAGTATTACACAATTCCATGGACCAACTTCCTTAGTCCTCTCTATCCCCATAATCTGTAACTGACACTGTTGAAAACGGAAGCCAACCCCACTCCTTGGAGTATGGCAGCTGCTCCCGTCAGCGTTAACCCATTCTCTTCTGATCACTGAGCTGCAAGCTGATTAGTGAGCCTCCTGGGTTTGCAATGGAGACTGAGCAGAGGAAGTCTTCTGCAAAGCATGCTGCTTTATGGTCATGGGAGCACAGCCAAATATTGGGGAATCTCTGGTGCAAGGCCAGTAAAACTGTGGCCTTCAGCACAGGCACCAGAAATGACCAGGCGTACCAGCAGATAGCTAAAAAGCTGGCAGGATAGGTGATCTGTGCAGGGAGTGTATTAAGACGCTGAAGAGCAAGTACTAGAAGACCAGGGACAAGAACCACACCTTGGGCAACTCTCCAACGAGATGCCCATTTTATGAGGAGTTTCACCAGGTGCTGGACACTGAGTGCCTGGTGCTGGGGATGGAACCAACTGTGCTTCATGATGACTGGGATGGTGCCCAGCTGGCCCCCGAATCTCGCACGGGGACTGATGGGAGCCAGCAGCAGGCTCTGAGTGAGGTGCGTGAAGTGACTATTTATGAAATCAGTCCCAGAGCAGACTATGGATCAGGATCAACTGCAAATTCTAGGTCCCTATTAGGAAGAGCTCTTTGGTTCCCCCACCTCCAAGGAACAGACCACTGCTGAGCCTGCAGCAAACCTGGTGGAGACAGAAGCCACCCCAGATACCAGTAAGTGTATGACTCCAATTTACAGTTAATTATTACAATAAGAAGAAGCAATGCAAAAATTACAGTAAGCCCCAGCTACCAGCGTCTTCACTACTGGCAGATTGTATCACAGCATCTTGGTATTTCCCCTCCCCTGCCATCCTACTATATGGAGTTCAAAATGGTGACTGGGAATTTCAAACATTCATAAAGAGGCGTAAAGGGTATTTTCATTGTAAAGTAACCAATGTTTGCCAGGGTTATTCATGTTTTCCTTTCAGTAGTAAGGGCTTGAAATTTGCCACTCTGTAATCATTTCTCTTCTGTCTATGGAGCCACCTGGAAACAGTGCACTCAGTGTTTGGGAAACAGTCTTCTATTTCCAAATCTAGTCTATTTCAGTTAGAGATAGTCCATGATGTTTTCAGGTCACAAAATCATTTCTCTCAAGTACGCGTGAGGTGTCAGTACAAGTTCTGGGCAAAAACTAAGCGCAGAGAGGAGGAACGCTGTAGAGTTCTGCATGTTTGCATGCAGCAATAACAGGGTAAACCATGTGTGAGCTAATACAGCATCCTGTTAATTCCCTCAGGAACTCTGACACAATCCTGGTTGCTGAGAGCTGCAAACTTTTCCCTAAGCAGGAACTCCAGATAGTCAAATAGAGAGAAGGGTGTATTTTACAGGCCCTCCTTTATAGCCCACTCCACTCACAGATGTGCTGTTTGGTCACTATATGTTTGAATACTTCTGCTGCATATGCTGCAGGTTTCCCACCAGCAGCTTGGAATAACATCTCCCTTTGCCACTAGGGCCCCACAAGAACTGTTATGTCCTCCAAAATGTGAAAGGCTTGAAATGATAGAGAAAGCCTTTTGCAGCAAGGGCATTATCTGCATCCCCTCACCCACCCCCCAGAAAAAAGGTTGTAATTTTAACTTTACTATTGTCTCTGCAGTTAACAAGGCTGTGTCCAGAGAAAGTATGTAGACTAACACATCCCTTCACAATATATGATAGTTCGGTTGAGAAATGTAACATTTTAGGTCCTTGAGATTCCACGAGAATTAATTCTGTGCTCCTCCAGACAATAACCCTCTAATTCTTGTCCTATTTCAGGGCCTCTCAACCTCTATTGCCTGCTGTTCATCAGGAACTCAATCCTGGCCAAAAGTACCTTCATGGATTATTCTAAGTGGAAGTGTTTTTGTGATGAAGTTATGGGAGATGTTCTTGAGAGAGCAGACCAGCAGGTCCTGTACCAGAAGCAGAGGCATGAAAGACTGGAGCAACGGGCTGGTGACAAGCAGGCAGAGAGGCTAAGACTTGCAGTTCAAGTGGAGGACAAGGTTTCAGAGACTGAGCAGGCACTTGCAAAGCAGTTCCTGGGACAGGAACAGCGGCTAAGGGAGGGGGACCGAGCTCAACAGAGAGAACGGTTTCATCAACTTATGTCCATCATGGCTGCAAGAGCACTAGCTCCTACTGCCTCCCTACACCATGGCCTGATCCGCCTGCATTGTACATCAGGCATGCAATAGCTTGGACAACTCCGTGTTGGGGCAGCCCAAGCATTCAGGCCTCATGAGCAGCTGAGTAGGGCAACTAAACACCATGCAGCTTTCCTTCTTCAACCCCTCTCCTGTGGATACCTGCAACTCCCTCTCCCAGTGCCAAGTGAGCGGAAAACAAGGGGAAAAAGAATGCAGGGTCAGGAAGCATATAGCAGTCAGGGGGTTGGGTTGGGTTTGCACCATTTTCAGGGGCAGGGAATAATGTTCTTCTGGTATGTGTTTTGGTGTGTTCTAATGGCAGCTAGTCTGTCCAGCACTGAGTGATACTTGTACTGTTTTAATACGTGTTTACAAACAAAGCCTTTTAGGTCTTCAAGAAAGTTTATTGCTATCACTGCATCACATGACAATCATGATTTCAGATAATAAATTATACATTAGTAAGCAAACACTATTCCTCTATTTACCAAGGTACAGCAATTCACATTTCAATAAATTCTATACATAAACCCATGCTGCCCCCCTCAATTCATTGCCATCCAATGTAATTATGAATGATGATTAATCAACCCATACACCTTCCAAAGCAGTAAACACCCTGCCCCAACATTTAATTAGCCACTTTCCACCCCCAAAAGCACATTCGTACAGGTACTATTCCCTTTCTTCCATTGGGTCATGTAAGTCCATAATGTGAGAACACAAAGTATCCCTGACTTCTGCTGCCTGGGTGCAACCAGCTCCTGCAGTGGTAGCTGCACTTTCTGGCTGAGGGTACTGATCCAACAGCCCCTCACTGTCATAGGTCCATTCGGGGGGAAATGGCTCACCTCTAGCTTCACAAACGTTGTGAGGAGCACAGCAAACTACTGTAATGCAGACAGCATTGATGACACTGGCGTCCAAATAGGTCTGTAGACATCTCCAACGTGATTTTAATTTGCCAAAAGCACATTCAACAGCTATTCTACACCTGCTGAGAGTGTAATTAAACCCATCTTTTATCAGGGCTTATGAAATCATGGTATGGTTTCATAAGCCAAGGCAAAAGTGGGTATGCAGGGTCCTCCAGAATAACGATGGGGACAGGAACTCTGTTTATGTCAATGTCATTTGGTGGGAATAGTGTCAGTCTGTCCATGAATGTAGACTCCTGAGTGGCAAAAAACTGGCATTATGAACATTTCCAGTACAGCCCACATTGATATTCCTAAGCCTCTGTGGTCCAGGAGGATCTGCATAATAATGTAGTCATACCCTTTACAGTTTATGTATTGATGTACTCCTTGAAGAGGGCAAACTGTTGGCACAAGTCCCATCAATGGTCCCGGCGCAGTTAGGAACCCCCATTTTCTTAAAGCCAGCAGTTACCTCCAGAATATCTTTAATGCCCGTCACCTCAGATACCTCTGCCACCATTTTACCCACAGCTTACTGTTTGTCAATGAACCTGTAGCAGTCCAGGGTAGCCAGCTTCCAGACACTTATAGCAACCCACTTCTGGACCGGCAAAGCTGACTTCAGTTGTCTCTCTTAATATCGAACGGCAGGAGCAAGCTGCTCACAAAGCTCCAGAAATGTAGCTTTCTTCATGCGAAAGTTCTGGACCCACTGCTGGTCATCCCAGGTCTGCATGACGATGTGTTCCCACCAGTCTGTGCTTTTGGCCCTGCACCAGAAGCGCCGGTCTATGTAGAGAGCATCAGTGGTTATGCCAATTGTACTGAGCAGCATCTGTCAGTGTAAGTCTGCCATGCCATGCCATGCCATGCCATGCCATGCCAAGGTATTCTTCCTTCTCTTCTGCCACCACCTCCTCCTCTATCAGGAAATCTAATTGGTACCTTTGGTGGGGCAGAAAACATCACCGAAATGTCCACCAGTGCCTCACAGATGCTATGCCAGTTTCCTGACACAGGAGTGAAAACACAAGCAAGAGAAGTTCTTCAAAAGTTGCCTCCTCCATGCTGCTGGCTCCAGTAGCTGAGAGCACAGAGACCAAAATGACTGCTCACCAGGCTGTGTTGGCAGGCTGTTCAAACTTCCTGTAACATGCAGGGTGGGCAGGAAGTTTTCCCCACCGTGCATCACAGTCATAGGGTAGAGTAGCCACATTTCAGGAGGGCGCGAGGGACTCTGGGATATGGCTGGTTTGACTTAGGTCTGCGAGCTGCAGTGTGGATGCTAGACCCCAGGTTCAACACGGGTTAGAAAAGTCTTAGTGCAGGGTTAAAAAACAGTGTAGACATTCAAGCTCAGAGTTCCCTAACACAGGCCAGCTGACTCAAATCCCACTAACCCAGGGCTTACATTGCAGTGTAGACATACCCTTAGAGTGAAATCCTGGCTTTAGTTAAATCAGTGGAAGTTTTGCCATTGACTTCAATAGAGCCAGAATTTCATCTCAGACTGCAGTCATTGCTCTCTCAGGGCTCTATGCAAAAATAAAGCATATATTTGCCAACCTTAAAACCTGAAGTAATAGTTTGGTCTCTCCCCTCCCCATCAAAGAGTATAGATCTCAAAGAAATAATTAGTTACTTTGTGGTACTTCAGGAGAACTGCATTCTGGATCTCCTCTCTCTTGCATGTGTTGACAACATTCAAGCTGTCATGTTTAAGACAGTGAACAAAATCATAATGCTACTTCAAAGCTTTTACAGAAACATCTTTATGACTAGTATAGACAGCAGGTATGAAACATAGTGACAATTACTACTGATAATATTGTGGAAAAAAAACACCAGATAGACCAATTCTCTGTACCATTTGTGTATTTCATAAGTCTGTATTCCACCTGAACAACTAAAAAAAATTTTAAAAGTCAGACTCGGAACTGTGAAAAGCTTTAATGGATTGTATTAGTGGAAGAGAGGTATTAAAGTAAAACAATACCACTAAAAGTTCGTTTTAAAATAAAATTAAGAGTCAGACATTTGTTTTCATTGATCTGTAAAATAAAATTATAAAAGGCACTAGAAGCTTAAAAAAATACTTTTAAAATAATAGAGTAGTTTCAGGTGCACCCTTTGCTGAGTCCCCTGTCAAATTTTGTGGTTTTAAAGTCACATTCCCCCTTTTTTTAAAAATATACACATATATTTCTCTTCTGTTACTATGTTAGAGACCCCTAATAAACACAGGGGAAACTGACTGAGCTACACAAGGGAAACAGTAAAATTGACTATAAATGAAGTGCTGTCAAATGCACAAAATAAACATTAAAAGGACTGTAGAAAAAGATTCTACAATTTATTTCACTTATAGCAATCTGAGGTGTTACTTGTAGCAACACAAGGTAGAACAATTTCAAACAAAAGTATGATCTTTAAATCACCAGTGTCCCTTTAAAAGGAAAGATAGGAGACAGGGAAAAGGTTATAACTTGGGCCCTAATCCTGCATATACACTTGCTTCACTTTGCATTCAACTGGACTACCTCTGTGTGTAAAGTGAAGCAAGTGTATGCAGTAACAGGGTCTTGAATATAAAAAAGTGTTGCTGGATTCAGCTTTGGCTCAAAAATAATGAAATATAAATCACAAAGAAAGCAAAGTATGAGTACAGATTACAGGTATGAATAACAGGCTGTTTTAAGTCACTAGCTTCACATAAACTTCTGTGGGCTGTTTTAAACTCTACATATGCTATTTTAAATAAACATGTTAAAATATTTATTACACTAAGGTACTCATAAGATTAAGTAAGTATTGATATGAGCCTCATATAATTTTACAACCTGTATGCTTTAATAGAGTGCACAATACTTGTAAAAGGTGCAAAACACAAGTGATAATCCTCTCGTGCTATGAAGCACATTTATCAGGGCTTTCAAACCCCAATGCATGTTTCATCTGAGGAATCAGAAGGTTGTCAGGGGGGTGGGGAGTCCTCCAAGTGCACTTAAATCCGGAGTGCAGCTCCTGTGTGCCTGCAACTACCACCCACCTCACCTCCACTGTTTTCACGTGATAAGAAGTTCTAGGGCGCTGCTGTCACTTGAGTGACTCACATGCCAAATTAGCGAGGGGGGTAGGAAGCAGCAGCAGAAGCATTTTCTGGCTGGTTCAACAAGGAGGCCTGAGCCTTTCAACACAACTGGGCAACGATTTGCAACCCCAGCTCGCGCTGCTAAAATGTCACCAAAAAACCCAAGGCAAAGAGGGAGAGGCGAGTCCTTACCCATTGCAATGCTGGCAGCACGCACCTTCCTGTGCTTGTATAACAGCCTGGCGGAGCCTCTGAGCATTAAAACTGCTGCCATGCCGCTTCCCCTAGCTCCACTCTGCGTGACCTCTGCTTAAACACCACCCCCGCCTCCCCGGGCTCCCTTCTCTGCCTGTGACCGTGGACGGGGAGGAGAGAGAGGAGACGAGTGACGGCCAGGGTAGCCAACCACAGCTTGGCCTTGGCAGCCGCACACCAATGAGAGGGGACATCCTCCTGTCGGTGACCTGCCGGGTTCGCCTCCAGCCTCATGATAGACAGGGGAGCAGCCTGCCTCCCCTCGCTGCTCTGAAACCGAAGGGCATGGGCTGTTCTGCTGGGCGGCGCCCGCTCGTGGGCAGTTGCTGCTGGAGTAGCACCTGGGGACAAGGTGGGGATTTCTCCACCCACCTCTGTGCCGCCTTCACTTACCTTTAATTTATCCCCTCTGTTCCCATAAGGCCAGCGCCGGCTCCAGGGTTTTTGCTGCCCCAGGCAGCAAAAAAAAAAAAAAAAANGCATTTCCCCCCGCCCATGCCATCCCCGCCAGCGTCTGCTTCCCTGCGCTACCTTCTGTACGTATGGCTTTAACTAGAGAGGGGGCAAGCAGAGCAGCCGCCTAGCTCCAGCGGGTGGTTAGCCAGCCAGTCTACACTTTATCCAGGTAGCCTCAGCTCTGTGCAGCTGCCACGCAAACGGTGTATATCTCAATACACGCACTAGTGCAACACCCTTTTTGGACTTAACGTTCACGGTGTTTTAGGGTTACACGCTCAGGTTTCCTTTCTCGCTCTGCCTGCCTCTCCCTTGCTGTGACAACTTTTAGCTTGAACATTTCCTCTGCAACCAATCAGTAGAATCTTCTTGGTGTCTATAATAAACATCTGAAATTTTATCCTGCTTCGCAAAATGCCCTAGAGTTCACCACCCTGCTAGCATTTTTATACACACATCAATTACTTTTCAAATATTCTTGGACATAAAATCTTACATATTACATAGCTCACGTGAGGTTGTATTTTTTCCATCTAGCTGGTGGGGTCATTTCTATTGTCATAATATATAATGCATAACTGTAATGTAATATAGAATTAATTAATTTCTGTCATTAATATAAGATCTGATCCTGCACATGTGCAAGTAAGTAGTCCCTTTTCTCCTGTTATATTTTGTTCTTACTGTTGAGATTAAAAAATAGTTTGTTTTGAAAAGACTGTTTTGTTGTTGCTGTATTCACAACTGGTCACAGCTCCTGAAGGGAAGTTTCATGTTGCCAAACCTAGTCAGGCCTGCTGAGGAATCACAATTGGTACACAGGGTACTGTTGCCCAGGGACTGGGTCTAAGAGTGGGAGAATCATGGGATTCCATCCCAGGGCAGGTAAAGGGATGAGGGCTAAGAGCTGAGAGGGGTGTACTTGGAAAGAATAGAGAGAAGTCGAAGGTGCAGCTAGGCTGGTGAAATGTGACCTGCTCCCTTTTCATTCTTAATTTTATTTCATCTTGCGTTCCACATATGGGCCATTGCAAATGGAGAGGTGTAATTTTCCACTTGTCATAGTCAATGTAGATAATACTGTTTAAAATTTAATTTAATTGAGTAGAAATCCAGCATATGGCAGAATTAGTAGATCCACTAATGAACTGTATAAAACAGCTGATCCAAAATCTATTCCTACATTGATTCCATGTAGAAATCAAAGAGGCCCGCTTCATCGGTCACATTACACAGTGTAGGAACTAGAGGTAATTTGGAAATCAAGTTAAAGCCTTAATAAACAGATCTTGTTAAGCCTTAAATTATTAGCATACCAATATAATAATCTCAAAGAGAGGACTCTCGACTCCACCCATATTATAAACAAGATTCCGCTTTTCTTACTGTTCATCATACAGTAAGAAGTCCAGTGGGTAGATCACATTACAACACAATGAATAAGGTACTTCATACATCACATGGCAAAATCAACCAGAATGCAGATTTTGGATTACATCACATTTTAATTCAATTAGCAGCATTGTCAGATTAACATACTAAATTAGGCAAAATTTTCATATCACCTACATACGATATTAAAAGTTAAGAATTACTAAAATAACAATAGTCTAGGAATCACCTTTTTCAGTACAAGGGTTAATTTACGTGACTAGAAAGGTAGTTAAAACTGAAGCTACATTTCACTTAAAGCCAAATTTTGCATCTTTTCTAAAATCTACAACAAAATAAAATTTAAAAAGTCAAATCAGTTTGAAAATTGATAAGTCAGGTCAATAGCTAGAGTAGAGTTTGTAGAGAAAACTTTTCATAATTTGAACAAGGGGTTCCCTGGAAGAGGCACCCTAAAAACTGAGCTGTTTTCAAAGTTGAAAAAGTCTTCTCATACTTTTTTCACATACAGGGATAGGAACACATTACATTTATATTTCTGGATTCACTTTGCTGAAATCTAGTGCATAATGCCAAAGAAGGTCTAACACAAGAGATATGAATATGAATTAGACCTCCTATTTGGAACTACAGACTGGAACGCTGCAGTGCTGGGGATATTGCCAGATAGCATGCAGACTCCTTATGGCAACTACTGAAAGAGCTTCAGTGACAGTTCTCTTCCAAATCTAAAAGGAAATGTGGTGGGGATAGGCAAATGCTTGCTTCTCAGTGCAGAATATGAATTCAGGACCTCCCATACCACAGCACAGATGTCTACAACTTGAATTGAAGGAGTAATTCCTTTACTTGGTAACAGTAGTAGCCTAATATAGAGACTAGCCACTACAGGCAGGGCCGGCTCCAGGCACCAGCTGACCAAGCAGGTGCTTGGGGCGGCCCCTCNAGGAAGACATAATACACATTGAACCATTGGACTATACTTACATAGCCACATGAAAATACCCTTTGACCTAGGCATTATGAAGTATAATTCATTCACTTTTACAGAGTAATAACTAGGAACAGAACCCACATCTTTCATATAGCAGAACTAACTTTTACTCACCCTATTTCCTCACAGATATTATGCCAAATCTACATGCTTGGCTGTACTGTCTGTACAACAAGACTACTTTTACATATTCATCTCTACACAGAGTAGTGAGACACACAGTTGAACTACTTAGCAAATAGTTGCACATGATGGAATTTCTGTGTAGTATATGAGGCAGAGGGTTGCAGGAAGAGAAAACATGATGCTGTGGCTAAAGCAATGGAATACGACCCAGGAGATCTGGAGCCATTCTGACTTGCTAGCATTTTACACCCCTGCAAAGCCACAGAAGATCAGGTCCAGCTATTTTTTTCTGAAAGAGCCTTTTCCTCTTTCACTGTGAAGGTTGAACAGTGCAAAGTGAAAGAGGTAATTGTGCTGTTATTTGTGAATTGTATCCTCAGTGTTCAGTGACTGGACTGCTCTCTTACTGCATACTGCCCAGCCTGTACACTGAATGTGGCTCTGGCTCCCTGACTCATTCATTACACATTATCCAATCTGTGCACTCAGTGCCAAACTCATCATTAGTGTAACTCCATAGGTGTAAATGACTACTCAAGGTGTAATGCAGCAGTGAATAAGAGAGTCAATGCATGCTTACAAGAGGGCACAGTTAAGGTTACATGGGATTTCACGGATTTTGAGTACTGCATTTACTAATCTTAATGCACCTCTTACATAGCTTTTGTAGAGAATATATTACAGAGATAGGCACATTAGAAATACTTTAGACTAGATTAGATTCATTAGAGTCCCTTTTCCCACACTGACCATAGGTCACCAGCCCAGGCATTCTGGAATAGCCAATTTGAGAAGGAAACTAGCAATTGCAGGACAACTACACTATGGACATAAAAAAGAAAAAATAAGTAGGTAAATTAAGAGGCTTCCCCCCCCCCAAATACCCTCTAGTGATGTTTGAACTTTTAGTAGTTTATAATAAAGTTAGCTCATTTTGTTGAAAAATATATAATTTCACTTTTAGTACAGTTTATCTTAATATAAACTAAGCTTTCCTAGTTAATTTATTTTTATACGTTTCTCATTTCTTTGCCAAGCTAATCACATTCTTTCCACACAAAATGCAGAAAAAAGCTTTGTTAGACTCCAAAATGATTTTGTTTGAAGTAAATAGCTATGAAAGCTTTCACTTGTATTAGATTCTGGGACAAGTATGTTCTCATTTATTCAACATAGCAGCAATATCTTCAAAGTCACAACTAATAGGATAGCGTTTCATAAAGAGATCTGTATATGATGATTTTTGAAATTGTTCAACAGTTAAAATGTAAATGTATAATTGAAATATTTATTATGTGTATAGCATATTTCTACATATTGAAACATTTTGTCTTCCACATGTTAAATATCTGGGTGCACACACTTTTTGGGTGCATCAAATAGAACTACTTGGATACTTTTAAAAATATTACAGTAAAATCTCGAGTGTCTATAAAAAGAAATTCAATAGAGATTTCAAAATATCTGTAAGTGCTAAATACATTTTCCAGAAATCAGTGATTACACTTCAAATGCATCACAAAGGGGAACTGTTAACAAGTGTGACTTTTCCAGTAGTAGGAAGATTGCCAACATTTAATTGGCTTTAAAGGTTCTGTTCCGTCAATGGTGTATTGTGTCTTAAAGGCAATAATAATAGCCTTATGATTTAGGTGTGGAGAGGGAGCTCAAAGTATCTGACTGAATGTGGCACGAAGCAACTATTTTCTTCAACGAAATTTGCTAAAATATTTGTCACCTTAGTTTAACTGCAATGTTAATTTTGTATTATGTTGCAAGAATCTGAATAGAAACAAATAAAAACATAGCTCTTATACAGCACTTTTCATCAGTATATCTCAAACTGCTTTAACAAAGGAGGATAAGCAACATTACATCTATTTTACAGATGGTAAAACTGAGGTACTGAGAGGTGTAGTGAGTTTCCCAAGGACACTCAGCAGGTCAATGGCAGAGGGAAGAGAACACAGGACTCCTGACTATCATTCCAGTGTCCTATTCACTAAATCACACTTCCTCACTATAACCAGTGAATAATTAATTATTGTATCATCTGTCTTTGTAAAACACTAATGGATAAATTCTGGCTAATCCTAAGTGGTGCATTAGGTACAGAAGATAGTGCAGCAACCTTTTCACTGCCCCCCATCCCTTCCCCACCAGCTCAGAAAGCAAGCAAAATGCTGCCATTAGTGGTCCCTGAGCTAACTAGTAATCACAAGGGTTGGGGATACAGTCAGGATTGTGCCCACTCTAAATATCTACTGGTGTGTGGCAGCAGGTGCTGGTGGGGAGCAAATGCTGCTCTTTTCTTAAACAAACTAATAAGTTCAAGTATATTCTTCCTGGACCTTTCCAAGACATTCTGCCTGCATTTTCTCCGCTCAGGCAGAATTGCATGAAAAGACTCTGCTTGGCCACTACAGTTCAGCTTCCCAGACTAAAAACCCTCAGTAGAAATTGTCAGATCTTGGTTGTAAAGTCCTATTCCAACCTCCCCCCATGGAAGGACACCCTCCATTCCCCCCAGTGGCTTCAGTTGGAGATGAACTGAGCCCAAAATATCTTGCTTTGTTGTCTGGCAAGGTTTTTTTTTCATGCTATCATCTACAATCCAGCTATTCTAATATAGTGGAACCTAAAATAGAACTCCAAAAAGTGTTTTTTGTTCCACATATACAATTTAAATATTTAGCATATATCATAAACCATAATAAATGAGAATGAAATACTGTTACAAATCAGTCACTGAGGTCTGATATTGTTAAACAATGATCATGCTACAATCTCACAGTTTATAGTTCATCAAAAACTCTTCCATTGATCTATAATTTATTAATAATAATAATAATAATAATAATATCAATGCATCCTTGCTAATGCTTGGTGACCTTCAATACTATGAGTTCCGTGTCTTTTAATGATTTAAATTGATTTTTATCACGTTACTATGTGAAGATCTTCCATGTGCCCTTTGACGCATAACCTGAGAGCATATGGTACCACAGACACTTACCCTGGCGAGCCGCGTGCCAAAGGTTGCCGACCCCTGGTGTAGATATACCTTCTGCGACTTGGGCTACTCATTTAGTCAGGATTGGGCAGATTTTTCAGAAGTTTCCACTAGTTGGGGGTGATTAATTTTTTGAGACCTAGGGTTTTATTTTCGGGGGGGAGTCTGAGTATGCATAGCTTCCACTGAATTTATCTGGAATTGTATGTGCTCAGCACTTATGAAAAATGAGGTCCTAACTATAGAGTATTTAAATTCAACATTAACTCAATTTGGTGATAGCAAGCTGGAATGGATACAGCAGTAAATTTGAGGTTTTAGTTAGAAGAGAACTGGTAGCCAGGACTACTGAATTCTATTCCTTCTCTAACACTTAACCTCTCACTTCCTCTGTATACTTACCTAACTTGTATAGTTTCCTTACATGAGTACGACTACACTGCGGCTTGGGTCATATAGTCTAACCCCCTGCCAAGATGCAGGATTTATTGGGTCTAAACCATCCAAGAAAGATAGCTATCCAGCCTCCTTTTGAAAACCTCCAGAATTGACAGGCATACACTAGCTCTACTCAAGCTGGCATGCTAAAAATAGCAATGCAGTCAGGGAGTAACATATGTGGCAGCTTGAGCTAGCTGCCCAAGTCTGCACCCAGAGGGCCAAACGGGTTTGTACTTGGGCGACTAGCCTGAGTTACTGCCCATGCTCCCGCAGGCTACATGGCTATTTTTAGCACTCCTAGCTGCACAGTAGACATACCTTAATGTTTGTAAAGTATTTTGAGATCCCGAATGAAAGGCATTTTATCAATGCAAAGCAGTTTCTATAAATATTATACTGTAAAATTCAGGAATTTCAGAGTTTGGGATTTTTTTAGTTTTCCACCATGTGCATATTTTTCAAATAAGATATATAAATAGTAATACAAATTGATGTATCTTTGCACCTAGTATTATACAAAAAGTGCAGCTCATTTGCACTGATGTATTTTTTGCTTAGTTGTGTGACACATGATTGCTCAATGGTGTGTAATCAAGTACTTAACAACACTCCTGTATGTAATGCATACATACTAGGAGGCAAAATTAAAGCTTTTGTGGGAACCCTACTTCTGAAATTCCTGAGAGTTAAAAGATTAAAATCTCAATGTCAATGTTGCATTTATACAGTGTTTGCATTAATGCTTACTGTAGTCCTATTTTGTTAGATATTTTTTCTGTTATATGCAATTCTGTTGCTGTCTAGTTGGACATCTGAGGACATGCCAGACTGCATAGTATATGTCATCTGTGTTTACATTGAGTTCAACAAAGCCAAGTGTTAGTTTTCTTCTTGTCTGAGAGTAATTACACTAGGGCTCATAACCTTGAACCTATGGATGGAATTTTCAAAAGAGTCAAAAGGGGCTAGGCATCAAATGAGATTTGGTCACCTAACTCCCTTAGGTTCCTTTGAAAATCTCACTCTAAAAAGAGAAAAACATACAGAGTAGTAAAGATAGAAATCTTTGGCGGAAGAAAGAGAACTCCAATCCCAGACTTTTCCAAGGTAGACATGTAAGGGGATGGTGTTGGAGTGCTGGCTGTGAGAAACTTCAGTCACTCCAATTCTGGGGCTCTCCTTGTGAGAATAGCTGGGCCACTAGCAGCAGAGCTACTCCACTACCAGAATTTGCAAGGCATCACAATATGGGAAGTTGTGTGTACTGCAGCCTAAGAAACTTCAGGTTCTGTTCCATTTTTGTGTTGTAACTGAAGAATATTTCAACTGACTTCAATGGATTTTGGATCAGACTCTTTACGCTGCTCATTTTCAGATGCTAGTCTGTACACTAACAAAGAGACAAGAGTAAGGCCCACAGACTAGCCCAACTCTACATCACTTAGTAATCTAACGTAGAGGGTAATTTTATTTTGGGTGAAGGGAGGGGTTCCTGGGAAAGCAACTAAAGATGAAAACAAACAATATATATATTGGTACATATACAGAAGTAATGATAAGTGTTTGAAGTTTTCGACCATTTTATTTTCATCATTAAGATATGCAACATGTTACATATCAAAATGTACTGATTTATGTCAGAATGTGACAAGGTTCCATGGCCTGCAATGTGCAGGAGGTCAGGCTAGATGATCATGATGATCCCTTCTAGCCTTAAAGTCTATGAGAACTACAATAAACAAAGGCCACACAATGCACATCTATTGATGATGAGACACTGAGATACAGTAAAAAAAAAAAAAAGGTGTTACAAAAAAAGAAAGCGACAGAAAAGCTGATCTCAAACTTAGATGGGCCAAAAGAGAATGGGATAATCTTCACTGCACATGAAAATATGTATCAATATAAAACATATTTATAATTTTATAAATAATACAGAATATATCATTCCAAAACTGTTAACCTCCTACCACTCTGATCAAAGCCCAAACTGCTCCCACTTGGATATACAAAGGGGATTTTAATACATAAATTTGGCAATGCCTCAGTCCTCACTTTTGTCTTTGTTTACAAAAAGGCATGACAATACATTCTGTCAAATTGGAAACATTTTCTTCCTTAGGTACTGCTCTTAGCAAAATCTTGAATCACCTTAACGTAGGGGCTGATTCTAGTTGCATTAAAATCAATGGGAATTGTATAAGGCCCATGGGAAAGAAAAAGACGTCCATCACTAATGGGCTATCTGACCTAAAGGAGTCGGTATCCATGGACAAATGGAGCCTACTGTAGTATATGAAAATAATTAATTAACTTTGAATGCAGGGACATTTTTAATGAAGTAACATAACTCAGCACAGAAGAATCAACTTCTGAAGACTATTGTCTACAGACTTCAGAATTAGGGCTTGATCCTGCATTCTTTATGCACTCAGCCCCCATTGGGTTTAAGTCCTTTGCAGTTTGGGGTGTGTTTGGAACACAGGAATCATTGACTTCAATGGGAGCAGAATAGGGCACTAAGCCCTTCACAAGAAAAAAAAATCTATTGTTGTATTTTCACCTAACCATCATTGAAGTCAGTGTATATCAATATATCCTCTGTTCCATAGAAAGACAAAACTGCTCAATCATTGTAATATTTATTGTCTCAAAGTATTTTGAATTAAAATTTTATACAAAGTTCTGTAGTTTGCAAATATATAGGGCAATTAGGTACAGATATTTATTTTAACAAACTTCTGTCACATCCTACTAATTAAAGAGGAAGAATACACTTTGATGTTTAAATATTCTAACTATATAGCACACTTGTTTCATTTGAACATATTACCAAAATATTACCTTGCAGCATACTTAACTCTGAAATGTTTTTCTCATTCATTTTGTGGTGTCTGTATTCTGTGTTAGCTCTTGCAGACCATTTCTGTAGGTTAACAAAACTTAAAGAAAGTAAAGTCACCTGCAACTAAAAACAAAAAAAATATTGGAGAGGCTATTAGAGAATAATACTCTTTGGGGGGCTAACTTTCATAGGCTCTGTAGCTTCTTCTAACTCAAGAACCGGTGGCACATTCTTCACCACTGCCATTTGTGATACTACTGCTGCTAAGAGCAATGTCACTGCGGAATTGGCCATCAAAACAATACAGTCACCTCTTAAAGATCAGCATGATGTAAGTGTTGCTATAAAGAACCATTGGACAAAAGCAATGTCTTGCTTTTTCCACAACCACTTGGAAAGGACAAAGTATTTATTTACACTACTCCAATCTCATTGACATTAACAGGAGATTTGGTCCTTACTGTCTGAGGTGATAATAAATTAAAAACTACATATAAAGGCGCTGAGCATTATTCTATCAGTAACCATTTAAATCCAGCAAAAAGAAAAAAGAATAATCTATTTGTAAAAAATTAAATTTGGATAGATTTGGAACTCACTTAATATGGACTTACACCAGTGTATCATCAGTACAATTAATGGAATTACTCTGGAATCACTGGAAATAACAAAGTATTATTGAAATCAGAATCTGTCTTATTGTATCTGCCTGTCCACACTTGATGAACTCTAGTGACGGATAACACAAGAAAAACAATCCTGATACATTTCCGAAATCCAGAGTTTCTTAGTTCCCCCTTTCTTTGTTTTTTAAATAGCAGACTGGACTTTCTGTACCCCTTCATGTACACTAACTGAAGCCTTGATTCACAAATGAGAAGACCAACTGGTTTGAAATATGTATACTTTTATATTGGGGTTTTTTTTTTGCACCAGAACTACATCATCCTCAACGCACATAAACCATCATTGGTTTACTACCTTTAAAAATGATCATACATTTCTCATTATAAGTGGTGTAATACAATCCTATTATCATTTTATCAGATAAAAGAGAGTGACAATATTGTGTTTGTTACAACCTACAGAGATGTAACCAATCTAGAGAATGCCAGCCTTGTCCAAGATAGATTAAATTTAGAGAACTGGAATACATTTCCCAATAAACAAACACTTTGAGGTCAGGAGATCATACTTGTTCGGCTGTTCTCCATAAGCCTTATTGGAAATAAACTTTCATACCATCACTGATTATATTTCATGCTACTTAATAATACTATGAGCCAAGTGTAATGGTGATCTAAATGGCGGTTTAAGTTACACACTGGGTGTTGTAGCATGGTCAAAAACACATATAAATAGCAAAATAGTGTAGGACTACAGGCATTCAGTGGGGAAAGTTTCTTCCTAATCTTCATCAGTTTAGGGCAGTGATTTTCAACCTTTTTTCATTTGTGGACCCCTAAAAAATGTTGAGTGGCAGTGCAGATCCTGAGGGTAACAACAACCTTTCATGGCACCCTTAGACATAGTCTGTGGACCCCCAACGTGGACCACACGTTGAAAACCACTGAGTTAGGGGTTGGGCATTATGCCCTGATCCATAAGAGTTTATATCCCTTCCAAAGCTCTTGGGCCAGTAGCGGCGCCAGCTCTTCCAGCGCCCTAGGCGGCGGAAGGTCCCGCCTCCGAAATGCCGCCCCCGACAGCGGCGGCGGAAGGTCCCGCCCCTCAATTTCTACGGGCGGCCGGGGTGCCAGCGTCCCCAAAATAGCAGCGCCCTAGGCAACTGCCTAGGTCGCCTAATGGGTTGCACCGGCCCTGTCTTGGGCTTTTGGTTTGTTTTAGCCTTCACTATTGTAACTTACAATATATGATATGCCACGTGATTTCTCTGTATCTGAATATAAAAGATTGGCCTTTTGGGAGTGTAGCTTCATATTAATGTCAGATAGAATACAGGAAGACACAAGGCTGGTGAAAGCAGTAAATCTACCATACCATATAAAGTATACAGTCAAAATACTTGTTTTATATTTGTTAAAATTTAAATAGCACCTACTCAATGGTCATTTACATGCAGTTCTCTGTGTGCCAGTAGGAGGTGTGCTAAAAGTAGAAAACACCATAAATAAGAAATTAAACACTCCCCCAGACCTGGGTCTCCAGTGCACATATATTAATTATACCCCAGAGAGCAAAGACTCAGTGTGTGCTAGCATTTACTTCATTATTTGGATTTATTAAAAACATTCCTTTTCACTTTAACAATACAGTAATCCAACTGTGAAATAACAGCAATTCAAATGTGGTCATTTACAGAAATGTGGTTTCTTATGCCCATTGTACAGTGCAAAGCTGCCAAGTCTCACACCTTAGGAGTAAGCTCTCTCTTTCTTTCTCATACACACATGCACGCACACACACACAAAATTAACATGTCTGCTCTCACCTATACCTTTATGGGAAAAGTCACAAATTTAATCAATCTCACTCATACAGATTTAAAAATCCTGGCAGCTTTTGAATAGCTTTTCTTCATCAATTCCAATTAAGTGCTGGAAAAGAAATCCAAAGTACACATACCAAAACCTTCTCCTTAATAAGGAATGTTAGCAATATGTGATTTCTAATATGTTCCAAAGGGGTGCCTCCCAATCTTTTTTGAAGGTGAAGTCTGTAAGCACTTTAGTTAGACTTTTTAATGTTCAGAAATGAAACATTGTCAGCAACGAAAGAATATTATTTGTAACTATGTGACTGATTCACAATAATGTAACTATTAATTTTCTGTAAAATGATCTTAGATACAGGAGTTAATTAGAAGGTATACTTTACAACATAGCTAGAAAGAGTTCCTGCTTTAGTGATTGATATATATCTTTTACATTTCATAGCAGCCCCAGGCTTTTTACAGGGGTTGAAGTATGGGTAGGATTACAACTAAGTGGAATCATTGGAACCTACACAAATCAATGCCAAACTTCATCAGTAGAACTAAATCATGCCCTTATACTATTTAGCCACAATATACAGTACCCTTTCTTGGGTACTAATAATTAGAAGTATATAGTTTGTTTGCAATGTGTATAAAGCAGAGAGGAGCCTGAATGGAAAAGTTCAGATCTAGATCAAAGCCTGAAGCCTCCCACAGTTTTGATTCATTCTGTGATGGAGACAGGGATCAAACAAGACTTTTGGATCTGGACCTGAATCCAGATTCAGATTTACCCACGGTTACAGTTTTGTTTGGGCCCCATCTTTAATTTCCAGGCATCAAATTATTAAAGGAGCTCTTATTTTTTTAAAAAATAAGCTATTAGTAGGAAGGTGAATCCCTTCCTTTTGTTCCCATTAGTAGTGTTGGTACTGCAGCAGTATCTTCATATTGTTGGGAAAAGGTGCCTCTGCAAAGATACCTGTACCAATGAGTGGTTTTAATCCTGCCAGACATTAGGGTGTCCTCATCAGAAATATTTTTTCAACAGTTATCCTTTTTGGAAAGTTCATATTACTGATAAGTATTGCATTATCCTCAAAGATTTCCAAATTTTACCATCTTTACTTTATCTGCTGGAGGACCTATTATTAGAAGTGGAGATATTTGTATTTGAACCAATGCAGAAGTAAGAAATGACAGCAGTGCACTGATATGCCATGAAGGCAGTAGCCTGGAAGCAATCTTGGGGCTGCTATTTATTAGGTCCATGAATATGAGGCATGATTCTGAGCTAGTACACTGAAAGGAAGGATCCTAGGTGAATTGGTCTTTATGGGTATGTCTATACTGCAGCTAAATACTCACGGACGGCCCGTGTCAGCTTACTCAGGGTTTCAGGGCTTGTGCTGCAGGTCTAAAAATAGCAATGTAGGTGTTTGGGCTCAGGCTGGTGCCAGGGCTCTGAAACCTGGTGATGGGGGAGGGTCTCAGAGCCTGGTTCCAGCCTGATCTCAAACTCATACACTGCTATTTTTAGCCCTGCAATGCAGGCCTCACAAGCACTTTGAGATTCACTGCAGTGGTTTTTTTGTTTTGTTTTTTGCTGTGTCAACTCCCCAAATTGGTTTGCTCATTAAATGACTTCTCATTAAAATATATCCTGCAAAGAATGTTTTTATATTTTCTAATGATACTGAGTGAGAACATACTCATATTTTTCATCAGACACTCTCTATGCTTTTGGAAATAGTAAGTGATATCCACACACAGAAGAGTCCCTTCACCAAGAACTCATAATCTGCCACAAACTTGCTCTGTAACCTTTGAGCAGTCACTTAAATTCTCTATTCTTCACCTACCCCCCTCTGAGGACTGTGCTGATTCCCTCTTGGCCAAGGAGGCCTAGCTTAAATGCTCTATATAAGTGCTCAATATGATTAAGAAGCATAGGGATATTTCATTGAATTTGGATCTTCAGATCCAAGGTTTGGATTCACGCCCATTTGTATCTTCCTAAATTGCACTATACTACTCTGCGCAATTCATAATTCAAACACAATAAATGGTGGTTTCATCCCATTTCTAAGTATACATTCAGAACCGAAACCTGGGTGATTAAGTTAGGTGCTTAAATCAATCATGTTTGAAAAAATGTCTAACTTCTGTGCTTCAGATTTCCAACTCTAGACTAGGGATTATACTTACTTCTCTCACAGGCATTTATGAGAAATAATTGATTATTTGTACAGAACTTAAAGATGAAAATTATTATTTGATTTAGGAAATGAAACTAAAAATTAAAATCAATTATCTCCCTGTGAAAACTGCATGGCATGAAATATTTCTTTGGATGCTATACAAGAACATGATCACACCTCATGTTGCTCTGAGATCATTAACCATTCTTCATTTAATCTTAATCAGATCCAAAATACACCCTTTCCATTTTTACAATTGGGGATGGGCACATTGTTAAAGTATTTCTAGGTGATATACATTTTTGTAAACTCACTTGTCTTTGGTATCTTTTTGATTCCTTGATATCCCTTTGCATTAAGAACAGAGAATAAGATGCTACAATCTCTGATAAAATTCTGACTTGGTAACCTAGTGTTCTCTTAACTCTTACATTTTCCTCTGTGACTATTTCTGGGCTTGTTAAATAAGGCACAGAGATGAACAGGAAGTAAAATGAATGAATGACAGAGAGTCTATGTGAGTCACATTAATATATATTTATTCCTATTTGTCTTTTCACATTCTAATATCCACACAAGTAACAAAAGGGTTCTACCCACTTTGTGGTCAGCTTCAGGAAGAATATACTGACAAGTCAATTTTTCTTGACAAAGATAAAGTTGGCTTACTACTTTAGATATTTCTAATGTGCCCACTTCTGTAATATTTAAGCACGAGATCCAAAATTAAGAGATGTCCAAAAATTGTCATTTAAGGACTATCTCTGCCCCCGCTTACTACATCCGCTGTTACTTAGAAGAAATTTAAATAAAAACTTTTTTCTTTAGTCCTTTTACTTTCTCCTTATCATCTGTCCATAAAGATGTTTCATAGCAATAGGTCTTTTCTTGTTTAGTACTTTTAAGAGGGAGATTGAGTGAAATCTCCTTGAAGCTGGTGACCATGACAGCCACCCTTCATTCAGGATAAATGTAAGAAGCAGTTAAACTCCTTTTGAAGTAAGATATCTGAAACAATAGGATTCCCACCCAAAGCACAGGCCACGTGCAAGGCCAGTCAGGAACTGCGCTATGGGGGCAGAGGGATTTCTCTGGGTATTGCTTGATTGAGGTGTGCATGTTATCTGGGAGCAGAAGCAGCCAGAGACAGGAAGAAAGTAAGTAAGTAAAGCAATGGTAATTTGGCCCTGAAAAAATTGGACAGAGATCTTTTGGGGCATAGTGCTAGCTGGAAAGAGGTGTGGAAGTGGCCAAAAAGCTGCCTCCTGTTGTTTGATTCCTGTGTTCAGGATTCCGTGGCTTTCCGCAACCTCCATGACTTCTGCAGGGGCCAATGTAGCTGACCCCAGGGCCAGCTGCTCACATGGCCCCCAGGACAGCTACACCAGTGGCTGCTGGAGCTGCCACGGTGACAGCCACACCAGCAGCTGTTCTGGCGGCCCCCAGCAGCAATCCTGGGGTGGCTGGAGCAGTTGCGGTCCACAGCCCCAGCCAGCAGTCCCTGGCTGGCTGGCCAATGCAGACACGGGCAGCGGTCTCCGGCCGGCCGGAGCAGCCGCGGTCCACGGCCCCAAGCAGTGGTCCCTGGATGGCCAGAGTAGCTGCAGTTCATGGGTGCCCCTCCCCCCCAGCAGCACCCAATGTCCCTCCAGCAACGCCCCTGATACCCTCAGGAGCGGCCTCCCGTACCTCCCCACAGCGGTCTCCCCACACCCCCCCCCCAAGAGTTAATCACAGGTATTTTTAGTAAAAGTCATGGACAGGTCAAAGGCTGTGAATTTTTATTTATTGCACATGACCTGTCCATGACTTTTACTAAAAATACCTGTGACTAAATCGTAGCCTTAGTCATGATTTAGCACACCCATTACATTCCCAAAAACCAGTAGTATGGGTACAAGAATACAAAATGAAAGCAAAATTGATTATTTTCATCAACTCCCCAGTGCTGACTGTACAACTTACACTATATTTAGGGAACTACCAAATTCACCTCATTTTGGTCAATTTCATGGTCATAAGATTTTAAAAATCGTAAATTTCATGATTTCAGATATTTAAATCTGAAATGTCACAGTGTTGTAACTGTAGGAGTCCTGACCCAAAAGCAGGTTGTGGGGGTGGTCGCCAAGCTATTATAGGGGGTTTGCGGTATTGCCACCCTTACTTCTGCGCTGCTACTGGTGTCAGCACTGCCTTCAGAGTTTGGAGGTTGGAGAGCGTTGGCTGCTGGATGGGAACCCAGCTCTGAATGCAGCGCCACCACCAGCAGCAGTGCAGAAGTAAGGATGGCATGGTATGATATTGCCACCCTTACTACTGCGCTGCTGCCTCGAGAGCTGGCCCTCATCATCAGCCACCACTGTCTGGCTACTCAGCTCTGAAGGCAGTCCAGAAGTGAGAGTGGCAATACTATGACCCCTCTATAATCACCTTGCAACCTCACCCTCCCGCAACTCCCTTTTGGGTTGGAACCCTGGGTTGGAGAAATGCTACTCTCCCCAGTGAAATCTGCATAGTATAGGTTAAAAGTACACAAAAGACTTTTAACCTATACTATACAGATTTCAAGGGGGAGACCAGATTTCACAGTCCGTGAATTTGGTAGGGCCCTAACTATATTACTTCAGATCAGTATATATAGTAACTTCAGATCACAAAAAAACCCAGTGAAAGTGGCTCATAACAAGAGTCTGCTACATCTCACATCCCAGAGAGCAGTGTGGGGAGGAAATGGATGATAAAGGTAAAGCAAAAATAACTCTCCCCATTTCTTTAGAAATATTTATTGGTTTTCTGATTAACATACAAGCTAGCTTCATTCTCCACTCTAATAAATTCACTTGTGCTTACATGAGAAAGATTATTACATGCTCTCTTCCTTTGCCTTGTGAACTGATCTGAAAGTAAAATGTACACACTTACTGCTTTTGAAAAGCTTACTGTATATCCCATGATATAACTAAATATAAATATCAGTCATTTAAATATTAAATTGTAGTAGAAAGAAAACACTAAAGTTCTTTTTGTAATTTGTTGCTCAAAGAGTACAGTGAATTGCTTTATCACTTGAAATATAAATTAATATAATCAATTGTAGCTATGTTTCTGTCAGAGCTGATCATTAAGGAGTTATAACCTTATCAAAAAGGTATATCTGGTTCCTCAAGGACTAGTATGACTTCATGCCTCTGTCATGTACTTCCTTCACAATAACTATCACAGGGAGAGAATACAAGCGTACATTCAGGGTAAAGGAAGTTTTGAGGAAGAAGAGGTTTCAGTGTACTGAACAAGATTCATTAGGCAGATGATGATTGCTCATCAGTTTTCTTACCCAATCAATCCCTCTCTTGTTCAGGTAAATCACCTAGCAAGGGGCCTTATAGCCTAGGACTTTGAATCCAACTCAGGCAGGACTGAGTGGATCATTGGGCTAGATCTTCAGCTGGTATAGCCATTGACTTTAATGGAGATTCCCCATTTATACCATCTGAGAATTGGGACTAGTGTGTCATGCCTGTTATCTAATCCTTTGATAGATTTGGAAGTAGAGGATGTTCAGCTGAGTAATGGGTTAGTGTTAGTGAATTAGGGGGTGCACACAGGGCAGGGGAGTGTGTACATCAGGGCAAATGTAGGAGCACATGGTGCAGATTTAGGGAAAAGTATTAGGTGGGGGAAAAGGTGTAATGATGTGTGTAAAAGGTGAGTGGTGGGGCAGATGTGTTTTATGGGGGTAAAGGCTGTGCTTGGGATGTATGTTTGGGAATGTGAGCACTGGAGCTGCCCCTCTCTTCTCCCCCCCCCCCCCCAAGTGTGTATCCAGAGGTAGGGGAGTGAGCTATAGGGGTGGCTTTCTGTGGTCAGTTTGTGTGGGGAGAGGGGAGTGCTTTGGGGCCAGCTCCCTAGGGTTGGTGTATGTGTGTGAGGCAAGTGCATGAGGTGGGGAAGGGTTAGAGTTTGAGTGATTAGGGGTCAGTGCGTTATGGGTCTGATTCCCCAGGGTCAGTGCAAGAGTGAGGTGGGGAGTGCTGTGGGGCCAGCTCCTCGGGGGAGAGAGAGTGCTACTGGGCCGACTCCCCAGGATCAGAGTGTTTGTGTGTGTGTGGGGGGGAGGAAGTGCTATGGGACAGGCTCCCCAGGGTTAGTCCGGGGAGAGGTGGGGGAAGAGAGCGAGCGCTATAGTGCACGATCCCCAGAGCCAGTGTGTGTGTTTAGGGGGGAGAAGCAAGTACTATAGGGCCAGCCCCCACGTGTCGGGCTCTGGGGCTAATCCCCTCACGGGAGTGTGCTGGGGACGGTGTATGGGACTAAGTCCCGAACTTCAGTAAGTGTTTGCTGGGCGGGGGTTGCTAGGGGACCACCCCAGGCCTAGTCGCGGGAGGGCCTCAGCTTTCTCGGAGCAGGCCCCGCCACGCCCCTCCCGTCCAGCAGTTCCGGCGCGGGACCGGAAGTGACGTTGAAGGGGCGGGGCCACGACGGCTAGGTGCTGATCTGATGACGGTGGCCGCGGTGCCGTGTTGATGTCCCCAGCTTCCTCCGTGGGCGTCCCAGGTAAGGGCCCTTCTCGGCCTGTCCGTGCCCGGGCGGGGCGGCAGAGCGCTCGTGCCCCGTTACTCTGGGTCCGGCGGGGAGGTGGCGCTACATGTTCAGTCTCGTAGTCTCAATTCGCTCCGGCCGCAGCGGCTCCCTGGCTCTCGCGGCCTCTGTCGGCCCAACCGCCTGGCACTGGTCAAACCGGGGGGCGGCGGTGTTGCTACGGCCGCTTTGTGTCGGGGAGGGGGAATGGGGGCGGGGCTGGACCTCCGTGGGGGGGGGCGTGGCCGGACCTGCGTGTGCGGGGGGGGGGGGGGGGGAACCCNCATGGCGAGCAGCGGAGGGGTGTCGGGGAAAGGTGACCTGTCTGGGGTCAGTCGCGCCTCGCCCCGGCTGCTGATGGGGAAGCGGGGAGGGCTATCAGGCGCTGACCGCCTGGCACCGGAACTGCTTAGAGCCCAGCTACAGCAGGGGAGGGGGCGGAGCTGGTCCTTGTTTTCCGAGGAACTGTTCCTAACGTTAAACTACGGTGTGTTGCGGGACGCACTGTTTAGTGTATGGCAGCAGCGAAGTGTAAACGCTTCTCCTGGCAGCCAAGCCAGCTCACTCTGAGCTGGGTAAACAAGTGGCCCTCGCTGCTTCACAACGTCTTCGTAACTCTAAATAGGTTTCAGCTGCATCCAAACTTCAGAGAGATTTTTCTTGCCTATAAGTAATCCCAGATACATTCTGCTGATTTACAGAAATGCAAATTTGTAAAAGACTAGCTGAGCCGGTTTTGAAAACTGTAAAAAACAGATTTTTAGTAAAGTTGTTGGTCTTCCCAGAGGGCTTGGCTGTCTGCAGAAACTAATATCTTTGTGTTTGTATTACTAAAAAGATCTTAGGATTTTTTTTTTAAGTAGTGAAAGAATTTTAGAAGTACAATTTGCTTGTCACTCCTTTTTGTTTTGGTTACTCTTTTGCACTTTACACCTCGGACAATGAAAATCAAAAATATCAGTTTTCCTGCAATTCCTGCTGTGATGTTTTGGTTTCAAGCACCAGTGGGGACTGCTAAAAACAAATATTTTAATTAGACTTAAAGAAAATTGTGGAAACTGTACTGCACGATTGTAAAAGTTAGCTTTTATAGAACTTATATTTTGGATAAAATGTGAGGGGAGTCTCTTAAATATCACTTCTTGTTATTCTGGGGGGAAGGGAGAGTGAGAGGAGAGAATGGAACAAGTATACCCAAGGAATAAAGTTGTACTATGTTTGAGTTGCTTAGGCAGACCCTTAACCCCAGTGGGTGCTACTACCCTAATATACGTCAGCCCTGTCCTCTTCTCTTTCCTTGTCTCTCCAAAGCTATGTTAATGTCTTCCTTTACACTTAATTTGCTTTTTAATTTATTTTGTGTAAATTGAAGTTTAATTTTGCACCTGTACTTTGCAGTCATGGTGAATCACTAATTCAAAATCTTATTTTACCATTTTGTTGTGTTGGTGAAAGTGCAAAACTGTGTTGATCCTTATTTAAAGTCTAATCTAGCGAAACAATATGCCCTTGCTTTTAGTGCATGGTTTATGTATTGTACTAAATCAGATGGTAATAGGCTAAAGATATGAGTTTAGGGCTAGAAATCCTTGTTTAACCCCTCCTGGATTTGACTGAGCCATATCTGTTCATTCCAGTTGCCCATTTTATTTGAAAAATGGGGCTAACTCTTAACTGCTATATTTTTTGGAAATATATTAATATTCTGGCAAGCTGGTGGGAACATTCTAAGAGCTGATTCTACTCCCTGTCACTTCAGTGGGAACTGGAATTGGTCAGCCCTCTATGGAAATATTTCCAATTGGTATTGGGTGTGTAGTTCCTGAAACAATGTTTTACTAATGATTCAGTTGTTGCCTGAATCAAGGCTTGTACTCAGTTGTTGTAATTACTATAATTTTTAATAACAGCAACTGCAAAATGGAGCAAGATAAATTGCAACATTCAAATATTCTGCCTCCTGTCCCTATAGATGTATAAAGCTTCAATCTTGTTACCACTTGTGCATGTGCTTACATTTACTACCATGAATAGTGCCATTGAAATCAATAGGACAGCTTCTTAATAAACAGTTTAATGTCTTAGAATGAAACTAGTACTTGTGTTTTAAAAAAAACAAACTACTGTTTCAGTTACAGCAACTGAGGAGTGGACCTTCCTGTTTGCTTGCCATACTAGGTGGGGCACCAGGCTTAGTAACCTTCCCTCCAGAAAAAGAACAGCAGCAGCCTGGGAGGGGAGATTATGGAAGCCCGCAAGCCTAGGGTGCTCTTTACCAAGGCAACTAGAATCATTAAGAATATTGGTTGTAAGGCATAGCCCTCCTTGTCTCTGGATTCAGAGACACCCACCTGGAGTGCTCCATCTTCTTATTGTCTTTGGACATGCAAAGCGAGCTACCCTTTCATCCTTAGAAGTCGTCTGGACAAGGCAGAGTATTTTGTGAAACCTTGTGCTGTAGCTGCTCGCTATAGAGTATATTTTCTGTGAATAGAGAAATTTATTTTGTAGGGCTCACGTTGTTGCACCGTTCAAGAGAACTAAACTCATTCATGACGTCTTAGACTATTCTTCTGGTATAACTTTTCTGAAGTAATAAGAATTCTAATATTGTTACAGATCAGTCATGTCATCCTTTCAAGAAGCTCCATCTTCAAGTAATGCTCTGCAGACTTCCAACTTTGCACATGTGATCTTTCAAAATGTGGCAAAAAGTTACCTTCCTAATGTACACCTTGAATGTCATTACACTCTGACCCAGTTTATCCAACCACACCAAAAGGATTGGGTTGGTATTTTCAAGGTAAGCGAGTTTGTACGTTTTCAATAACTGAATATCGATTGCATTCTAAATGACTGATTCAAAAAATAAACTCTAAAAGCTCTTTGAAATATGTTTGTGGGATAAATCCTGGTGATGTTAGATCTTGACACTTGCTTGCAAATTAGTGTCTTCTCTTGGTTTTCAAATATGCTAATTGAAATGCAGGTATTCTAAGTGAGCTGGTAGCACCATCTATTATGAAGGAAGCACAATGCTTTCTGTGATAAGCAACTGAAACAGAATCTTGTAACTTTGCCAAACTATAACTGTTTGGGATGAAATTTTCCATGCTGGGTGTCTTCCCAAAAAATTAAGCTTGACATGAACTTCAGCCAAAACAGTTTCCCTATTTCTGAGAACAGGGGTAGGGAGAAAAATGTTGTCTTGCTATGTTAAATTCTGGCAACCTTTTCTTTGAGAAACTCTAGTGCGCCCATGTTTTGGAGCAAAGAACATGAAATTTGGAAGGGGTATGGTCTCTGTTTTAAGGATGTGCTTTTTGCAGTCCCTGTGAAAATCTGCCCAAATTTGGCCAATTTATTATAATGTGAAAAAATCAGTTTGCATATGCTCAGTAGAGGCTTGCTAGAGCTTCGTAGCTCAATTACCCGAAGATTCTGTCCACGCTGAGCAAGCTCCTGCAGGGGACTGAGCAGGACTTTTCTAGTAATAGAAACTTTAGGTTTCTGTGGGCTGGTCAGGGAACTGAGAGCAAGGACTGTTTCCCCTGTGCTTTGAGTCCCCCCCCCCGCCCCCTTGAATAGAATGGTGGTGGAAAAAATCGAAGGTGAAGGGGAGGAAAACAGAGTGGGAGTTGGGGTAGTGGGAAGACTGGCACTGACTGGGCAAGAAAATTAGGAGTGGGAGCCTGGTGGGGAGAGCCTGAAACTGGATGAGGAGTGTGGGACGGGGAACTTGTTGGGAGGTGGAGAGACATAGCTTTTAAGGAGCTTTGGTGTGGCAGTAGAATGGGGACTGGTTGTTCAAAGAGACTGGGACAGGGAACCTGGAGGTGGGGCACTAAGATTGGATAAAGAACCTGGGGAGGGAGACAGGTACTGGAAGCCAGTGGGATGAGGAACATGTGCGTGGGGACATCTGAAGGGGAAGATTGAATGAAGAGTCAAGAGGGGGGAAGTGGGACTGGCTAAGTATAGACACTGGAGGCATGGAGCCAGGGGAATGGAGGGAGACTGGGCAAGGGGACTGGGATTGGAACAATGGGGGGCAGACTGGGACTCAGAGTCCATAGAGAAGGGCTGGATGAGAAGTCTGAGGAGTGGACATTTGGACTGAGAAAAGGAAGAAATGTGGGGAAGAGAGGACTAGAACAGTGACAAGTTGGAGAGGACACAGGAGAATGTGTCAGTCTTGGGGGAAATGGCAGAACTGTGTCCACTGGAGAATTCTCCTCTCCAAAGCCTAGAATGGAATCCAAAATTCTGGTATCCCTATTTCTCTGCTATCAGCAGATATTTGTGAAACGCATGGGCAAAGTGTCTCATCCCTCTCAAATGCTGGTCCAAATAGAGGATTACAACCCACGATTGTGGAGTGGAGTGACACAAACGCAACCTATGTCAAAAGGACATTGGTGAGATTGCAAGGAGAAGCATGAGAAGTTGGGAAATAACTCTGACATCTGTGCAACCTTAATTCAGTCCCTTTGTATGAATGCATTATAAGAGTCTTCTATTACATGATCACATACTATATTTTCCAGGAGCTCTGCCTCAATCAGTGCACAGAGTGGATGGTGTTCACTTAATGAGAAAAACTGTTCAACTGTGGCCACTTGCTTTATTTATTGCACGCTATTCAAATTCTGCTCTGAAGGCGGGATTATTAACTAATTCATGTGCTTTTCTGTGGCACGCATCGTAGTATCTCCTTCACAAACAGGTCTGCTGAGAGAAATTTGGGGTTCTGGTACATCATGTTGGCTGGGGCCCCATCCTCTCCCGTTTCATTTTATTTATACAGATATTAGACATTTTGGGAGAGCTAAGGTACTACTTTTCCCACCCACCCACTGCCAAGCCCTGTTCACAAACATAATTAATCTTCATAACACCCCTGTGAGATGATACATATGGGCAGGTGAGGCACAGAGCTGTTAAGTTCAAAAGTATTCACTAATTCTTAGTGCCCAGTCTGAGACATTTTTAGCATTCTGTAGCACTGTTTATCGTTAAAGCACAACTCCCATTGACTTGGTTTGCAGATGCAAGTGGTCAGCACTTCTGAAAATCAGATTCCTGGGTCTCAAGTCAGACACCCAGAAAATGAGGAACACACAATTAGTACCATCTCTGGAAAGTTTGGTTTATGTGACTTGCCTAGGATCATATACGAATTCTGTGCCAGAGGCAGGGATAGAATCCAGTTTTCCCAAGCAGCATTCAGTTACCTTAACCAAGAAACAGTCCCTTCTCTTCCTCAGTCCCCTGCCTCATTTGCCTTTCTAACTTCTGCAACAAATGAGGCAGGAATCCTATGGACAATAGTTTTCTTCACTTTGCAACCCTGACTCATCCCCAGAGCCAGGTCCATTCTGTACACTTAATCAGGCAGTGATCTTGTGGGGGAAAAAATAGCATGTGATCATGTAATTAGACTGTATGTTAAAGTATACCCACAAGGGGGCCAAATTAAAGTTGCAGAGACAGCCTTAATTCTGGCATTTGCTAACTTTTAAGTGCTTGATTTTGCAACTGTAATTTTTTAATGTAGTTTGTGTAACAGAATACAGGAAAACAACCAAGTGTAGGACTATTACAGAAAAATGAAATGTTTTAAAAAAGTTGTAGCCTTTTCTTATGACTTTATCAACTTCCATTTATCAAATATTTTTTTCTATTTTTTACATGTAGCTAAAGTTAAGTCTCTCTTGTTAATGTGTTAATTTTTAGAATAATGTTATCATAGAAAAACTTTTTTCTGTGTGCACCTCAATAATTGCTGACAGAGAGAGGATGTTGGAGAATGTAGGCTCTTTGTTTCCTACCTATTATCTGTAGATCAAAGCCAGGTGAGACAGCAGTGGAAGGAATTATGGAGCTCAGCATTTGGAGTTGGTTTCATTATAATAATTCGCTGAGCTTCGCTGCAGTGTTCCTCCTGTCTCTAAGATAACTGTCTCTTGGATGTTTCTCCCACAATTTTCCATTACTGTTGACAGAATTTTTATATATATATTGCATCTCCCTTGCCTGCTTTGCATTCCTTGCTGTATGTCTTAGGGTTGCCTACACTAGAAAGTTTTCTCTTAGCTATATTGGTACTGTCAAATGTTAGGTTTAAATGCTCTCCCAAGTAACTTGACATCTCTAGTCTTCAGATTGTCAAAAGGTAATACTATTTTTTTTTTTTTTTTTTTTTTAGACCAACAAATCATTTTTTTCCCCGTAGATAGGTACTGTGACTTGCTTACACCTCTATTGTATCTGTGGACATTGTACAATCCACTGTCTGCAGCACTGAAATGAAATTGCTACAAGAATTATGCAGGAGGAGTACATGGTTTTATAAAGGAGAAATTTTTCTTAAGCACATTTTGTAAATCTGCAAAGTTGGGGGCAGGAGAGAATCAAAGTATGATTTCAGTCAGTTGAGTGCAACTGAATAAACCTGGTACATGAGGTAAAATGCACATCCATTTGAAGAATGGAGGTGCAATCATTCCACTGGAATTTCAAAGCAATGTTGTTTTAGTGAAGAGGATAATGGGATTAAAATGTTTTACTAAAAGTTTGCAGTAATAGGCAGTGACTATTTGTATAACAGAGTTTCATTTTGTTTTATAAATTAATTTAAATTATGACAATGAACTCAAATTTAAAGTTAGGGGACATTTTTGAGGTTGTAATTGGTTATGGGTATATACTACTGCTGTAAGAAACTTTGAATTTAAAGAAAATCTTTAAATTTTGGAGTTGGCATAAATTTTTAGATGAAGTGGGAAGAGGCAAGGTAACCCACATATAGTCCTGTCATTCTTTTGAAGTAGTTAGAATTAAAATTTTAAAAACTGATGTTACATGCATCTGATAAAAATCAGGGAGGCAGTTAGTATACATTCTAGTGTCCCTGTTTAAAAGAGAAAAAAATTCCAAATCTAGCCCCATAATATTGGTTTGTTTTTCTCCTTTTTAAACGTTATTTGCAGTAAAATGAAAAATGTCTGATCAAGAAACTGTCTTCTTGCTGAAACAACCATTATTGATACAAGATCAGACTCTGTACTGGGGACAAAGATAATAAACGACTGTTAGAGAGTGATTATACCTTGGGGTTGCTGGGAAAGTTGATGAATCACACTTGATTATTATTTATGAGGTTTAGAAAGGTGAGTAATAGTGTGAAGGATACGATGCATGCCTAGTGAAGTGGTCTTCAAGGGATTCTGAACTCACTAAATAACAAGAATGATTAAAGTCCTATGTCGTGGTCTTGATATTGTGTCTAAAGAGAATCGGACTTCTGTCAGTGACCTCAAAGTGTAAGTTTATTGGCGGTGAATGTAGAGGGATGAGAAGATCTTGGCTTTTTGTGGAGGAGAATGAATTGCTTAAAGGCCAAAACTGTTCAAAGTTTAAATGAATGCTATCTTTGAGTCTTCTGGGAAGTTATTGCTGTTGCACCAGTGATAGTTGTGTGTCTGTATTAAAAACTGTCATGTCAAGATGTCTAGTGGAATTTTCATTTAGTTCAACATAGGAAGTTACAGGGGTGGATGAGGGACCTGACTAAGATCTAAGGGCTGTGTACACTATGGGAGTCACAGTGGCACAACTGCAGCTGTGCCACTGTAATGTAGATGCTTCCTATATCAATGCAGCTAATCCACCTCCCTGAGCGGCAGTAGCCCTGCCTGCACCATGGGTTAGGTCAGCTTAACTACAGCGCTCAGGGATATGAATGTGTCACATCCCTGAGTGACGTAGCTAGGTCAGTGTTCATTTTAAGTGTAGACGGGGCTTATGTTTCCACATACTGAGGTGAGTTGTGGTATCTTGCCATATTTTTTTCCCATCTAAATGTGTTAACTCCCTTTGTAAAACTGTGTTCTCTCTCCCTCCATCCCCCCACCTGTCTCTTTTGTCCTTTGCTGCCTCTGGTCATGTATATAACATTTGCTCAGTGTAATGAAGTTTGCCCTAATTACTTTAAGGCCTTCATTTTAGTACTTTCCCCTATTCTTTTTGTCTCTTTTAGAATTCCATCCTTAAATGCAGTTTTAAACTGATTCCTTTCACAAACAGTCAGTTCCCCATTTTTGTGTGTGTTGTATAAGGCATTTGTTTTCTCAAGCTCCTAGCCTGGGTTCTCAGACATCCCCATGGAGAGAACCACAACTTAAGTGTTTTATCTGTCCTTGCCTTTGGGGTTGCAGGACATTGTTGTAGCAACTATAGCAATTGTTTACATGAATAAGTAATTTTAGGAAAGGACTAAATATATTTTAACTGTCCTTAATGCAATAAATGTATTGTCTTTTTGAAATTAATAACTGTTTTCTCCATTTTGTTGTCATACCCATTCTGTTCCTCTTTTGTACATGCTGTTTGTTTCCATCTTTCTCTAGGTATTCCTTTTTCACTAAAGGGCTGCTGATGGTGCGTGGCTTCTGTTTACTTATGTTGTGGAGCAGTGGCCTGAAAGGGAGGCAGCTAGACTGGCCTCATTTGCAGCTGCTTTTATGGGCATTCTGGCAAGGACATTTGAAGTAGATGAAAAAGAGGAAGGGCCAGCACCATGTTACCTATCAGTTCTCGGTTAATCACCAGCAGGTGCTTTCTGAGCCACCAGTGGTTAATAGACCACAGTTGGGGAACTGGTGTCCTAATTAATTTATACATGTTTCTTTAAATGAATTACCTTGCCTCCTGAATTCAGACTCTCAACTTTGTTTGGACAGGTTATTACATGTTGTTCTAGGCTGTTCTTTAATACTGATATTTTCTTTTTGACTGGCTTTTTGCCCTTTTAGAAGAAAAGTAAATTTATTTTTCTGTTTATGTATTGATGCCTGGTCTGAGTTTTAAGCATAGAACAGAAAGAGAAAATTGAATGACAAACCATGGTAAGCCTTTGAATTTATCCAGGGGCAGACATACTCACCTTGGGTGTTAGTGCTGAAAAGGTCAAAACTTAAATTGGCATTAGTGTCAATGCAATACATATATTTATCTGTAACTTAATGCTTCAGAGAATTGGAAACTAGATCATTTGTTACTTCTCTGAGCTTCTGAAGACTCAAAACCAAGCTATAACAGGAGTATTTAGTGGGTTTTTTTTATGTTTATGATCTGTACTTCTACCAAATAACATAATTTTGTTTTTCAGTGCGCACACAGAAGTGTTGCCTCTGATTTCTCCATAATGTCCTAGTGGTGTATTTAGAAGGTGATCACATTAGGTTGTCTTAAGTACCTAACTTTGCTCTATCATCATATCTGAGCATCTCACAATCTTTAATTTATCTTCACAACACCTCTGTGAGATAGGGCAGTGCTTTTATTCCCATTTTACAAATAGGAAACTGAGCCACAGAGACCCTAAGCATTTTGCCCAGAGGAACAGGGAATTGAACCAAGGTCTCCTAAGTCCTAGGTTAGTGTCCTAACAATGGACCATCCTTCCTCTCTTCCTTGTGTTTTTTTTTTTTTATAAATAGTTATAAATACTTAGAGACAAAGGTAGGAAAATCTTAAAAAGCAAATTTATTCATCTAGCATGAAATGCTGTGGACTAAGTAGGAACAAAATCCAATGTGGAGACTATTTAAAAAAAAAAAAAAAAAAAAAAGGGTTGAACCACCTACATATTATAATAGAAGGGAAACACTCTGTATATACACAAAAAGTGACTTATTAGTAAGGCTACGTTTTAGTCATGGGTATTTTTAGTAAATGTCATGGACAGGTCACAAGCAGTAAACAAAAATTCATGTCCCTTACCTGTTCATAACTTTAATACCTGTGACTAAAACTTTTTGGGGGGCCCTCCGGAGGGCAGCTCGGAGGGTGCCACAGGTGCTGGGGGGTGGGGAGGAGGAATATACATCCATGTGTTGCTGCAGGGATGCCTTGAAATATTTCTGCAGGATCAACATTGCCAGGATCAAATATTCACATATCATACTTTAGTTCTCTCTGATCAAGTATGCAGAAACACAGTGAAGTTAGACAACTGGTACTCCTGGGGGAATACTGCGCCAAAAAATTAAATTCTGCGCACAATATATTAAAATTCTGCATATTTTATTTGTCAAAATAATGCAATATAATTACTCTGGTTTCAATTATTTTGGTAACTTATTTAAACTACAATACAATGGATGGAGAATGTGAGTGGGGAGTATTGGAGGAAATCCCCAAGCCCCCTTGCATAATAATAATGTAACTAGGTTTGACCCTTTATTTCTAGTTATTAGTCAAAAAATGTATGCAGCCATATGCTCAGTGTTACATCGTAGGCAACTGAAGAGCAAGTGAGGGCTGGGGAATCAAACTCAATATTTATATTGGCTACTGACCATCTCCAGAAAGGTCAGTAGCAAACAGTTCATGGAACACATTTTGATAGGAAATTTTTTCAGTCCAAAAATTCAGACCAGTTCTAATCACTAAATCATCATAAGCATTTATAAGGTCATACTGTCCTCTACACCACTCTGGCAATGTAAAGGAGCCTTGAAACTCTTACACCGGTTTTATACTCCTGAGGGAATTCACAAATACAATGGGAACAATTCACTAAGCAGGCAGGCTGCTATATTCTGCTCTGACTGAAGGGACAGATCCTGCCCCATGCCTGCCTGCCTCAGAAACATCCCAAAGCCCTGCCCCTCCACGCCAAGCTTGCTGCAATAGCGAGGGAAAGAGACAGTCTCTCTCTCTCTCTCTCTTTCATGCATGTTTGCTGGCCCCCGGCAGTGATTTATGTCTCTACTGGCTGCTCTGGGTGCCCAAGCCAACCTGCTTGTGCTGCCGGGGAGGGGCGAGTGACTGCTTTTGCACCTTCCCTTTCCTTCCTCATCAGATGTAATTTTTTTGCTGGGAAGCAAAGAAATCTGCAGGGGACATGAATTCTGCGCACGTGCAGTAACACAAAATTCTCCTAGGAGTAAACTGGAAAGTAAGGCAAGATTGAATATTATATAATAAAGGTTTGCAGAAGCCTTTGAATCAGCTACAAGCCTAATACGTCTACAGAGGGACTATGTTCTTAAAACGTTTTGCTGGCTTTTCCAGGTTTGGGTGAAGAGGCCCACACCAAGGCTTCAGAATAAGAACAGTGATGTGATTTTTGTGTATCACTATACAAAGAAGCTTGGCCTCTTGAAGTGCAAATAAAGGCCTTAGTGGATGACCATCCTTTGTTGCTCGGCTTCAGCTCTTGTCTCAGACTTTGAGGACTTTATACCAACCTTGACTGCTCATGCCATCTATAGGTCAAATCCTAGCATCTGAGCAACATTTGATTTCTTGAATAGCATGATGATGCAGCAACATGAAAATCAATATTCACTTAGGTATAGACTGAACCATGGATCTCAGCCTTGGGGTCATGACTTAAAGGTCCGTCATGAGAGGAATGCAATGGGGTAGTTGGCAAAATCTTCCAGTTTTAAAAACGAGGGGAAAAGTGCCGTATCCCACTAGAGAAGCACTGTACTGTCTCAGCTAAACTGATGCTGTTTCTTTCCACTTGCATCTCCTCTGAAGAAACATCTGATTTGGTAGCCTGAGCCAGCCTTGAACAAAGAAAAGGATGAAAGGGATTGCATACACCAGGGACAGAGGAGGAAATGGCTTCAGACTCTTCTGCTACGGGATCTGAAAATTTTCCTTTTTTTTTGGTAATACCCTTTAACCTGGAAATGACTAAGGACATCTGGACTTAACTAATAGTGTCCTTGAGTTGAATTACATAAAAAAATTTTCTTTGTCATATAGATGTATTGGTTTTCTTAAAGTAGTTACATTTGATAAGAGAAGAATGGAATTGCAAATAGGGTCAATCACTGACAGAAGCAATAGTGGAAGGAAAAGACAAAATGTATTATGCTACTTTGCATATATCTATGAAAATTAATAGAAGTTTCCTCTTTCAAGTAAGAGGAATTAATGTACTATTTTTTGGGGGGGGGGTCAGCTACTTTTTTATACTTATGTTTTAAACTGATTATTATTATACAACTCAACTGATAAACCAGAAAGACACATCTGATACATCCTGATGTATGTTTGTGCAGCTGATGCACATCTACCAGTTTTTTAGCAGTAAGGTTGTACCTTTATTCTGGCTTATACCTAAAAGGGTGGGGAACAATGTTCCTTCTCTTTTTTCCATTCATGCGCAGAATAAATTTTATGTGCATCGATGTATGTGCAGATGTGCGCTACCAGTAGAAACAAAAAACCTAGATATAATATATATTTTTAATAAGTTACCATAGGGATAATTACTTCAGCCAGGACAAGTTAGGCATTTTAGAACTCACTACTCAAATAATTAAATTTAAGTGTAAGAGAGATAAAAATTATCAAATGCATAGACCAGTCAAAACACTAAAATAACACTTTGACATTTACAGAGACTATATGTGCATTGCAGGAAGTACCAAGAAGTAAGAACAACAATAGTACAAGTATGTGTTGGGAGGTGAGTGTGAAAGACTGTGTGTGTGTCCGACCCAGAGACTGGGGTGAGTGACCAACCCAGAGACACTGTGCTGGCGGCTGGGGAAGTTTGAGAGATGCCATGCACTGTCTCTTTAAAGCACTCACTGAAAGCCCTGTCTCCCCTCCCCCACTCTGCGGAGATGGGGGTACATAGAGACACTGTGTGAGCTGAAATCTCAGAAACCGTGCAGTGTCTCTAAGAAAGGCACTGTCACTGTTCAGACCTCAGACTGCAGCAGCTCTGAGTCCTGAGCCAGACTGTTCCCTCTCCCCTGCTCTGTGGAGATGGGGTATGGGGTAGAGGGAGGGGGACACCCTGACATCAGCACCTCCCTTCCCCCCTGCTCTGTACAGTCACCAGGAGGGTCCCGGAAGCAGATGCAGGATGGAGCAACGTGGCTGCAAAGCAGCAGAGGGGAGGGGCACCTGAACACATGCTGCCAGATGTGTGCGCTCTCTGCTAATCAACTGGGTGGCACTTGAATCTTTCCTGGGTGGATGCCCAACCACGCAGCTTAGAGGGAACACAGGTGGGGAAGTCTTGAAATGCCAAAGTATGTGACGTTTATCTGTGGGTATGGTGCTCTTACAGCATGTCCTCTATGGGTTATACAGCTGAATATATGTAGCCAAAAAGTTATGTATAAATTGAGGAAAAGTCAACACAGCTTTTGTAAAGGTAAATCATGCCGCATCCGCAGGTTCGGCCGATCGTGGCTCCCACTGGCTGCGGTTCACCGCTCCAGGCCAATAGGGGCGGCGGGAAGCGGCACGGGCCGAGGGATGTGCTGGGCGCCGCTTCCCGCCACCCCTATTGGCCTGGGACAGTGAACCGCGGCCAGTGGGAGCCGTGATCGGCCGAACCTGCGGACGCAGCAGGTAAACAAACCGTCCCGTCCCGTCAGGGTGCTTACCCTGGTGAGCCGTGTGCCAAAGGTTGCCGACCCCGATCTACTCAGTGTGCAGCAGCAGTCAAAAGAGCTAACAGTGTTAGGAACCATTAGGAAAGGGATAGATAATAAAACAGAAGATATAACACCACCATGTACATTTGTGGGGTGTGTATATAATATATATATGAGAGGGAGAGAATTGGAAAAAGTGCAGCGAAGGGCAACAAAAATGATTAGCGGTGTGGAACAGCTTTTGATATAAGAAGAAATGAAAGACTGGGACTGTCGAGCTGAGAAGAGAGACAACTAACCAGGAATATGAGAGAGGTCCATAAAATCATGAGTGGTATGGAGAAAGTGAATAGGGAAGTGTTCTTTACCCCTTCACATAACACACACTAGGGGTCACACAATTAACAGGCAGTTAATAAGTTTAAAACAAACATAAGGAAGTATTTCACACAACGCAGAGTCAACTTGTGGAACTCTTTGCCAACGGATGTTGTGGGAAAAAAAGTATAACTCAGTTCAAAAAAGAATTTAGTTTATGGAGGATAGGTCCATCAATGGCTATTAGCTCAAATGGTCAGGGACACAACCCTGCGCTCTGGTTGTCTCTAAACTTTCAACTGCTAGAAAGTGGGACTGGACCACAGGGGATGGATCACTTGAAATTGTCCTGTTCAGTTCTTTCTTTCTGAATCATCTTTGACTGGCTCCTGTCAAAAGACAGGATACTGGGCTAGATGGACCATTGGTCTGACTTAGTATGGCTGTTCTTATGTTGAAGATGTTTGTGACTGGAGTACACCTGTTCATTGTAGATAGCAAAGTGCTAAAATGATAGTAAAATTTCCAACTTCTGGTACGAGGGAAATATATTGGGTTATTGTCATATGTATGAAATGAAAAAAGATGTGATATTGGTATTGTCTTATAAAGGAGGGATGAATTGAATAGTTTTTAGTTGCGTAAGGATAACTTAAGTACTGTGTAAGATGTGCATGCGTTATGTTGTGTATGATCATAGTCTGGTGGTTTGCTTCATTTTGTCAGTATAGATGATCGTGTCCAGTCAGAGTACTCTCATGCTTGTGGGTAGAGTATGGATAGGGAATGTGAGGAAAGAATTTAGCCATGCCTATTGCCTATACTGTTTTCTTTGAGCTTTGTGGAGGGCAACACATCTTAATTTTATAAATGGGGCACAGAGAAGTTAAATGACTTAGAAGCGAATGTGGCCTGCTGGATTATGGATGGAATTGGGAGTTGAGTCCTGGTTTTGTCACTGATTTGTTCTGTGGCCTTGGTCAAGTTTAATCTCTTGGAGCCTTAGTTTTCTATTTGTAAAATGAGGATACTGATACCAACCTATCTTATGAGTGTTTTGACACACAATTAAGGTTTGTAATACATTTTGAGATCTTTGGATGAAAGGTGCTATATAACTTACTGAAATAATAATAATATTAGGACCACACAGTGCAGCAGATCCAAGACTAGGAGTCAACATTTCCGGGCTCTTCCTCTTTTATTTAAATTGATAGGTCACGTCTCTCGTGTGCATAACTTTACAAGGTATACAAGTAATTCTGAATTTATTAATCTTTTCATGGTTGGATGTGGCTGTTGTAATGTCCATATTGGATCATGACTAAGACTAAGATTTTGTCTCTGGTATTTTTATTAAAAGTCACGGACAGGACATGGCAATAAACAATGAAATCATGGAAATGTGCACACAGTAATGCAGTTTTCACTACATCAGTACAGGAGCTTTTGAATTGCTATCAAACCTTATATAATTTTGACTACAGACATGATTAATTGTTAGTGTAAAATGGTCATTTACTAAGAGAGCTTTCCACAATTCTGAAACAGCAAGGTCATCTTTGAGCATCTGTCATCTCGCAAGATATCTTTGTAAGACTAAAATGATCTCTGTCTGCACTGTTAACCGGCAATGATAAACACCTCAGAGCTATTACTGATGTGGAAAGCGATCTTTCCAAGTGCCACAATGTCAAGGCACTTCATTTCAGAAACTGCACTGCTGTAGCTAAAAAACATGGGTTTTGCCAAGTCATTGTCTTCAAACAAGTGAATAGACTCAAATACATTTAGTGATGCAAGGTCAAGAAGTTTGGCCTGATTGGGATCAAACACTTGGCAGGGTTTAAAACAAAACAAAATCACAACACAGTGGGTTGACAAAACCATTAAGAACCAGTCATATAGGCTTCAGTTTTAATGCTGTTTTCGCAAAGGGCTTTCTTAGCTAACAGGTTGTCAGTTGTGCCACTGAAGGACTTTTCCCAACTGGCAAGATCAGTCAAATCATTTGCCACCTTATGCAGTCCGATTTCTGGTTTTTCATAAGCAGTGAGAGTTGCCATTATTCTTGGTGCAAACACTTCAATTGCTGCGATATATCTGCTTTTATTTCGGTTGATTTTGTTAAAGTGACCACATCTTAAACAGATGAACTACAGCTTCACTCCCACTCCTCAAAAAACCCCCACATAGTCCTGCAGTTGCCTGGTATGAAAATGGACAGCTTCAAATCCGCTGTTCCACCATGTGATTACTGGGGAAGGGGAATTGCAGGCACTTTCCCTTTTTCCTGCAATGATTGATTGAACCATGCTTTGCGGGCAAGGCAGGCAGTGAATGCATGTTTTACAGCAATGACAAGTTCATTTACTTTTCCAAATGTTTTTCTCCAGGTATCGCCCACTAAGTTGAGATAATGTGCAGTGCATGTTATGTGCACTGCATTCAGAAAAAACGCTTTGAGGCTTCATTCCCAGGTTTTGTTCACATATGCAGCATTGTCATGACAAAAGCAGTGACTTTATCAAAAGGAATTCTGTATTTCTGAACTGACTGCCCTAGCCCTGCCGCCCAGGGCTGAAGTTGCAAAGGTCACAAATTATGAAATCTGTGACCAACTCGTAGCCTTAATCATGCCAAATAAATTTTGTATTATGTTGGCAAACGATGGATTTTGACTCTCCCATGCTCCCAACAATTTTGACAAAAATTAACTGAAATTTCTCTTGTGTTCTCCAACTAGAGAATTTTTTTTGGAAGTTGTTTTTTTTCCTTTAAAGTGGAATATAAAAGGACATCAGGCAACTTCAAGGATTTCCTGATTTATTACTATTTTTTTTCAAAGTAAAGTATTTCACTATTTGAAAAAATTTGTTGTGGTGTTGGTGGGGAGAGAGGGAGGAACATCTAAATTCTGATTCATTTTATATCTTTTGGCTACAGTGAGAGCTAGTGATTCTAGGTGTAAATGGTGGATGGTAAATTTTGAAGTTAATCAGTTGGGGTTATAAAGGAAAGCTAGTTGTATCCTTAACTGGGGGGAAATTACAGTCTCTCCATAAGATCTAACTTCTGAGAAAAAGAATAGCGCATCACTTTCTTTCTATGACAAAAACTACTTTTGAGAACAGATGACACTAAATGGTATAGATCTGAGCTTTGATGTCATTGGGACTACTGAAACAACAAGGAGTCTGGTGGCACCTTAAAGACTAACAGATTTATTAGGGCATGAGCTTTCGTGGGTAAAAAACCCACTTCTTCAGATGCATGGAGTGAAAATTACAGATACAGGCATAAATATACTGGCACATGAAGAGAAGGGAGTTACCTTACAAGTTGAGAACCAGTGTTGACAAGGCCAAATCAGTCAGGGTATATGTGGTCCACTCCCAATAATTGATGAGGAGGTGCCAGTACCAAGAGAGGGAAAATTGCTTTTGTAGTGTGCCAGCCACTCCCAGTCCCTATTCAAGCCCAAATTAATGGTATTAAGTTTGCAAATGAATTGTAGCTCTGCAGTTCCTCTTTGAACTTTGAAGTTTTTTTTGTTGAAGGATGGCTACTTTTAAATCTGTTATTGAATGTCCAGGTAGATTGAAGTGTTCTCTTACTGGCTTTTGTATGTTACCATTCCTGATGTCTGATTTGTGTCCATTTATTCTTTTACATAGAGACTGTCCGGTTTGGCCAGTGTACATGGCAGAGGGTCATTGTTGGCACATGATGGCATACATCACATTAGTAGATGTGCAGGTGAATGAGCCCCTGATAGTGTGGTTGGGCCCTCTGATGGTATCACTAGAGTAGATATGGGGACAGAGTAGGCAGCGGGGTTTGTTATAGGGATTGGGTTTATGTTCCTGGGTTTATGTTTCTGGTGTGTGGTGTGTAGTTGCTAGTGAGTATTTGCTAGATTGGGGGGCTGTCTGTAAGCGAGGACTGGCCTGCCTCCCAAGGTCTGTGAGAGTGAGGGATCGTTTTTCAGGATAGGTTGTAGATTGTTGATGATGTGCTGGAGAGGTTTTAGCTGGGGGCTGTACGTGATGGCTAGTGGTGTTCTGTTGTTTTCCTTGTTGGGCCTGTCCTGTAGTAGGTGACTTCTGGTACCTGTCTCGCTCTGTCAGTCTGTTTCCTCACTTCCCCAGGTGGGTGTTGTAGTTTTAAGAATGCTTGATGAAGATCTTGTAGGTGTTTGTCTCAGTCTGAGGGAGACTTGCCCTAATAAATCTGTGAGTCTTTACGGTGCCACCGGACTCCTCGTTGTTGTTTTTTGTGGATACAGACTAACATGGATGCCCCTCTGATAATTGGGACTACTGGTGTCTGTAAAAGTTTCAGGATCAACCGATTAATTGTGAAAGTGTCATCCCCCCCCCCCCCCCCCCCCCCAAGTGAATAAGGGAAAAATAATTGTAAGGAATTGCTGTTTGTTGTTTGCATTTCTTTTAATTGGGACTTACTGTATATTGGTCTCAGAGGAAAAAGTGATATCTATATATGTTGTACTTTCACTAAATTGAGTTCCAGTTCAGTTCTCACACAAGAGCTATATTTATGGTCTTATTGGCGCTCTGTACCATCTATTTCATGTGCTACTGCTTTAAAAATAAAAGTCCAAAGGTGGTGGTCTGAATTGAATAGTAATCTTTTTTTTAGGGTAATCCTTGTATATTACATGTCAAAATGCTGAAAGAGCCATTTACTGCTTATGGCAAACTTTGAAAAGCATTATTTTAAAAATTCTACCTCGGTCTTGCTTCATATTAGCTCTTTTTTTTTTTTTTTTTTTTTTTTTTTAAACAATACTTGAATGAAAACTGGTTAGTCCTGCCTTTGACTTCACAAATGTCAAGAACTTGTGTAAGTGTTTGCAGGATCACATCTTAATAATCAGTCAATTATTGTTCTATAACAAATGAAGGAAAAATAGACACTGTGATGTAGTTGAATTGTTTCTAAATATGATTTGTCATGAATAGAGTGAAAAGTCAATTGAGAGAAATAATTAAGGTGTAACTATAAAATAAAATATTTGAATCTGTTGCTTCCCTCCAAAGCCATGATTTCAGGATTTTGTGTTGCTTGGATAACACTACAACACACACTAATGCAATGAATGGAGACTAGTTTATCACTCTGTTCCACTGTTAGTCATGTCAGCTGTTATGGGATACACAAACCAAACTCATCTTGGCAGTCTTAAAAACATCTTTCAGATTTGGGAATGGGGCCCGCTGGACACTGTTACTAAGGGTATGTCTACGCTAGCCGCCGAATTGGCGGGCAGCGATCGATCCAGCGGGGATCGATTTATCGTAACTAGTCTAGACGCGATACATTGACTCTCTTCCCCCCCCCCCCCCCCCCCCCCCCCCCCCCCCCCCCCCCCCCCCCCCCCGCGCGCTCTCCCGTCTACTCCTGTACTCCTCCACTGCGAGAGGCGCAGGCGGAGTCGACGGGGGAGCGGCAGCAGTCGACTCACCGCAGTGAAGATACTGTGGTGAGTAGGTCTGAGTGTGTCAACTTCAGGTACGTTATTCACATAGTTGAAGTTGCATAACTTAAGTTGATTTTCACCCCTGTTCCTCCTCTTTTCCCCCCCCTCTCTCTCTTCCCCCCCCCCCCCCCCCCCCCCCCCCCCCCCCCCTCCCCCCCCCCCCCCCCAGTGTGGACCAGGCCTAAGTAGTTTCACTGTCCACTGTTTTCCCCACATATATAGAGTAGGGACCCAGGCACCGTGGCAATGCATGGAATGAAGTATCACCTGCAGAATGCTTTTGCTTTGCAGACTGCGGGGGTGGGGGATATAATACTTTCTATCCCATACCTGCAGAATTCACACACTCCCCCTCCACTCCCCAGCCTTATTTGTACTGTGTGTGAGGAGAAGTTTGCCACAAAGAAAGCCTTGGTTTATTTTCTTAACCCTTTATTTGTAATTGAACTAAAAGTGGTTTTGAATATTCTGATTGACAAGTCAGACATACTTTGGCTTTTCGGATCATTGGGCTCCTTGTTACGTTTTAATCTGTCTGTGTACTGTGACCTCTGTTTTGGGTTTCTGGATTTACCATAGGAAGTGTCAATGTAAAATAACAAAGGATATGAAATAAATAAGTCAGAGTGATTAATAGTCTCCCTCAACCTTACACCCACGTAATATAGATTAATACAAATGAACCCAAACATGTGCTACCTTTGTAGGTTAACAATAGGTGCCTGTGGATCTTAGGCAGAATCAGCTAGCTTCTTGTGAATGTTTTTTAAAATGACTTGCAAGTCCTTTGTCTCAAATAGAACCTCCTTCCCTGCCCACTGAAAAGTATGTTTCACCAGGTTTCAGATAAACTCCTCACCACAGATTGGTTCCTATTTGTGAATTGGACTGCTCCTTCCCACCCATCTATACACCAGCGAGGAGAATCGGCTACTTAAGGGTTCTCAAATTTCATTGCACCGTGACCTCCTTCTGACAACAAAAATTACTACGTGACCCCAGCAGCGGGGGCGGGGCTGAAGCCCAAGGCTGCCTGAGCCCTGCTACCCCAGGTGGCGGAGGAGGCCAAAGCTTGAGCCTAAGGGCTTCAGCCCCAGCGGGGGGGCCTGTAACCTGAGCCCTGTCACCCAGGGCTGAAGCCATTGGCCTCGGGCTTCGGCCCCAGCAAGTCCAACGCCAGTCCTGATGCCCACATTAAAATGGGATTGCAACCCACTTTGTGATCCTGATCCATAGTTTGAGAACCGCTGGGCTACATGGACCACAATGAGGGTAATTCCAGGTGAATTGACCAGTAGACAAATAGACTAGTTTCTCTGTTTGTTTTCTCCCCCCAATGCGGTGCAGTATTCCTGCCCTACCACTGTGAGTGATGAGAAATAAAGGAGCTCCAGTCCACTTCGCTTCCAGAGTTGCAATTTTAGGGGACCCTAAGAGCCTTAAATCTACAGTGGGCTTGTTATCCCCATGTTTCTCTGAGAATACTTGTTGTTTTTCTCCTCTTCCTCAGTGACAGTTTCCTCCTTTTGGATTTGCAACTGATTTTAGATAAGTTTATCTAAGGTTTTTCCTAAACTATTCTCAAATTTATCTTTCCAATTTTAGCTCTTTATTTTCTGAAGGCTATTGGCTTTCCTTCAGAGATAATACAAATGTCATATCCAGGTCACTGCTGGGGTACAGTGTGATTTTTATAATCCCCATGTCTGTGACAGTATAATCTGTTGCCCTAGAGAAGATTATGATGATAAGAGTATTTATTTTGTGGTTGTGAGATGCACTGTGTACCTCCAAGCCAGATTTTAAAAAGGACCTTGTCAGAATGATTTAAAATGATAAAATAAGTTATCAAAAGTCTTTTCATGAGACAAACATTACTTAAAATATTTGCTTACTAGATACTGTACCACCTCCTTGACTTGCTCTTCTATTTGTAGTACTACTTCTGAGAATTTGGGGTCTGATCCTTCCATCCCTACTCTGAAAACTCTCCCACTGTTAATAAAATTGTTTCCTACATAGAGACTTCAGGATCTGGCCCATGGCAGGATCCTCTGTAACCCGTAACAAGATGGAGTTAATCTAATGTAAATTAGATAACTTTTACTATTATGTGAACTTCACCTTTACTGAGATGATGTATAAAAAAGTCTTACTGAGTTTTAAATAGTGATTTATATTTCCTTCCCTGAATTATCTGCTCAGAAATAGGCCAGGAGGATTAATTTGCCTATAGTCTGCTTGGCTGTTTAGTTTGTATCTAAATTGCCATTAATCCTGCATTCTATTGAATATCAGTTATTTAATCCTGATCAATAAAAATGAAATATGTAAAAACACTAATTCAGAACAAAGTTTCAGAATGGGCTATTATATTTACATATCAACCTATGGCAATTGAATAGGAAAAGGATGCTCTCATATCCAGAAAATAGTTAGTATTTTCCTATCTTGAAATCTTAGGAGACTCTCTACCCTTCTTCTGTTGTTCTCCCCATTCATTCCTCTTAAAAATTATGCTGATTATTGCCTTTTTGCAGGATGCTATATGCCAGGGGTTGGCAACCTTTCAGAAGTGGTGTGCCGAGTCTTCATTTATGCACTCTAATTTAAGGTTTCGCGTGCCAGTAATATTTTAACCTTTTTAGAAAGTCTCTTTCTATAAGTCTATAATATATAACTAAACTATTGTTGTATGTAAAGTAAATAAGGTTTTTAAAATGTTTAAGAAGCTTCATTTAAAATTAAATTAAAATGCAGAGCCCCCCGACTGGTGGCCAGGATCTGGGCAGTGTGAGTGCCACTGAAAATCAGCTCGCGTGCCGCCTTCGGCACGCGTGCCGTAGGTTGCCTACCCCTGCTATATGCTAGTAACCAGCAAGAACTGCCATTTAAAGTGATGAGAGAGAGTCAAAATGACTTCTATAAAATGACCTAGCGCACAGTGAGAGAGTTTACTTCAGTACTTTCTAGCATTTGTTTGAGTTGGAAATGTTAGAGAAATTAGAAGTTGCTTCATTTACTATGAAACTGAAAAGATATACCTATCTCATAGAACTGGAAGGGACCCCGAAAGGTCATCGAGTCCAGCCCCCTGCCTTCACTAGCAGGACCAAGTACTGATTTTGCCCCAGATCCCTAAGTGGCCCCCTCAAGGATTGAACTCACAACCCTGGGTTTATCAGGCTAGTGCTCAAACATTGAGCTATCCCTCCCCCATGATTGCTCCCTGAGGAATCAGTTTCTGAATTTCAAAGTTGACATTGTTCTCCAGTTAAAAGACCAAGATTTAAAAAAAACAACCCAGTCGGTCTTAAAAAGCGAAGGCCTTAATTTAGTATCTGCTTGTGGAAGGGCAACTAGTTATTTAATGTAGTAGTCTGTGTGAGTGAAAAGTAGCTTCTGCAAAATAGGTTAGTTAGGGAAACTCAACAGTGTGTTTTCATAAAATGTAACTTTTCTAAATTTTAAAATCACAGTAAAATTTGGTTACACTTCACCTTTAGAAATTTTGTCCTTGGTCTGTATTTTAATACAGAAATTGTAAAGAATACTTTCAGTGGGTAAAGCTTGGTTGTGTTGTAGATTTTCTTCAGGGTGTATTTGAAGAAATCAAAGAAATGAAAGAATAAGTATAGCATATGTTTGGAACCACCATTTCTCACTGAAATTAATTCAAATTTCAAAAATGAAAGCTTTGACTCAAAGCCTTAAAGACTAAGCATCTAAATGAGACTTAACTGTTTTGAAGAAAAATATGTGAAAACTTCTGGCAGAGGAGGATACAATGAAATGTATTAGCTCTTCCTACAAGTGAATTGTGAGGTTCTCAAGTGTCTGTTCCCAGAACTTCAAGAAAAATAGGTTTGAAAACCCACAAAAGCAAAAATTCATTTGTTTGCTAAATGGTCAGTACTTAGATATTATGGATTCTCATAGAATAATGTAAAAATATCATGCCTGTGCAACGTTATTGGGAATTTCATGTTTGACTTATTCCAAAAGCATTTTATAGTGATGTTACTTAGAGTATTTTTCCCAGGACAGTATATTTCAAACATACCTTTGTAAGGTACCAGTTTGGAGATGTCATGGAAGCCTTTTTCTTTTAGCTAAGATTAGGGTCAAGAATTAGTTGGTTCCATTTTGGTGCTTGAGAGAATTTTTCCAATTTATTGCTGAACTGTCAAAGATCAGTTTATGCTTCTGTTTTATCCAAGTTGCTTGCTAATCACTACAATCCTTCTGCCAGAAGGATTGTACACTTAGCAGCGTTTCTTTGTAGTTATTCCTCCTCCTAGTATTGGAGTGTGTGACGGGTTGGATCACAGAAACCCCCTTGGGGCTGCCAACTGATGTGCCAAGACTGCTTATGCCCCTGCTATCCCTGCCAGCTTGGGACTCTAGCATCCTGTCTTGTTGAGCCAGGCACGCCAGTCTGCTCCAACACAGACCCAGGGTCTGAACGTCCCCTAATAGCTATAGGCTTAAACTGAAAGCAGCTTAAGAAGTGTTCCTGTCTTTAACACTTAGATGCCCAACTCCCAATGGGGTCTAAACCCAAAATAAATCCGTTTTTCCCTGTATAAAGCTTCTACAGGGTAAACTCATAAATTGTTCTCCCTCTATAATACTGATAGAAAGAGATGCACAGCTGTTTGCCCCCTCCACCCAGGTATTAATACATACTGTGGGTTAATTAATACGTAAAAAGTGATTTTATGAAATACAAAAAATAGGATTTAAGTGGTTCCAAGTAGTAACAGACAGAACAAAGTGAATTACCAAGCAAAATAAAATAGAACATGCAAGTCTATGTCTAAGAAAACTCAATACAGATAAAAGCCTCACCCAGTAAGCTTCCTTTTACAGACTAGTCACCTTCTAGTCTGGGTCCAGCAATCACTCACCCCACCCTGTAATTACTGTCCTTTGTTCCAGTTTTTCAGGTATCCTTGGGGTTGGAGAGGCTATCTCTTGAGCCAGCTGAAGACCAAATGGAGGGGTCTCCCACACGCTTAAATAGACTCACTCTTGTGGGTGGAGACCCCCTCCTCTCTCCTATGCAAAGTCCAGCTCCAAGATGGAGTTTTGGAGTCACATGGGCAAGTCACATGTCCATGCATGACTCAGATTTTACAGGCAGCAGCCATTGCTTGCTTGCTACCTTGAACGTCCTCATGTAGACTTCTTATGTGGATGGGAGCCTTCCAAGATCCATTGTCCCTTAAGTGCTTCTTGATTGGGCACTTAATTTGCACATTCCTTTCTCAAGAAGCTGACCAAATGCTTTACAAAGGCTACTGAAAAATCAAGCCCGTACACAGCCAATATTCATAACTTCGAATACAAAAATGATACATGCATACAAATAGGATTAATTCAGTAGATCATAACCTTTACAGAGATATGTTACATGGCATATGTAGCATAAAACATATTCTAGTTATGTCATATATACATTCATAAGCATATTTCCATAAAGCCTTATGGGGGGCACCGTCACAGAATGAACACAGGAAGTGCCATAGTAGATCAGCCTAGTTCGGTATTCTGTCTCTAGCGGTGGATAGTACAAGATGCTTTAGCAGAGGGTAAAAAATACCCCCTAGTGGATAACTATGGAATAACCTGTCCAGAAATGTCTTGCTTAATGTCATTTTCAGTTGTCTTATTAGCTGAAGGGCTTAGGTTTATATTACTTCTGTATATTTTCTTGAAAATCCTGTAGCTATTCTTTTTTTCCATAAAAAGGAGCTGGCATAACTTAAAACTGGTTCTTCTTTCCAAATTGAGATTTTTTTTGACCATAGTAATAAAGGAAGATTTGGCATAAACTTTACATAGAACTCCCATTTCTCTGAGATAGAAATCTTGACTGCTTAAGTTCATTGCTTACTCCACTTTTCTTTCTGAAGGGCTGCCTTCTCCCTCTACAAAAATGGTGAGAACTTGTCTTGGAGAGGCTATGAAAGGAAAGGTGGCCACTTATATTCACTAGTAAGGCCCATTTCACCTGAGTTTTGGCTAGGTGGTAACTTTTTTTTTTTTTATATCATATCACAGGAAAACTCTGTACAATCTGATTTTTTTTCCTTCCTATTTTTCATTATGCTATTAATTTGTGCCCATTGCTTTGTGATAGTGGCTTTGATAATTAGAAAGGAGATTTTCTTCCCACAAAACAGAATTCCTATATTTCAGATCCGTGTAATTCTAGTTCAGTAAATCATACTTATTTCCTATTGGTTTGTATCATGTGGGATACTTTTTTCTTTAAGGAAGTTCTATCTAGTGATTAAAAGAGGATTTAAGTGAAAAATCATTAAATCATATTAGTTAGAGAGAGGATCAATTTGATCTAATAGATCTTTCATTTCTGCAAGGGCTTGTTATGGGATCCCTCCCAGTAGAGGGCAGATGAGATATTAAACTGCCTAACATACAGGTGTAAAATCAGGGATACTATTGAAATCAGTGTGCCAGACTTTCAGCCCAGTTGTTTTCCATGTAATTGGAATGCACCTATTAAAGAGTCCATGTTCCAGTACAGCATTAGTCTTAAAGTCAACACCTGCATATTCTGCAATGATTGGCAAAGGATTTGAAATCCCTTGTTTTGGGACTGTCAGTCTTGTATCTCAATCGATTCCTGCTTTTTCAATGGAGAAGATAGCACTCCTAACCCTCCAAAAGCTTATTTCTACTTGCATTGTGACAGAAATATGTAGTCAATATCGGCATAGGTTGTCTCCTTATCTAAGTAGTAAAAATGTCTCTTTATTTTTGTATTTATTGATGTCTTTATCAAATTGCAATGTAATGTATAGTAAAAACTGTCTTAATTTATTATATAAAACTTTTATTGCATTAGGTAACAGCTTAATAAAATCCATACTAAAATTTTGACATACTTGTTAACTATTCCTAATTTGTAAACATTAGTCAATATCTTTTTTCTGTATGGTGAAACTCAAGTATGCGGGTTACAGTGTGTTGTAAAGATCAGACCATGCTGTCTTAACATATTACTCTACTTAGGTTTTTCTCTTTTGGTTGTTTTCTTTAGGTTGGTTGGAGTACTGCTCGAGACTATTATACATTTCTGTGGTCACCTATGCCAGAAAATTATGTGGAAGGATCAACTGTTAACTGTGTGCTGTCTTTTCAAGGTGAGCAAGTACATACTTGGTAAATCAGCGTCTGTCTGGATTTGATATTTTATTGCCAGTTTTTGCAGTTTAAAAACAGCAATTATATTAATTTAACTGTACATTTATTGAATTTTTAAATGTGCTGAGAGTGTATAGTGTCTCCAAGTTTAACAAAGAGAACTTGGACTTAAGAATGGAATTTTCCATGTCTGTTTCTTTTTCACATGGTTTTTTTTTTTTCTTGTCACATTTTACTAATTTTTATGAGATGTTTGAGAGAGTCTTCCCTTTTGCAGACTATCTGTTTCTATACTTCAAGCTTCAGGGAAATTATAATATGTGAAATCACAAATTCACTATTTTACATAGCAACAGACTGTTGATAAATGACTGATCACAGGAGAATCATGTTGCCTGGAAGGTGTAGTCAAACACATTTTTTCAATAAAGAGAAAAAGGAATACAGAAAATGACTTGTTCAATCATTTGGTTTTTTTTAATACCATTAAAGATCGTAGCAGGTTGGTGGTGGTCCTCCCCCACCCTCCTCTGGGTCTGTGGGAGGCCACGCCCCCTCATTACGTCTCTGTGTGTCTCCCACTGTTGGGGAATTAGCGGGGCAATACACAAGCCTGGGGCTCTGGCCTGCAGTCAGGACAGAGTAGCAAACACAGTTAGGAGTCCGAGCCCTTAGTCAGGGCAGGGCAACAAGAGTCTGAAGCTCGGGCCTGTATTTAAGGTCAAGCAACAAACACAGGGGCCCAAGACCTTAGTCAGGGTGGGGCAACAAGTCCTTAGGACTTAGGCTGGGGTAGAGCACCCAAACAGAATCTAGGGACGGAGTGGCAGGGGGGATGCAGGCCTGCCCAGCTCTACAGCATCCCAACCCAGGGCCCCAACAGTGGCAGAGTGGTTCACCACTGGGTCAGTGGGGATCCACCCACAACACGCTGACCTTGTATCAGGCCAGCTCTTAACCAGACTCAGCCCAGAGAAACTAGACAAACTTCCTATCTCCCCCTCGGGGTGTACCTGGATCCGTAGGGGATCCTTTGGGTTGTCAGGGTAGAAGGCCAGCAGCAGTTCTGGCAGCTCCTCCATGGCTTGGTCAGCGGGTAGCTCTGGCAGCTTTGCCAGCCCTCAGTGCCACAGGGGTCTGTGGCAGTCTCCCAGCTCGGGAGGAGGCGTCTGGCTCCTTCAGTGGCTGTAGCCCAACTGAGCTTCCAGACCCACCTTTTATACTTCCTGTCCTGCCCACTGACTTCCAGTGGAAGGGGTGAGCATGGCCTGGCTCCACCCACCAGGGCTCAGCGAGTGGTCCCTTCCCCTCTGGGTCTGAGTGGGAGGCCACTCTGCCTCACTACAAACATTCTTTTGAAAAATTGCTCTGCTTCAGCCCCTCGTTAAATTTAGAATGATGTTCAGGTTAAGAGACGATAGAGCGATGGAGATGAAATGCTGCTTTTCAAATTTTCAGTTTTTTTCTTTCAAGATTTTCTGTCCTATTCCAGGTTCTAGTTACTTGCATTTGCATATCGCTAGCTTTGTGGGGGTTTTTTGGTCTACCACCAACTACTAGCAGCATTTATGTCTAATGCCTAAACTGAAGGTTCTACAAATAGTCCAAACAGTTAGGAAGTTTTGTTTTAAAATCTGAGATAGGGTGGAGTGCTTAAGGAAAAATACATCACATTCTAGAGCTACTGACGTCTCGCTTCTGAGGCTGAACTATTAGATTTTTATTCTTTGAGTTATCAGTCACCCAAAAGCATGCTAGAACCCTTGTACATATAGGAAGACAGATCCCTGCTCCAAAGAACTTTCATGTAGACAGAATACAGATAGGGGAATGCAGCAGAAAAACAAGGTTTTTGACTGGTCTTGGTTGAGTGGAGAAACATGGTTGAATGAATTTTGGAAACCTATCCCTCTTTAATACATTTTGAAAAATCTTGTTTAGACTATTTTGAAATACTTTTGAGTTCTGACATCTCTTTATATCAGTGAAAGTTCCTGAAATAAATATTTTTTTAGATTTCAACAATCAAATACATGTTTTCAATTTGTTTACATAATCATGTAGACTTGTTATATGTGGCCATGGGGTTTGTTAGAGGAACAGAAATGAAAGGAAGAGAATGGTAAGAACTCCCCAAAACCCCACCTTCCATGCTTTTTTAGGAGTTCTGAGTAGTAAACTGTTTTTTTTTTTTTCTTATTATTTGTGGCCTCCTCACTTGTTGTTCTGATCCCTGTTTTCCCAATCACGTTGCACTGCTTGATGTGCTGGTAGTCAAATTATGTTCTCTAAACTAACAGCAGAACACACAGGACTGGTGTAGCATGGCTGGAAGTGGTGGAGTGGTAATGTGGCATGACCTATTTCTTTGTGGCCTGTATGGTGATAAAGATTACAAGATACCACATAACATTCTAAAACATTGTTGATATTGTAAGAACAGAATGCATAACAATTTATCTGTTTTTTCTGACTGTTAAAGGATATACACGCAAATTGGGCTAGTAAGTTATTGAAAGGCAGTTAGGTCCAGATCCTCAAAGGTATTTAGATTCCTAATTTCCACTGAAATCAATGGAAGTTAGGAGCCTAAATATCTTTGAGGGACTGGGCCTCGGTTCACTTTGCTGCTGTTTTAATCTGTGCACATCTGTTTTGTATACTTTTGTAATTCTTAACTGAGGACTGCAGTGTCTGCAGAAACTAGGTAATTGTGAAATCATCACTTTTATTTTTGCTGTTTAAAAACAAGCCAACCCCATTTCTCAACTTTGAAGGAAAGAGCTTTCTTTTCACTAACCTGAAATGGCAGCTGCACTAATTGGGACTAGCAGTCTCTTGATTTAATGTAATGTAGTCATCTTTACAGTACTCCTTTTTAGCCACAGTCAACTTCAGTCAGCTTCCTACAAACAGGACAGTCATGTAATGTTCAGTATCCAATACTGGTGGTTGATAATCTGTGACCAGAGTCCTTCATAAGGCTATTCATTTTTTTTCTTTAAAGTGATTGATCTGCACTCCAGTGTAGCTGTAAATGGCTACAGCATGGGCTCCCTCTCTTCCCCTAAACAAACTTGCCAGTATTGTCCTGAAGTGGCCACATTTAATGGTGAGAGAAGAGTTTGGTCCAAAGTCCATTCAGTCTTCCATTTGTCTGTCAAAAAGTCATATTCAGAGTTGTAGCCGTGTTGGTCCCAGGATATTATAGAGACAAGGTGGGTGAGGTAATATCTTTTATAGGACCAACTTCTGTTGGTGAGAGAGACAAGATTCTGGTCCTGAAGAAGAGCTCTGTGTAAACTCGAAAGCTTGTCTCTCTCACCGAAAGAAGTTGGTCCAATAATGATATTCCCTCACCCAGCTTGTCTATCAAAAAGTTGTCATTTTGTTCTAATATTTTACCCAGTTGCCAAGGTAGATTTTTGTAAAGTGAAAGGAACTAAATAGTGATCACCAATTGCTTTCACAGAGTCCCAAACAGCCATTGGATGGAAATGACTGTGGAGTTGGGTAGGATTCAAACTGCCAGTGACTTAAAAGTTAAAGGATCCATATCCATTACCAGTCCACGGAGTGATCCAATCCCCTGATGAGCAGTGAAACTTCAAATAAAATTTAATCTGCTATATTCCCTTGTTTAAAGTCCATCATTCTTATAAAGCCTGCCAGATTTTAACCTCTCTAGAATTCAAGCTATTTCCCAGTTACACACTGGAAAATATTTAAAATCTGATGAGATGAACTCATTAAAATTTACAGGAGTTTAATTAACCAAGATTATTGGATGGGAAAGAATCTTGTGCAGCATGCTTTAGGATATTTTAGATTTAGCAATTAGGTGTTTTGGAAAAACTGCACTGTTGAGATTCTGTTCTCTCCAATGCCTGGTCAATGCTGGGGAAATTTTCCGAAATATTCTAACTGGTTTAAAAACTGGTTTGAGTAAATGTGCTGGAGTCACAGTGTATGCTCTGGTGGCCAGAATCATTTTTACTGCAGCTCCAACTGATTTTAACATTCGGTCACTAAATTAGTATTAAAACATTTAGAAATTTGGAATAATATACCCAGCATAGACCAGGCCCCAAAGCATCGGACTCTTCTGCATTTGATAGTAAGGTGATATTCCCTGAGTCACAGCAAATCTCAGAATTATTTATGTAAAAAAGAAAAACATTATTAGTGAGAAATGGTCCCTGTAAATTTTCTTTGTTCTGAGTGGGCTACAAAGTCCACTGAGCACTACAATTTTATCCTTGTCCTTTTTGTCCTTTGTCTCCCCCCCCCCCCCCCCCCCCCCGCTTTTTTTTTTTTTTTCCCTCCTCTTTTTTTTTTCTTTTTTCTTTTTTTTTCTTTTTTTTTTTTGTGTTGTTTTTTTTTTTTTTTCTTTTTCCCCCCCCCCCCCCCCCTTTTTTTTTTTTTTTAGTGATCCACTGTATTGCATTTAAAAGGGTAAAGTGACATTTCAGTAATACATATACATATGGGATACACAGAATACATATCAGTGGTTTGAGTACCTATTAACTTTCAAGACTTTTAGAGTTGAAAACCACCCAAAGTTATCAACCCAGGAAGGCAGGAGCCCCTAGCTTTCCTTTCGGGAGCCCCCGCCATTTCCTCTCAGAAGCCCCAGCTCCTCCCCATTCTGTTCATTACTCCTCCATGCTGGCTCAAGGGCTTTCTTGTGGGGGAGAGATTTTAGGATCTTCCCCTCTCTGCCCCATAGCCAGCTGTACTCCTCTCCTGCCCCTAGGATCCAAGGCAGGGAGTTGACATCGAAGCCTGGAGCACCACTGCCCCAGCAGCACAGCTCCCCATCTGTCCCTCTGCACTGCAGAGCCAGGCTGCTGGGGGCTCATTTCAACACCACAAGCCCTTAGATACTGCTGTCAGCAGCAAGGGCCAGCTTCTCTGCAGCCAGCTCCATGTGCCCCAGGACGGGACCATGAACAGCCTTCCTGCCCCTCCACCCTACCTAAATGGTGCCCCTGAACTCTGCCTCCCCCATCCCTCCTGGCTTGAGGCTTTCTGTGGTACCAAGAGAAGCTGCTATGGGCTCTGGCAGGCAGAGTGGGACCTGGGTGCTGGCCGCACTCCCTTCAGAGCCCCTGACGCCTGCACCCCACTCCTTACTGCTCCTCCCTGCTGGCTCAAGGCTTGTGGATGGTGCCTGGTGCCGAGTGGAGTTTTCAAGGGTTCTGACAGGATGAGGGCCTAGGTGCCAGCCATGTGAGATGTGCAGTAGATACCACATTACTGTATGGCCATGCGTGTGCACAGCTTAAAAGAACAGGATTAGTAAGAGCCCTGCAAATCCATGGATATTCGCTTTATATCTGCGGATGCTGATATCCATTGACCATTTTTGTGGATTGTGGATGGATGCGGATCCAAATTTTGTATCCGTGCAGGGCTCTAATGATTAGTGAGTATTGTGAGATCAGCAGGTGACTTGAAGCATGAGATTTTAGGAACATAAGACATAAACTGCAAGGGACCTGTCGTCCCTAGGGCTACCGAGTCCTGTCCCCATCACCACAGGCAACTCTTTCATTCAATCCCACTCATAAATTTGTTAATTAAGTTGTTTGTCCTGACAACTCCTATTGGGAAACTGTTCCAGAATCTCACTCCTCTGATAGTTAGAAACCACCTAGTTTCCAGCCTGAATTTATTCATGGCTAAGGCTAAGATTTTGTCATGGATATTTTAGTAAAAGTCAGACAGGTCACGGGCAATAAAGAAAAATTCACGGAAGCCCGTGACCTGTCCCTGACTTTAACTAAAAATATCCATGATAAAATAGGAAGGGACTGGGCAGCTCTGGGGTGGCTGGGAGCTCTGAGGCCTCCCGTGGCAGGCCAGGGGTTGCAGGGGTACCCGTGCAGCAGCAGGGAGCTGCGGGGGTCCCCCTGCCTGTGCCTGGGAGCTATGGGTTACCCCTGCTGCCCGTGGCGGCTGAGATCTTGGGGACCCGCTGCCTCAGGCGGCGGGGGTACCTCATAGCTCCTGCCACTTTGGGAGGCGGCAGGGCTGAAGTCACGGAGGTCTTTGGAAGTCATGGATTCCGTGACTTCCACGACCTCTGACACAAAACCGTAGTCTTATTCATGGCCAGTTTATATCCATTTGTTTTTGTGCCAACATTGTCCTTTAGCTTAAATAGTTCTTCTCCCTCCCTGTTGTTTATGCCTCTGATGATTTATAGAGAGAAATGAAATCCCCTCTAAGTTTTCATTTTGCTAGGCTAAACAAGTCAAGCTCTCCTCTCATAAGAGTGGCTCTCCATTCCCCCGATCATGCCAGGAGCTGTTCTCTGCACCTGTCATTCAGAAGTAGTTATGTTGTATAAGGAGAGTTAAAAGGGAAGTGGTGAGAGCTTCAAGGTTATTTTTAAGCCTGTTAAGGAGCGAACAATAGACTAGAGAGAAGAATGGGTTGAGACATTGAGGAGCATGAATAGTGGGTGGCATCACTGGATATTGAAGAGAGGGGAGTGAGTTGTACACTGTTGTAGATAGCTTGGTTTCCTAGATTCTAGAAGTTTTTGGAAGCTGGGCAGGCCATCTGATAACAGGATTCTGTATAAAACTGGATACCCTGTCTTACTGTTTGTCTTCTCAGTGTTGAATTCACTAGATGGTGGTTGCTTGTTTAAACTAGTAAATGCAAAAGCTCCTGATCAGGTCTGCAAATGAGTGATTGTCTGTCAAACTCCAGGGAATGGATTTACCTTACTCAACATGCCTGAAGTTGTAGGAAGAAGTAGGAAACAAATGATTACTTGTAGTAATCAAAATAGAATTCTTCTGAAGTAAACTATGAACCTTATTACAGGTTATTTACAAAGGAGAGAGTATTAACTCTTAGAAAGTCCAGACAAATCTGTTTTTGATTCCTCAGGCTTTGAATAAAGTTAAATCTGTTAAGTCCCTGATCCAAGTCTTTTGGCAGCTCCTCAGTGTTATATTCATTCAAGCAGGAGCAGTCTTTGTCCTTGGCACTTAAAAATAGCAAAAATCAATAGTGAATATATCATAAAACACTTTAAACACAAAGACTTGAATGTGGTAAAGTTGCAGACTTCTTTTGTCCTAGCATTGCCTTTGGTGTATCACAAAATGAGCAATTTAAATAAATGACCAGGGTACTTCAACCGAATATGTGTCTTTAGACAGATTTAAAGTAAAATTTGTGTGATTGTGTGTGTCTCTCTCTCTCTCCCTCCCTTTGTATGTTGATTGACTTCTTAGGTTATAAACTCTTTGCGACAGAGGCCGTATCTACTAATGTGTGTTCAGTGCCTAGCAGATGGGCCTAAGCCCTGATCAGAACCCCTATCAGCCCTTCTATAATATAAATATATTTTATTAATATTGTTACAAAATTTAATAACAAGAAAAATAGTGTGGTTTTGGGGCAGCTGCAGAAATTGGCTTGTTAAAGTAGTTTAATCCTTGCAGTTCTATGATAAAGTATAAACATCACAGCATAAGATTTCTTTCTGTCTTGACAGTCTTTAATGTTGTATGTATTGATCACATGTGGCCGTCAAAAAATGAGACTTCACAGAAACTTGGATCTAAATTTCTAGTCTCCTTTCTCTGGTCACCTTTGCAGTTCAGGAAGGAAGTGTTAGTTGTGACTTCCCTCATTGATGGAGTTTTGTTTAAGCCAGCTCTCAATCAGCAGTACTTCTCATCTCTGTAAAAGTAATTTTTTTTTAATAATAAAGTACTTTCCTTGTACTGCCTTTACTTGCTTGTCATTGGGAAACATGTGTATATATAATGGTCATATATGGAATGCGTGTCATCAAATTTAAAATTCAGTAATATAAAAGGACAATTTAGTAATGCATTACAAGATGTAAATTACAGTGTAAAATTCACTGCTGGTGTATTGAGAAGCATTACGCTATGGCTACACTGGTGCTTTACAGCGCTGCAACTTCCTTGCTCAGGGGTGTGAAAAAACACACCCCTGAGCGCAGCAAGTTACAGCGCTGTAAAGCGCCAGTGTAAGCAGTGCCCCAGCGCTGGGAGCCGCGCTGTAAGCTAATCCCCTCATGGAGGTGAAGTACCTGCAGCGCTGGGAGAGCTCTCTTCCAGCGCTGGCGCGCGACCACACTTGCACTTCAAAGCGCTGCTGCGGGAGCGCTCCCGCAGCAGCGCTTTGAAGTTTCGGGTGTAGCCACCGCCTTAGATCTTAAACCAGTAGCAGTAGTGGGGACAAACAACCTAACTAGTTTTAAGATGGAGTTTGATACATTTATGAATAGGATAATGAAACTGGTTTACTTGCCATAGCAGGGGGATTGGATTTGATGATTTAGGAGGTGCTTATGTCCTCTATTCATTCTTGTGCCTCAAGATTCTGGGTGTGAAATATCATAGTGGTGCAAGAGCACCACTGTATTTAAGGTTGCATCATGACATCTGTTTAAAAGTCTGACCTTTCTAAGTCCTCTAAAATCAATATGCTTAGTTGAGTTTCTTTGAAATTTGATGTGCCTCAGGAGAGTGTAGGATAGGGTTAATCACCCAAATTTGGAGTAATTTGAGCCTGGAATTCCGGAGACATAAGCCCAGAAATAAAGCTATTTTAAAAAAAAGTTTCTAGGTGGGTTCTACCTCCTTCCCCCCCCCCCCCCCCCCCCCCCCCCCCCCCCCCCCCCCCCCCCCCCCCNTGCTGCCAGTCAAAATAGTCTCAATCTGTCAAATTTTAAGCAAGGTAGTGCATGGCACTGGGGGCCCAAATTGAGAACAGTATTTAAGAAGATATACTTTTTTTGCACTGTGCATGTGCCAATACAGAAAAATGACTAGTGGGTTTCTATTCTCGCCATTTTATATACTTTAAAGCTTGACTCTTGTAAGTGCTCTAAAATGGAATGGTTAATCGGATTGCTTTGAGGTTTGGTGTGCCTCAGGGATACTGGGTAGCCTTAGTAATCCAAATTTGGGGTCATTAGACTGAGGGGTTCCTGAGTTTCAAGCCCTCTCCCCCAAACTGGTTTCCTTCTCCTGCCTTGTACTGTTAAACAGAGAGATACTAATGAATGGCTCAATCACAGACCTTGTTGAGACTCATGGGCTGTGAATTTACCCTTCAGTTAACATAACTAAGGGTAAAGTTAATCACAAGCCCCCATCTAAGACAAAAGGAGTTTTGGGGTGAGTGGCTGGGAGTTGCTGCAGTTTGTGAGTCATGGGTAGCAGTTTTCTTAGGGTGGGGGAATAAACATTTGAATACTTCCTGGGAGGTAGCTTCTGGAGAGAGGTATTAGGGGGCAGAGGAGTAGGAGAATAGGAGGAGAGGGGTTTGTAGTAGCAGTAAGGAGAAGGGGTAAATGGTGATGAATGGTAGGGGAGGCGAGAGAGGCTGGGGGCTCAGTTGAGGGAGGTATGGCACCTCTCAGTTCTGTCAGTGCACCCCAACCCCCTGCACTCATTGGCTCATCCCAGTGCACCCCCAGCTCTTCTAGCACACCTCAATGCCCTGGACCCTCCAGCTCTGCAAGTGCACCCCAACCTCCCTCTACCCCGAAGAGTCTTTGGGGGCGGGGAAATACTGTCAAAAACCTATGTTAATGCAGAGTTAAGGTTGCTTGGTGGTATGTTGTCCCCTTGCAGACCACTGAGATGAGAAAACTCAAACGCCTGAAAACCAGTAAATGCACAGTTGGGGTTGCTCATACAACCATAACTTTGTCTTCTTTCAGCAATAACCCAATACACACTGTTAATACAGACATACATTTACTCTGCCACAGATGCTGAAATGTATAAGCTCTTCACCTCCTTTTATGACCCATTCACTCTCACCCACAGGAGTGAGACTCTATTAAATAGTGTAACACTATTAAAGGACTGAAAGGAGGCGAAGGTTGCCCACATCACCTTCCCTTCACGCTCTTCGAGCAATGCCTCAATGCAACGTATATCAGCACATAGTCACACTTGCCCTTGGCACTATAAAATTTGGGAGGTTCCAGATCCTGGATTATACTCGCACACTTAGCTAACTCCCCAGAATCAGTACCTCGTGTACAATTTAAGAACCCCTTCACTGCCTTTTACAGCTCCCTTACATTTACTCATAGGACACCATCTCAACCTACATGTTCACTTACCCATCATTAAACCATTAGAATTCTCTCATATTCCACTTCATTTTTGACAATATCCTTTGTAATAAAAACCCTATGCCAGGGGTCGGCAACTTTTCAGAAGTTGTGTGTCGAGTCTTCATTTATTCACTCTGATTTGTTTCGCGTGCCAGTAATACATTTTAACGTTTTTAGAAGGTCTCTTTCTCTAAGTCTATAATATATAACTAAACTACTGTTGTATGTAAAGTAAATAAGGTTTTTAAAATGTTTAAGAAGCTTCATTTAAAATTAAATTAAAATGCAGAGCCCCCTGGACTGGTGGCCAGGACCCGGGCAGTGTGATTGCCACTGAAAATCAGCTCGTGTGCCATAGGTTGCCTACTCCTGCCCTATGCCCTGCTACTGACATAACCTACACAATTCTGCATTGCAGTGTTGCCTACTGGATCCTGAAGGTACACATGCAGCCCTTCTTTTTGCTCACACAGATGAAAGGCTGCAAAACATAAATTTCCTCATATTATAGTCATAACTCAAACACTTCAAAATACCTCGCGCACAACCTCACATCACAAACACACATTTATCAAGCAGGCTCAACTACTGCCACCACCATTAGTGTAGGTACACCTAACACAGACTGCACCTGGAATATATGCAGATAATTCCCATTGGCTACTGCCAGCTCCAGGGGACCAGAAGGGAAGGTGGCATGGGCAACCTTTTCCACCCTTCCCACCTTTTTGTCATCTAATAGTGTTAGATGGAATCCTGTGGGTGAGAGTGAATGAGTTTGTACATTTCAGCAATTGAGAATCAGCAATTGAGAATTTCAGCAATTGAGAATGTGTGTTAATGGGGTATATTGCTGAAAGAGGCAGAGATAAGGTTGCATGGGCAATCTTAACTGTGCATTTCCTGGTTTTCAGAAGTTTGTTTTGCCCAATTCAGTGGTCTGCAGGAGGATGACATACCACCAAGAAAACTTAACTGTGTTAATGTAGTTTTTAGCCGTTGAATTATACCATAATTCACACTTGGCTTAAATAAAGCAAAACTAACATAGGAATCATAATTGTGTACTGTGTGCAGTAGTTCTCTTGATCAATTTGTTGCCATGTAAAACTGTTCGGTTTTAAATGTTAATTTTTCTTTCTTTAGGATACTATCTACCAAATGATGATGGAGAATTTTACCAATTCTGTTATGTAACCCATAAGGGTGAGATCCGCGGAGCAAGTACCCCTTTTCAGTTTCGAACCTCTTCTCCTGTTGAAGAATTGCTGACTATGGAGGATGAAGGAAATTCTGATATGTTGGTGGTGACCACAAAAGCTGGACTTCTTGAGGTTTGATTCAACAAACTCAGAAATGTTATCCATATTCTTATTTATATATGTTAATTTCTGGTTTTATCTGTAGGACTTGGTGAATTAACTTTATATAAAAATATAAAGCTAAGCAGATTCCGAAGGTTTTTGATGCCTAAAACTTGAATGCAGGTCTCGTTGCAGAAGATACTTGTAAAATACATGAATTAAAGTTGAGACTTAAGTGCTCAGCATGGCAGTGAGCATAGCATAAAAAGTTAAGTAGCTATATTTATAGGTGCCATCTTGTGCTTCCCTTCCTTGTCTTTCAACTGCATTCCTGTTTTAGTTTTTTTTTTTTTAAATCTGTGTTCCCTCTGAAAGAGCCCCAAAGCAGAAAAAGAAAAATCAAGCTGCATAGTACCCAGTTACCTAACAAGTTAGAAATTGCTTTTATTTTCTCCAAGCAATGTTCTGTTATCTTCTGCCTCACACAATTGCATCCATTTAGTGATTGTATCACAAATGCCTACAAAGATGTGCCCAGTGAGAATCCCACATTTTATTTGTGGTCATTACTTCATAAACAGAAAAAGGCAATTTCTTTGTTGAAATTGTTTGAATTAACAATTGGCAAAATCACTCTACATCTTCTCCCCATGCTTCAGATTTGATTTGTTGTTTTTAACTTGCCTTCAGATATCATGTTTGTGCCGCTATCTAGATTATTGTTATGCATCTGTGCTAGTTGATTTGGGGATTTCAAGTACTGGAGATAAAAGGGACTTTACAGGGTGCAGGGTATCTAGCTGAGGGCTTGGCTACACTGGCAGATGTACAGCGCTGTGAGTTAAACCTGCCTTCGTACAGCTGAATAGGGAAAGCGCTGCAGTCTGTCCACACTGCCAGCTGCCAGCGCACTGTCGTGGCCACATTGGCGGCACTTGCAGCGGCATTGGGAGCAGCGCACTATGGACAGCTATCCCACAGAGCACCTCTTCCCATTTTCGCGCCACTTTGGCGCCGTGGCTTGTGGGAAGGGGGCGGGGGGTGCGGGGCATTCTGGGTCCTGTCCCAACGCCCCGTGATGCATCGCTTCACATCCCAGCAATCCCTGTGTTTCCGTCCACATTTGGCGCCATCTTTCAACGGTTTTTGTGCAGCGCGATCTGTGTGCTCCGTTTCGGTCTGCGGGAAATGGAGCCCGAACTGCTGAGGAGTATGCTGACGAGTCTCGCCTTCACGTCACGTTTAGCAGTCGAGCTGTTCCTTAAGATCCGAAGTGACAGTGAGGAGTCCGACGAGGATTCCGACGAGGATAGCGAGTCACGTAACGCGTACGACACGAAATTGCTTGTCTCATTCACGGACATGCTCAGCACCGTGGAACGCCGCTTCTGGGCTCGGGAAACAAGCACTGAGTGGTGGGATCACATCGTCCTGCAAGTCTGGGATGACGAGCAGTGGCTGCAGAACTTTCGGATGAGAAAAGCCACTTTCATGGGACTGTGTGAGGAGCTCGCCCCCACCCTGCGGCGCAAGGACACGAGATTGAGAGCCGCCATGCCGGTGGAGAAGCGGGTGGCTATTGCAATCTGGAAGCTGGCAACTCCAGACAGCTACCGATCGGTCGCGAACCAGTTTGGAGTGGGAAAGTCGACCGTTGGAATCGTGCTGATGCAAGTTTGCAGGGCCATTAATAAAATCCTGCTCAGAAGAACCGTGACTCCGGGTAACGTGCAGGACATTGTGGATGGCTTTGCACAAATGGGTTTCCCTAACTGTGGAGGGGCAATAGATGGGACGCATATTCCTATTCTGGCCCCGGAGCACCTAGCCTCCGAGTACGTTAATCGGAAGGGGTATTTCTCTATGGTACTCCAGGCGGTAGTGGATCACCGTGGGCGTTTCATTGACATTAATACAGGGTGGCCCGGAAAGGTGCATGATGCACGCATCTTTCGGAACACTGGCGTGTTCAGGAAGCTGGAGGCCGGGACTTTTTTCCCCGATAGGAAGATCACAGTAGGGGAAGTCGAAATGCCCATTGTGATCCTTGGAGACCCCGCTTACCCGCTAATGCCGTGGCTCATGAAACCCTACACAGGGTGCCTTGACAGTAGCAAGGAACGGTTCAACTACAGGCTGAGCCGGTGCCGAATGACTGTGGAGTGTGCTTTTGGCCGTTTAAAGGGCCGCTGGCGATCTCTGTATGGGAAGCTGGACTTGGCAGAAAACAGCATCCCCGCGGTTATATCCGCGTGCTGTACCCTCCATAATATTTGTGAAGGGAGGGGTGAAATATTCAGGCAGGCATGGACCTCCGATGTTCAACACCTGGAGGCTGAATTTGCACAGCCAGAGAGCAGGGCTACTAGACGGGACCAGCACGGGGCTGCTAGGATTAGGGATGCCTTGAGGGAGCAATTTGAGGCTGAAAGCCAGCAGTAATGTCTGGTGCCCTGTGGTTACAATGTTGGTAGGAATCTGTGTTTGCTTCACTGATTTGCAGTGCCTGGTTCCTGGCCTAATGGATCTTTTACTTTATGCAATAATAAAGAATGTTTTCAAAACCAAAATATCCATTTATTGAAAAGAAAATAAATTTATTGAAAGAAACAACTGTTTGGGAATCAAGAAAGGGCAATGGGGTGGGGTGGGGTTGGGATGGGGAATGGTACAATCAGAGATCTGCGTATGTCCTGTCTCCACTGCTTTGCATTGAGTGCTGCACTTCATGATGTCTATACTGCATGGTGATGGGGGTTGAGTGCAGGGGGTAAGGCTCGTAGTTTTCAGAGCTGGGTGGTGAAGATACCGGTGTTGGAGGCAGCAGTTGGCGGTAAGAACCCGCACGTTGGGGAAAGTGGGTTGGAGGGGACATGGGGGCACAAGGTAACGAGTTTTGGGGCAAGGGCTGCATGGGGGTGCGGGCGCGGTAGTGCTCCGCCTGCATGGCTACGAGCTCCTGGATAGAGTCTGCTTGGCGCTCCATGATGGTTATCAGCCTATCCGTGCTTTGCTGCCGGTGCTGCGTGGCCTGCCGCCGGTGCGATGAGTTTTCCTGGCGGATCCTGCTTTCTGTCTCCCTCCACTCCTGCGCTCTCTCCCTCCACTCCTGGGCTTTTTGATTTTCTTTAACAGACTGCTGCATGACTTGGTGCAGCATGTCTTCCTTGCTTTTCCGCGGTCTCCTCCGGAGTCTTTGCAGTCTTTGAGCAGGTGTAAACACGGACGGCTGAGGTCTCAAGGTTGCATCTGCAAAGGCAAAATGCAACACTTAACAGAGGCAGCATTGTTTAAACCAGACAGAGTAATCATTCCCCCGCACTTGAGGAGGGCACACACAGTGTACACAATAGCATAATTTTCCTGTCCCAAAGAGAGCGGACATAACCCACGGGAGCCCCAAAATGGTGAGTAAGGGGGACTGATTGTTTCTGGGCTGTACTGTCTTCTGGGTTTCTGTGCCTTGGGGAGAGCCAACAGCTGCAGGGGGCACCTACACTGAACACTGTCCCAAAATTTTCCACAGGAGTTCGTCCTGGAAGATATCTCACTGCTGAGGGTGACCTGGGAAGCAAGGGAGGGTCTTCTATTGCAATGCGGCTTCCGCCCTGGCCCATATGCAGCTTCACTGTGTGCAGCAATGGTCCCCCCGCCCCTCGCGGCACAGTGGCGCGGACACGTTAGCCTGACTGGGACAAGGACCACGGTGGCTCTCCCAAGAAACCTGCGCAAGCGCATTGCCCACATTCTGGATGAGACTTTCGAAGAGATTACCGCGGCCGATTACCGCGAAGTGATAGACCACATCAATGCGCTATTCCACATCTAGGCATGCATGCAGCCCTAACCCTCCTCTCCCGAAAATCTTCCTTCCCAAAAAATAAAGCGCTTACCGGGAACACGCTCTTCAGTTTGTCCTCCACCAGTTTGTCCTCCACCAAGTACCGGCTGCTGCGACTGGCTAGCTTCCTCCGGGCTCGAGAAGAGCTCCTGGCTGCATGGACCCAGGTAGTCCGGGGTGTCTCCAACCGCCCCAGCACCCTGACTCCCGGTTTCCTCCTCGTCCTCCTCCTCCACCACCCGCTCTGAAGTGTCCATGGTGGTGCTCGGCATGGAGGAGGGGTCACCCCCAAGTATCTCATCCAGCTCTTTATAGAATCTGCAGGTCGTGGGGGGAGCACCCGAGCGGCTGTTTGCCTCGCGGGCTTTGCGGTAGGCATTCCGCAGCTCCTTCACCTTAATCCTGCACTGCAGAGCGTCCCGGTCATGGCCCCTTTCAATCATGGCCCTTGATATCTGCCCGTAGGTATCGTAATTCCTACGGCTGGAGCGCAGCTGGGACTGGACAGCTTCCTCCCCCCAAACACTGAGGTCCAGCAACTCGCCATTGCTCCATGCTGGGGCTCGCCTGGCGCGTGGAGGCATGGTCCCCTGGAAAGTTTCGCTGATAGCACTCCACAGCTGGCTGGCTGAGCAAACAGGAAGGGGATTTTTCAAATTCCCGGGGAATATAAAGGCTGGGTCTGACGGTTGGTCACCTGAGGCCAGGGCAGTAGAGTTCGAACTGATGACCAGAGTGGCTAGAACAGGCATTGTGGGATACTGCCGAATACTTCTGGAGGCCAATCAGTGCGCATTGGGCGGCTACACTGGCGCCGCAGCGCAGCAGCGCAATTCTCCTTATTCCTCTGGGAGAGGTGGAGTACAAGCAGCGCTGTATCTGCGGAGATACAGCGCTGTACGTGCCTTGCCAGTGTGGACGGGTAGTGAGTTACAGCGCTGTGGGCGGCTTTAGTGCGCTGTAACTTGCCAGTGTAGCCAAGCCCTGAGAGAGCTTACCTTCCCTGTTTTGTTTGCTGTCTGGTGAAGAATGGCTATTCAGATCAGTCTGCATTCTATGTCACCGGAATCACAGAAAAAAGAAATTCCCACTTGAATTCCTGACTGTTATTCTGTTACATGCTTTGTTTGTCTTTCCTTCACTTTGGCTATGTCTACATTCAGGATTTTGTGAAGTTCACCCAACATTGCTGTACCACATGTAGACACCTGCTCAGGGCAGGTCTAGATGATAGCATGCTAAAAACCCTGCTTCTGGGTCTAACATAGCTTTTCCACTGTTGCTAGCACTGGTGGAGCAACAATAGTACTTTATTGAAGGGTAAGGAAAATTTCACCGAAATATGAGTGTAAGTAAAGCCCACAACAAAATTTGGTTGTCTAGTACTAGTCAAAGTTAAGCTACACTCTGAAATTTCACAAACTAGGGAAGAGAGAGAGTATGTTAAGCTGATGTAGCCACAGGGTGCACATGTTTTTGTCTTCTGCTGGTTGTCATCTAGTGCTTGACTGATGTGATGGGAAGTAATACACGTTAGTTTGTAATGGTTTGATGGGAGTCTTGGGGGGGGAAAAAATCACCTGAAAAGAATATTTATTCTGTTTTTCTAGTTTAAAATTGAAAAAACAATGAAAGAAAAAGAGGAGCTGTTAAAGGTAGCTACTGCTCTGGAAAAAGAAACTGTACAACTTAGAGATCAACTTGAAAGATTGGAAAAAGAACTTAACCATGAAAAGCAGAGATGTGATCAACTCCAAACAGAGCGAAAGGTTAGTTATATAACTGATTAAAGCTGACTGTGTAATGTGTAATCCACCTTTTTCAAGAACTATCAAAAAACCCTCAGCAATTAGATGTTTACACTAAATTAGGTCAGTTCCTATTACTCATCTACCACTATTCTTTTTGTGTTGTAAAATGGTTAAAATACTTCAGGATTTTGGTACCAGGCTTGATGAAATAATCGATTACAACTGTTACAAGATGTTTGGCATTTAATTGTAGAGTTCATAGTGGGAAAACTAGTTGAGGTAGTTGAGTTTGTTTGTGTTACTTTAAAATAGAGGAAGTGTTTTCAAATTCATTCCAAGCAATGGCTCATAGAACACAGCATTAAAAGGGTATTAAATTTCAAAAAGCAAATTCTAGTGAATTAAGGAACGTAAGTTTTAGCTAGCAGTTCCACTGACAAAGCATACTTATGGGGAATGAAAACTAATTGGGTTGGCTTTTCTGAAGGATGTTTCAAAGATCTGAGGTAAAAAGTACTGGCATTAGAAATGGTAAAAGCAGAGAAATCTAAAAATGAATTTACAGTGTCAGGTAAGGTTTGCAGGGGAAATAAAAGAGAGAACTAATGGTTGTAATTAGGAATAAGAATTACTTCTCCGCATATACCAGGGAGGAAACAAATTACTCTAGGCAGAGTATTTATAGACTCCTAATCAATTATTAAAATATAATGCTTTTTAAAAAAACCCCACTATCTTTAAGAAGGAAATAAAGTTGAGGGACAGACACGAGGTGATGGCATGGACAACTTTGAAGTAATGAAGCCTGTATAATATAGCTGTGGATAAAAAGGAGTAAATAGAATACTTATAAAATGTCAGTATATACAAATCAACAGTTCTGAACGATATAGCCAGGGATCTGAAGCGATTCTGCTGAATACCATAATGAACTGTTGTAGTTTACTTTTGAAGAGTCATGGTGAAATGGACAGGTGCTAGAGTATTGCAGGATGAAGTTCTAGTATCAATTTTAAATCATGGAAGAAGCAGCAATATGGCTATTACTGGTCAGTAAATCTTACTTTAGTCTTTAGTAAAAGAATGTAATAAATATTAAGAGAAAAATCTGTAAGTGCCTAGAAGGTAACCTTTTGGGAAATGGATGGGGACAAGGGAAGGGTAATATTACAAAATAAAGCCCAATGGTCCAAATACTTACGGATGTATTTAACTTCAAGCATGTAAGAAGGCCCACTGAAAGCAGTGGGACTAATTATAGGGATCCGGCCTTAGTGGATCTATGACAGGGGCAGCCAAACTTACTGACCCTCTGAGCCACATATGCTAATCTTCAGAAGTTCGGGAGCTGGGGTACACCTGCCGGGGCTCGGGGCTTCAGCTTCCCACTAGGCAGAAGCCCCTATCCTATCACCCCACTGCAAAGCAGAGGTCCCTAGCTCTCTCACCCCCAGTCTGATAGGTGGAGAATGGAGGAGGGACCTGGGGGGCTCCGCGAGCCACACTTCAATGGTAAAAGAGCCACGTGTGGCTCGTGAGCCACAGTTTGGCCACCCTAGGTCTATGATGTGTTTATCATTGTGGCACCAAAGTAGGCTTCACTAAAGCATTTGAAAATGAATTTGTCCGGGGATGTGAAATTAATTTGGTCTAGAATATGAATATGGATTGAAAAGTATCTGAAGGGCTGTAAATTAAGGGTGATAGACAATGTATTGATTTTGGGGGAGGGATTTGTGGGATATCATCCACATTAGTGTTAGTGATCTTGAAAAGGAGGTAAAAGCATTTAATTTTCTGATGATACTAAATTCAGTTGAGTTGGAAACGTTGAGGACAGTATCCTAATGCGAACAGACTTCGAGAAGCTCGGCGATACAATCAGGAAACAACATTGAGATACGGCCTGAGAAATAAACAAATACATCTAAGGGAAAATACACTGAAACAGAGAGATTCAATTAAAGAAAGATAGTTAGAAAGTGGTGACATCAACAGACCACAGATGGTGAGAGACAGTAAAGTAGATATAAAATTGCAATGTGAATTGTTTTCAAATAAAGGCTAATACAATAGTTTTAGGGAAATACAAGTAGGAATAATTATAATTTGAATGAAATTAAATTTAGGCAAAATAATAGCTTTCAGAGTGGTAGCCATGCTAGTCTGTATCAGCAAAAAGAACGAGGAATACTTGTGGCACCTTCGAGACTAACAAATTTATTTGAGTATAAGCTTTTGTGGGCTAAAACCCACTTAATCGGAGGCTTATTAGATTATAGAATAGCCTCCTGAAAGAGGTGGCAAAAGCTCATTATTGACAATTGCTCTGCGCAGTATACGGTAGGGAACAATCTTGTATTAGCAGGTGAATGTGGTAGTTGACCTGAGGTGTGTTAACCTGGCTTCCATTTGTTTGAGTGCAAATCTTGTGTGGGTTTAATTTTTGCGTGCTATAATTTTTGCACAAAAAAATCACACATGTAAAAGTACAGTAATGCTCTATTTATAGACAAGTGTTTGCATTAAATTCTAATTGTGTGAACGATTGGCACCAATTATATTAACCATTTATAATGTTTGATTTTCTGAATGTCTACTAAAGTGAAATTTATTAATGCTTGTCTTGTTTGGTGTCTCCTGAGCGATCATGTATGTTGGGGCACTATAAATATGTGTCTAACACTTGTGTGTGAAATAAGTCTGCAGTTGAGCTAGTATGGTAAAGTCCCACCTACACTAGCCTTAAAACAAAGTTTAAAAGCCACTTGTCTAATGGGGCTCTAGAATGCTGGCCAGAGTGGATAGGTTAAACTGAATAGAAATGTGCACAGACCAGTGCTCGAGCTTAGGGTGAGACTGCTCTAACATTTTGTTCCATCATGCTTGCCTGGCAGTGTGAGAACAGAAAATTTCCCATTTGTATGACACTGTGGATGAAATCTTGGCCCTATTGAAGTAAATGGCAAAATTTCCTATGGGAATTCTCCTGATTTTCCCAACAGTTCCCTAATATTTTTATTTTTGGTATAACTCCCTTTTCCCAAAGTGAAGCTGACACAGGTGTCAAAAAGCAGTACTATAGAAGTTTTGTTCCTACTTCTATTCTCTCCACCACTCCAATCTCGTTTCCCCTCTTAGTACTCTTTTGTTCCATTCGCCATATTTTCACCCCATTACTTTCTCAGTCCACTTTACAATCTTATCTAAGCAGAATATAAACCTAATATCATTAGAGTTCAGATCACATTTCTGAACTCAGGATGTTAACTCGGGTTTGAAATTAGGCAAAATGAATTAATCTATTCCTCGTAAGGGAGCTTAACACTTTGCATGCTGCCTTTCACCCAGCATTTTCAAACCCAAAGGTGCTGTTTTCTAAACATAATTTACCGAACTCTAAAATTCAGCCACTTACAAGTAGAATACATGATTTACCTTTAATAGAAACACTACATAACTTAAAGGATTGGTTTAAAGATTCCTCGGAAACAATTGTACAGTATTCATTTAAATTGCAGTAACTGGCTTTTATTTTCTCTGCGATTTACAATGAGATCAGTTTAAACTAGCAGGTTTGCATGACTCGATATTTTTTTGAAGAAGGCAATAACCTAAGCAATCCAGTAATTGGACTTTTATAAAACCAAACAGGACAATTTTGACATCTTAAATGCTGAATAATATAACAATATTACAACTGTATTTTATAATATATGATGCTGTTCATCTGCACATTGTATTAGTTGATTATTTTACCCTTAAGTAGAAAGGCTAAAGAAATAATTTACAGGTTAATGTTTTCAGAAGTCACTTGTCACATGCAGAAAGCCTTTAGTAGAGTTAGTTATTTAAAGGGGTTCTTATTTCTTAAATTTTTTCCATAATACTTTGTATTTTGAAATTCTATTCAGATACAGAAGAAAAAAATATTTAAAAGCTAAAGGTGAAGCTGAGCTTTTAAAAAATTATACTTCCTAATATACCTTTGACATATTTTATTAAGTAAAATATCAAAAATTAGAATAAATACAGCCCATGTAATAATGATAGTTGTAATCTCTGTGAGGTAACTAACACTTAATGGAGGGAGGATGGAATGTGAGTTTCTGTTATAAATATTCAGTAGAGGCTTATAATTATATCATTTAAACTTAATTCAAGTTGAAACTTGGCACTCACATTCTCTGATGGGGTTAATTTTTTTTTAACTTCCTGCAGCTGTTTTTAGCTAGAAGAACACAAATAGTATTTTGACTCATTTCAGATGCTCTTTTGCACTTGAGTCTTTATGTTGTGTTTGAAAAACAGGTATTCCATACATCCAAGAATAGATATTTTTATATGTATGTATGAGACATGCCCCAGAGTACAGTCTGGACTGTTGTTCTCCAATCTGGGGTGCCTCTTACACTTTTCATCAGAACATCTACTCCTGGCCTGCTCTCACACAGCCGCTAACATGTAAAATCACTCCCAGCTGCACAATATTGACTGCTACTAGCTAGCCACTCATGAATTAAACAGAGCAACACCAGCAAGCTCTCCAGTCCCAGAATTTCCCCATGAAGTATATGTCTTGTACTGTCCAGCACACTACTGAATAATGCAAGCTCATAGGAAGTCCGTCATTTCATCAAAGGAAAATGATATGCACCAACTTTGTTATCCCAAATGGAGTTTCCCACATACAGTACTTTAATTCAAACACGCTGGTTAAGATAAAACAATAAGATAAGTGACTACAGGAAGATAGATTTTAAGTGATTACAAGTAATGATGCATAAAAGTGGTTATAAAAGAAATGATAAAATGCAAGCTAATGGCTAACTTAACAAACTAACAAAATTCAAAGCAAAGGTTTTCCTCCTCATATGCTGCAGTAAATTTCACAGGTCTCACTGAGTCTCCTTTCAGACTGGCACCTCTCCCCCTTAGTTCAGTGTCCTTCAGGTATTCATTGATGTCATGAGCAGAGAGATGAGATGAGGAGGAGTGAAGTCAAGTGTTTTCCTCCCTCTTTATAATTCAGTTTTTAGTACTGGAAACATCCTTGCTGAGTCATGGTGACACTGAGTTTGTTGTGGACATGAGGTTTGAACTGTCCATGTAATGAAATGTAAGGGTTTTGTTTACACCTTCCCCTTGTGGAGAATGGCGGCTTAAGCAGGTGATAACTCTTCAATACCTGGCTGAGATGCCCATGTGTCTTTGAAAAACTGGTTTGGACCTGCTTTTCTTAAACTAGTAGCATGTTACAGCAAAGATACATAGTAGAATTAGGACGGTCAATCGCATTTAACGCAAGCAATTAACTCAAAACTCACTTGATTAAAAATAATTGCGATTAATCACACTGTTAAACAATAATAGAATACCAATTTAAAATTCGTGTAAATATTTATGGATATTTTTCTACATTTTCAAATATGTCCTCTGGAATAGTAGTCAAAGCATGAAGGGGCATACAAATGTGTAGCCTATCTTACACGTAAATACTTTGTAATGCTAGCTACAACGGTGCCATGTGAACGCCTGTTCTCACTTTCAGGTGACATTGTAAATAAGCGGGAAGAATTATCTCCTGTAAATGTAAACAAACTTGTTTGTCTTAACAATTGGCTGAACAAGAAGTAGGACTGAGTGGAATTGTAGGCTCTAAAGGTTTACATTTTATTTTTGAGTGCAGTTAAGTTTAAAAAAAAAAAAAATTCTACATTTGTAAGTTGCACTTTCACGGTAAAGAGATTGCACTACAGTACTTGTATAAGGTGAATTGAAAAATACTATTTCTTTTTATTACAAGTATTTGCACTGTAAAAAAGATAATCAAAAATAATATAAAGTGAGCACTGTCCACTTTGTATTCTGTATTGTAATTGAAAGCAATATATTTGAAAATGTAGAAAACCACCAAAAATATTTAAATAAATGGTATTCTAGTATTGTTTAAAAAAATTATTGCAATTAATTGCAGTTTTAATTGCACTGTTAATCTTGTGATTAATGTTTTAATCATTTGACAGCCCTAAGTAGAATCTTATAATTTCACATACAATGTTGATGCACACATTATACTAGGGCAGTAATGTTCAGCAGATTATGATGTTTCAAATTCTAGAATATCAGGGTTGGAAGGGACCTCAGGAGGTCATCTAGTCCAAGCCCCTGCTCAAAGCAGGACCAATCCCCAGACAGATTTTTACCCTATTTCCCTAAATGGCCCCCTGAAGGATTGAACTTGCAACCCTGGGTTTAGCAGGCCAATGCTCAAACCACTGAGCTATCCTTCTCCCCCACCCCCCCAGGCATACTTTGCACAAAATTTATCATAGTCTTGTAAAAGTGGTGAACATAATAGTATAGACCGTCAGTGTGCATATGTTTTGTTTTTTATATGCTCACTGATGTATATGCTTCTGTTAATGTGTGCTAGAAACTATCATTTGATTTATTATTATTGATTTACTAATTATTATTATTTGTATTGCAGTAGTGTTTAGGACCCCCCACCCCCCCAAACATGGACCAGTATCTCATTGTGCTAAGTGTTGTACAAATACAGAACAAATAGATGGTCCCTTCCTGCACCTAAGAGCTTGCAGTCTATTTTGTCATTTCTATAGCACATTTAACAGTAATATCTTAACACGTATCTGAACTGCAGTTGCTTGCATAACTGGAGAATATACCCAGATGAATAATAATTTTATTGATTTATTAGTATTTTCACTTTTAAAATTGAATTGAGTGATTATTGATATTTCTTCTTTGAGTGCTGGTCCCTATGTTGTGGTATGCATGTGCTCCATGCACCTGAGACTAGAGAATTCTTGCAAGCGGTGTCTGTTGGTCAGAGACTGTGTGCCTTGTATTCCACCACAACAGTATAAAGGGCGGTGTGGACCAACCACTTCTCCAGTTTCTTCTTACTGCTGTATGGCCTGAGTTGAAATCCTCCACTGTCCAGAGCTTATCCTTTCTCTTCTTCCTGTAAATATTCAAAGTTATATAGTCTTCTCAGTTTTTGTTAGTGTTTTGTTAGTTCCCCAATTAGTGGGAGATTCCTCACCCTGGGGAACCCTCCTGGGCTCAGGACTTAGATTATGCCCAGGATACGGGGCTTCAAAAACCGCGTCTCCTGTCACTGCTCCTTTGTGGTCAGTGACAACCACCAGTGCTGCCTCTGCTGCCTCGGAGAAGCTCGTAACTCCAGTAAGTGCATTGTCTGCTGCTCTTTTCCCAGCCAAATGCAGCAGGCACATGAACTCCAGCTTTAAAAGTATCTTATGGAGTGCACAATGAGGCCACAGTCAGACCCAGGCCAGGGAGACCCTCTGTACATCAGCCAGAGGTATCAGGGAGCATGCCGCCTCCTACTACTGTGTCTGACTCCAGAGTGGAAGGGAACAGAGGGAAAGACCCTTTATCTGGGCCCCCTCAGGAGAGTGAGGAGCACTCTCTCAAACATAAAAGCAGCTCTCTTCCTAGACCTTTTAAGAGGAGAGATCTTTCCCCGACTCTGTCCTCTCCAGGTGAGCCTTCACACCCAAACCACAAAGACTTAAGTCCCCCTACACCTCATGGGCATGATCAGAACGTGCATGGGACAAGGCTTATTCACTACCAGCCTCAGCATGAACTTCAGCACTGACTATAGTGCCAACTAAAATGAAACACTGGGACCTGAAGGATCGGAAACTGCCACTACCATCCAAAACCGCCTGCTTAGAGACTCATTCACCAATGGTACTGTCATGGTCCTGTAAGTAACCATGTCTACTCCTGCTCTGACAGTACGAAGTGACAAAATACAACCTCTCAAAGGGCTAGTAACTTATACCATTCCGGAGGAGATCTTCATCCTCCTGGACTCTCAATCTCCCTTGTTGTTGGGACGGATCCTCACCGAGGAGATACAAGGACTATCTCCTGTTCCATCCACTAGCTGTGGTTTCCCTTCAATGGGACAGAAGGCACCACCAGTGGAGCTGGTTCCAACCTTTTCATTGTCTGGAGAGTCCTATGTACTGGTGGAACCAGCTTCACCACCACCTAGAGCAGGGGCAGGCAAACTTTTTGGCTTGAGGGCCGCATCGGGTTTCGTAAATTGTATGGAGGGCTGGTTAGGGGAGGGGGTTGTGGCCCGGCCCCCACCTCCTATCTGTGGCCCCTCCCCTGACCCCCCCAGACTCCTGCCCCATCCAACCTCCCCTGTTCCCTGACTGCCCCCGCGGGACCCCTGCCCCCATTCAATCCCCTGTTCCCCCCCCGACCGCCCCAACCCCTATCCACAGCCCCAACCCCTGACCACCAGCCCGAACTCCCCAGCCCTTTATCCAACCCCCCCCCCTCCTTACCGCGCTGCCTGGAGCACTGGTGGCTGGCGGTGCTACAGCCGCACCGCCCGGCTGAAGCCGGGCCCCCTGCTGCCACCACGCAGCACAGAGCACCGTTGCAGGCCAGGTTCTGCAGCTGTGCTGCCCCAGGAGTTCTCAGCCCCGCCGCCCAGAGCATGGTGGCGGAGGGAGCGAGCTGAGGCTGCGGGGGAGGGGGAACAGCAGGGGAGGGGCCGGGGGCTAGCCTCCTGGGCCAGGAGCTCGGGGGCCAGGCAGGACGGTCCCACGGGCCGTAGTTTGCCCACCTCTGACCTAGAGAGATCAACCCAGATGGTTTAGAGAACCAGTCTGAGCCACACAAATAGGAACCTCCTCCTCAGGACCAATTGTACCCAGTATCTTGGACCACCACAGTCTACCTTTGAAGCCTCAGATCTTTGAATGTAGTAGCAAAAGTTGTCTACCAACCTTACTACTTGTATCTACCAAGATGGGATGGATCTTTTCCAAAGCCAGTAATAACGATTGTAGTAATTTTAAGACCATAGCCAAGGATCGCTTATGAGAAAGCCAGCGGGTTTTTTCCAGGATGGACTAATTTGAACTTCAGTCCCAGAGCATCTTCTATTTTTTTCTAAGATGGTCAGTCTTTTTGGACTCTTGTCTTCATTATACTCTCCCCCCCCCCCCCCCCCCCCCCCCCCCCCCCCCCCCNTGTCTTTTGAAGATTCTGCAGCTTGTAATAGTTCTAGTTGAGTAGATCATAGAATTGTAGGACTGGCAGGGAGCATGAGATGTCTTCTCGTTCAGTCCCCTGAACTCATGGCAGGACTAAGAATTATCTAGACTATCCCTGAGAGGTGGTTGTCTAACCTGCTCTTAAAAACCTCCAATGACGGAGATTCCACAACCTCCCTAGGCAATTTATTCTAGTGCTTACTACCGTGACTATTAGGAAATTTTTCCTAATGTCCATCCTAAACCTCCCTTGCTGCAATTTAAGCCCATTGCTTCTTGTCTTATCCTCGTAGGTTAATGAGAACAAATGTTCTCCCTCCTCCTTGTAACAACCTTTTATGTACTTGAAAACTGTTATCATGTCCCCTTTCAGTCTTCTCCAGACTAAACAAACACAGTTCTTTCAAGCTTTCCTCATAGGTCATGTTTTCTATACCTTCAGTAACTTTTGTTGCTCTCCTCTGGACTTTCTCCAATTTGTTCACTTCTTTCCTGAAATACGGAGCTCAGAACTAGACACAGTACTCCAGTTGAGGCCATATCAGCGCGGACTAGAGCAGAAGAATTACTTCTCATGTCTTGCTTACAACACTCCTGTTAATACATTCCAGAATATTTGCCCTCCCCCCCCCCCTTTTTTTTTTTGTGCAAGTGTTACACTGTTGACTCATATTTAGCTTGTGATCCCTTATTGCCCCCAGATCCCTTTCCGCAGTACTCCTTCCTAGGCAGCCATTTCCCATTTTGTATGTGTGCAACTGACTGTTCCTTCCTACATGGAGTACTTTTGCATTTTTCCTTATTGAATTTTATCCTATTTACTTCAAACTGTTTCTCCAGTTTGTCCAGATCATTTTGAATTTTAATCCTGTCCTCCAAAGCACTTGCAACCCCTCACAGCTTGGTATCGTCCGCAAACTTTATAAGTGTACTCTGTATGATTGGTGAAGATATTGAACAGAACTGGACCCAGGATCAATCCCTGCGAGACCCCACTTGATATGCCCTCCAGCTTGACTGTGAACCACTGATTACTAACCTCTGGGAATGGTCTCCTAACCAGTTATGCACTCCCCTTATAGTAGTTACATCTAGGTTATATTTCTCTGGTTTCTTTATGAGAAGCTTATGTGAGACAGTATCAAAAGCCTTACTAAAGTCAAGATATACCACATCCACTGCTTTCCTCCCATCCACAAGTCTTGTTACCCTGTCAAAGAAAGCTATTAGGTTGGTTTGACACGCTATGTTCTTGACAAATCCATGCTGACTGTTACTTATCACCTTATTATCTTCTAGTTGTTTCCAAATTGATTTCTTAATTATTTGCTCCATTATCTTTTCGGGTACTGAAGTTAAGATGACCTCTGCAGTGTGGTTAGGGTTACACTTTTCTCTGAACAAAACTTGTACTCCACCATGTCTTCCAGAGAAGTTTGCAGCTCCATCAAATGCACAAGCAGCCATCTGTTTGGTGTCCAATTTACAAGCATTTAACTCTTCTAAGATGTGGGTTGTCACAGATGCAGCCGATGTGGCTTCTATAACCTGACCATATAGAAATGCATCTACTGGCCTACCACTGACATCAAGATAATGTATGCAATGACTTAATGCTTGATGCACGTTTGCATGGGTGCATTCATCAGCCGTGTATGCAAATTTTTTTAAGGTGGTGAGAGTTCTTGAATTTTTCAACTGCTGAGTCTTTCACTGTTGAATCGCCTGATTCTAACCGTCAGTTGAGTTTCTTGCAGAAATATAGTGAGCATTTGCAGGTCTTGTTCGGAGCCAGTATCCGACTTCAGGGTTAACAAATGACAATGCACTTAACATTGGCCTCCAGCTTGTAGTGTGTGGTATCTCTTGCTTAAATAAACTGTGTTGAGTCTCCAGCATTCTTAAAGCCTCATTAAGTACTTCTAAAACTGGCTTTGATAGTGGCTGTTTTATAAGGCTTTCTGAATGTTGATACAGTCCAGAGGCTTGGTGTTTTGTAGCCTTTTCATGGAGTTTGTCAGCACTGGCTTTGCTGATCTGTCTGGCAAATCAAGCTCCTACAGTTTTACCAATTATAGCAGTGGGAAGCTTTCCTTCTTCGTAAGGTTATTTGCAAGAGTGCACCAGTAGTCCTCTTTTGTAACTTCAATAAATGGGAAAAGTTTGACCGACAAACATCTGGAACTGAATTTAGGTTGTGGAGACACTGTTTTTTCAGTAGATAGCTGTATTTGTGCTTTGGGCTGTTTGGATGTTGATGCACCATTTGAATCTTCAGATGACATGTTGGTATATTCTTGGCTCTTGGTATGTTCTTCATCTTGTTTGGTTTGACCCCGGGGTGGTGGTGGGAGGGTGGTGATTGGAGAGTTCAGTGGGGTGTAGGGAAATCCCTGCCTGATGCAGGTCATAGAATTTATAGGATTGACCTTGGATTTGATCAGGGTGAAGACCAACTCCCATCCCCAGGAAAGATTTTTGCACCATGGGTGCTCTGATAGACCTAGTTACACAGATCCCTAGAACATCAGATGTGTCTCACTCTCTTGGGGCATACGGTATCATGTTCTTATGTGACACCTTTCACCAGACCCCGCCTCTGTTGCTTAAAAGCGTGCCACCAAACAGTATATGCACTGAGCAAGTGCAGCATGAACACCACGAGGTGACATGGTAGATGGACCCTGGACATGAGTTTGTTGGTGGTCCCTTCAGGGCTTTGGAGCAGAGCCCGGAGCTGGAGTGCAGAGCAGCTCCGGAGCAGTGGAGCTGCAGGTTTTTGCCTGGAGCTGGAGCACAGCTCCAAAGCCCTGGTTCCCTTTCTATACCCCACACCCAACAAGTTGGTAGTTACAGTTGCCTCCCTTATGGTCTGGGAAGTGCACATGGGTGATGTGTAATCAAGGTACTTGGATGCCTCAGAAAACCAGAATGCATCTAAATCTGGACCTGAGAGCAGTAGAGATCCTTGCAAAGCATTCCTACCACTCATACAATCTCAGCATCTTCTGATAGTGTCAGACAGCATAACTATTCTTTATAAATAAGCAGGGATGGGTGAGATCCATCCCGCTGTGTATAGAGGCAGTCAACTTATGGAAATGGTGTATCCGGAATCACATCATCCTATCAGAAATGTACCTCCTGGGTGCCCAGAATTCACTACTGGACAGCCTCAGCAGGCATTTCACCACCGATCTGATTGGGAGTTTCATGATTCAGTGGTAAACAGCATCTTCACTTCATGGGGAACCCCCATTGCAACCAGTTTGCCTCCCAGGCAAACAGGAAGTGCAATATGTACTGGTCCAGGAGAGCTCAAGGACTGTCCTGATGCTCTCCTGTTGTACTGCTCTGGAGAGCTTAAGGACAGAGGTGACACACTCCTAGTGCAGTGGATAGATCACTTGAGCTATGCCTTCCTTCCCATTCCGCTGCTGTCTTGGTTTGTGAGGAAGATTTTACTAGATGGGGCACAGGTCATCCTCATCTACCCCTTCCCTCTCCCTCCCCCCCCCCCAAATGGCCCAGATATTTCTGGTTTCCGAGTCTACCACAAACGTCATTCTGTTCACCTATCAGCATTCAGACCTTCTGGGTCTCTTGACCCAAGAGAATGGCAGGGTCAGGCATCCCACCCTGGATGCTCTTCATCTCACAGCTTGGTACTTGGATGGGCATCAATCCTAAAATGTTACTGTTCCAAAGCTGTGCAAACCATTTTTAATCACAGCAGAAAAGACTCTGTGGGAATCATAGAATATCAGGGTTGGAAGGGACCTCAGGAGGTCATCTAGTCCAACCCCCTGCTCAAAGCAGGACCAATCCCCAACTAAATCATCCCAACCAGGACTTTGTCAAGCCTGACCTTAAAAACCTCTAAGGAAGGAGATTCCACCACCTCACTAGGTAACCCATTCCAGTGCTTCACCACCCTCCTAGTGAAAGTTTTTTTTCCTAATATCCAACCTAAACGTCCTAAACTTGAGACCATTACTCCTTGTTCTGTCATCTGGTACCACTGAGAACAGTTTAGATCCATCCTCTTTGGAAACCCCCCTTCAGGTAGTTGAAAGCAGCTATCAAATCCCCCCTCATTCTTCTCTTCTGCAGACTAAACAATCCCAGTTCCCTTAGCCTCTCCTCATAAGTCATGTGCTCCAGCCCCCTAATAATTTTTGTTGCCCTCCGCTGGACTCTTTCCAGTTTTTCCCAATCCTTCTTGTAGAGTGGGACCCAAAACTGGACACAGTACTCCAGATGAGGCCTCACCAATGTTGAATAGAGGGGAATGATCACATCCCTCGATCTGCTGGCAATGCCCCTACTTATACAGCCCAAAATGCCATTAGCCTTCTTGGCAACAGGGGCACACTGTTGACTCATATCCAGCTTCTCGTCCACTGTAACCCCTAGGTCCTTTTCTACAGAACTGCTGCCTAGCCATTCGGTCCCTAGTCTGTAGCAGTGCATGGGATTCTTCCATCCTGAGCGCAGGACTCTGCATTTGTCCTTGTTGAACCTCATCAGATTTCTTTTGGCCCAATCCTCTAATTTGTCTAGGTCCCTCTGTATGGTATCCCTACCCTCCAGCGTATCTACCACTCCTCTCAGTTTAGTGTCATCTGCAAACTTGCTGAGGGTGCAGTCCACACCATCCTCTAGATCATTAATGAAGATATTGAACAAAACCGGTCCCAGGACCGACCCTTGGGGCACTCCGCTTGATACCGACTGCCAACTAGACATGGAGCCATTGATCACTACCCATTGAGCCCAATGATCTAGACCGCTTTCTATCCACCTTATAGTCCATTTATCCAGCCCATACTACTTTAACTTGCCGGCAAGAATACTGTGGGAGACCGCATCAAAAGCTTTGCTAAAGTCAAGGAATAACACGTCCACTGCTTTCCCCTCATCCACAGAGCCAGTTATCTTGTCATAGAAGGCAATTAGGTTAGTCAGGCATGACTTGCCCTTGGTGAATCCATGCTGACTGTTCCTGNGACTGAGGTGAGCTTCTCGTCCACTGTAACCCCTATGTCTTTTTTTCTGCAGAACTGCTGCCTAGCCACCCGGTCCCTAGTCTGTAGCAGTGCATGGGATTCTTCCGTGCATGGGAAACTGTTAGAAAAGCCTCAGTGCTCTAAAGAACCCTGATAGCCCTTCTGGTCACCATGTATGAGATCTTCAGGTCCTTAGATAAAATCATCTTTACTGTGTCATTTTGGCCTGGGGTATTTATTGGTATATTATATCTGCCTTTCTGTCATTAACTTTTGTCATTTAACTTTCCATTTTGTTGTGCTAAGCTCTATCCCATTACATCTGGTTGCCTAATATTTTTAGACTTAATATTGCTATGCCTGGGCACAAGGAGCATGTTGTAGTTAAATTGTCAGCCTTAATTTGAATTGCCCTTTTGACAGTGGGTGCCACCACTGAAAGTCTCATACACAGAGATTTTGTAATTTTGAGTTGACTGTACAGAGCAAAGATACTGCCGTTCTGAATCTTAAGCAGTTATTTGTCTCCCTCTCATGGCCAGATTGGACTAGTGAACAATGTTCTAACATTGTAGTGCTGACGTAGCTTGCTAAATGTATAACGTTGGTGTACAGTGAATCTGTTCCTTTAACCTGCTTTTTCTTTGATCCTGTAAACTTTTGGAAAACGTTTCAGTATATATAACACTGATATAAACTGGAACACAGGCAGATTTATTGATAAATTTGTTCTTTCAACAGGTCTTAAAAATTTATTTCGCTGTTTGAAGAGGTTTTTATATTAATCTGATTTATTCCTCTAACAGGTATCGGCATAAATCCAGGTTCTACAGTGATGATCTGCACAATAACATTACTTGTTTAAAAGTCGTATTCAAATATCAAATAGTCATTTGAGTTAGCTTCCCTACCTGGTTTACTAGAAGTGGTTGGAAAATGACTGGGAGCACCTTGTTACTAATGCAGTTTTTGATAACATGCACATTTTTAAAATGTGGGTAGAAATCTTTATTAAAAAAAAAAAAAAAAAAAAAGGTTTTAAAAATGAAACAACCCCTAGAGTGACTTGTTTTGGCACCAGGAATTTCTCCCTTAGGTGCTGTCAATGTTCTGATGAGGAGAAAACGCTTTGACTACCTGTAAACTGATTAATTTAGACAAATTGTTGATCTAATTTGGTGGAAGGACTAATTTGCAGACATTCTTAAGTAGTATAGAGAAATGAAGTTCTTGCATTTGATTTCAAATGTATTTATATGAATAGCCGTGAGCAAATGGCAGTTTTCTGTGAAATGACAGAATTAATGTGTCCTAAAGTAAACTATAACATGTGCTACAAAATCAATATGGGGCTTTTTTGTGTGTACATTTATAGTAGTGTCCATAGACTCCTTCCTGCAAACATTACACATTTGAGTAATCCCATTGAAGCTAATTATGTGAACAATGTTACTTCACATGAGTGTTTGCAGGATTAAGTCTTAAATCTGTTTGTTTTTTAAATATCTGAGATTTATGCACAATATAAACATTTTAAGATTTTGTTGAAAGCAAATGTACATTGCCTTCATAGTTAATTCAGATGTATTCACTTGTTTCCCACTTCTGTATTTTCTTAGAAATTGAAATAATAATTGTAGTGGCTGTTGATACAAGTGAGGTTGTTTTAGTTTTTATGACAAACCCCGGGTTTTTTTGGGTTTGCAGGTGCAAATATCTTATTTAAAGTATGTTTTAAGTATGATAAGGAATTATTTTAGATGTCTTCCAAAGTTGTATCTGCTTGCTTGACTGACAAAAACATAGTTTTACTACTGACAACATCTTAGAACTGACAGTCATGGGAGAATGAGCTGGATTCTCTTTAGCCATAGGCATCATAAACAGCATTGCCAGCTAACTTGGTTTCCAGAATCTTTATTACTGGTAATGATTGTAAAGAGGTAGAACACAGTGGCTGGGCTGCAGCTCCGAGCCCCTCCGCCAGAGCTGGGTCGGGGAGAGCAACGCTGGCAGCTGTGGGGAGCCTGGGTTCCTCCACCTGCCCTGGGCGGGGAGGCCAAGCAGCCCCTGGCCCATGTCCCTGCCCCCCAGGCCTCCTGCCCAGGGCAGGTGGAAGGACCTAAGCTCCCCACAGCTGCCAGCGTTGCTCTCCCCGACCCAGCCAGGGTGGGTGAGATGGGGCTCGGAGTCATAGCCCGGCCACGGTAAGAGCCGGATGGACAGCTGTGGGGAGCTGCGGCGGATCCTCCACCTGCCCTGGGTGGGGGGCCCAGGCAGCTCCACAGGTCACCCCTCCTCTGCCAGGCCACTGTGGAGCTGCGTGCGGGGGCGCTGAGAGCAGTCCCCGGCGGTGTCCCCACCCAGCCGAGGACAGGTGGAGGGTCTGCGACTCTGTGCGGGCTCCCCACAGCTGCCAGCGTGGCACTCCGCAACTGGGTTCCGGAGGGGTGGGGCTCGGAGCCTCACCCTGGCCACGGTAAGTAGAGCCCTACAAATCTGCGGATATCCGCAGACAATTTTTGCGGATCGGATGCAGATACACATTTTTGTATCTGTAAAAGTTGTTTACTTTTTTTCCCCTTTTCGATCTCTGCTTAATCCTTAATCCCTTGTGTGGATTTATATATATGTGTTAAGTAAATACACCTATTTTCTGTATGTAGTTGACAACAGGCTTATAAATATATACGTTTATATGAAAAGATACAACATTAGAGACATAAGAAATTAGAACTGGAAAAGACCTTTTGGGGCCATCCAGCCCATCTCTGTGTTAGTACAGTCTATTCTACAGTGTGATATTAAGTCTTTAAGTCCCTTCTGTTTCATCCTGTTATATGTAGTTAAAAGTATATTCAGTGAGAGAACCCAATACAATTTCTCTCCCTTCTGGTGAGTTGGTTAGTTACACTTATATGAAGATAGGTATCATCCTCAAGACCCCAATTTGCATTAAATCTTTAAAACTGAATTTTCTTTTTGCAAGTATGTTTCCATTTTAGAGACATAAGTATTGCTTTTTTTAAAATACTGAGAGCTGGAAAGATGTAACATGATGAAAAAACAATTGATTTACATCCCATGTTTCTTTAGTTGAACAAGTGTGCTACAGTATGAAAGTAGGTTGTACGTATGCACAATTTAGTTAGTTTAGAATTTATAATAAATAGTGTTTTGTTTTAAAGGGGAAAATTATATTTTAAAAATGCATTAATAAGTGTAATAAGGAAGATGTTTAGAGTAGAGTCAGCGTTAAAAGTATAGAAATTGGCCCTCTAAACTATTTGAAAATGTGTTTCTAAATGTATTCCTTATAATAAATTATATCTATGTATGTATATATATTTTAAAAGGATAATCTTCAAGCATCAGAAACTCTTAAAATTGAAAATGAAGAACTGAAGAAAAAGTATGATGAGACTACTTCGAAAGTTCTCCAACTTGAAGAAGATATCATGACTGTCACTCAGAAAGCTATTGCAAAAGAAACTGAGTTAGACAGGTATTTGGCCATCTTCTTGCCAGACTTTTTATTTTAGTGTTACTTTTGCTGTTTATGCAGTCATATAAATTGAGAAGAAATGTAACATTTGAATGAATTACTACATTAATATCAATCAATCCATTCCCTAGTCTGAAAGACAAATTGAAGAAAGTCGTCTTTGAGAAAGAACAACTTGAATGTCAGTTAAAGACTGAAAAGGATGAGAAGGAACTTTACAAGGTAACATATTATTTCCAGTTGCATGTCCTTAAGCTAGATGACTTAGAATAAGACTAATGACATTTTAGAGAGAGATGTGATAAACTGAATACTCTTAGATAAAAATGGATGGGAAAAACATCAGAATTTGGCACAAGATGTGGAAGGGTCTCTAGAGGCATACTGCATCAATGGAGACCCAATGATTGAATTCTTTTGCTAGTACAAACTGCATCTCCACTAGGTGATTTAGCCATTGTAGCTATACTTGTAAACCCTTTCTGTTGTAGACAAGGCTTCAATGGTAAAATTCCAAACCCTCCTAACTAGTCAAAGTGAGCTTCTGGAGCCATCCTGGTTACCATGAAATATGTATTTCTTTTTATATCAATCTATGGTACTACATCAGTCAAATGGATTTGAGAAGGTAGATAAAAGAATCAATGGTACTTCAGAAATGTCTCTACTAGGGCAGGGGCGGGCAAACATTTTGGCCTGAGGGCTGCATCGGGTTTTGTAAATGGTAGGAGGGCCGGTTAGGGGAGGGGGTCGTGGCCCGGCCTCCACCTCCTCTCTGCCCCCCCCCCCGGGACCCCTGCCCCATCCACACACCCCTGCTCCCTGTCCTCTGAGTGCCCCTGGACCCCCGCCTCCCCATCCAACCCCTCCTCTCATTCCTGACATCCCTCCCCCACCCCCGGGACCCTTGCCCCATCCAAGCACCCCTTCTCCCTGTCCTCTGACTGCCCCCTGCTGCCCCATCCAAGCACCCCTTCCTTCCTGACTGCCCCCCGGGACCCCTGTGCCCATTCAACCCCCTGTTTCCCCCCGACCACTATCCGCACCCCTGCCCCCTGACCACCACCCCGAACTCCCCTGCCCTCTATCCAACCCCGCTCCCTGCCCCCTTACCGTGCTGTCTGGAGCACCGGTGGCTGGCGGTGCTACAGTTGCGCCGCTCGGCTGCTGCCGCTGCCACCACACAGCAGAGAGCACTGGGTCAGGCCGGGCTCTGCCACTGCGCTGCCCCAGGTGGTCACAGCCCTGCCACCCAGAGCATTGCGCCAGCGGCGGAGCGAGCGAGCTGAGGCTGCAGGGGAGGGGGAACAGCAGGGGAGGGGCCGGGGGCTAGCCTCCCAGGCCAGGAGATCGGGGGGCCGGGAAGGACGGTCCCGCGGGCCGTAGTTTGCCCACCCCTGAAATAGGGCTTACTTAAGGCTATCGTTCTATATCTTCTCCTCTTAGAAGCAGTTGTCTGGATTAGATGTTAGAACATTAACATCTTTAGGTTATCTACATAGCTTTTAAAAAAAAAAAAAAAAATAGGGTGTGCCTGAAAGCATGTCTGCATCCAAGGAGCAGCTCTTTGTATTAGAGACAATACTGGAAAAGCCTAGTCCCTAAGTCTCCTGTAAACATCAAGGCACATTCCATAACCACAGTGTTTTCCTTGTGAGTGGACAGAGCAAATGAGAGACTTCTAGACCTGCATTGGGCACATGCTTGGGATATGTAACACTTCTTTACTAGCCATTACATATTAGGTATGGTGGCATCTTCAAATATTACTTGGTTGTAACTGGCTGCTCTTTTCAGGTAGTCCCACCCATCGTCTCTGGTACTGGGTACTGCTGTTGTCTAGAGGAGGATGTTAGAAGAGTAATGCCTCTCTGTAACTTCCCCCAAATCATTTTATACCTGTCTAGACATCCCATCCCGATCAGGAAAGTGTTAGCCCAGTGGTTCTCAACCAGGGGTATGCATACTCCTGGGGGCACACTGAGGTCTTCCAGGGATACGTCAACTCATTTAGATATTTGCCTAGTTTTACAATAGGCTACATAAAAAGCACTAGGAAAGTCGGTATAAACTAAACTTTCATACAGACAATAACTTGTTTATATGGCTTTATATATTATACACTGAAAAGTAAGTACAATATATGTATTCTAATGGATTTATTTTATAATTATATGGTAGAAATGAGAAAGTTAAGCAATTTTTCATAGTGTGTTGTGACACTTTTGTGTATTCTTATGTCTGATTTTGTGACCAAGTAGTTTTTAAGTGAGGTGAAAGGGGGTACAGGTTCCTGAAAGCGGTACAGTAGTCTGGAAAGGTTGAGAGCCACTGTGTTAGAGTTTTCAGAATTGTTATGCTTGCCCTATTCTTAGAACAAGGCTGTGTTTTCTAGTAGTATAGTAAAGCTGGTGTTGGATGGTACAGCTGGAAAGCAGCAGTCAGAAAGCTTCTAATATAAGGATAGTGACATTATCAAGTGTTTGATTAGTATCTCTGTCTGCTGGAAACTGATAGTCAAGCCTGATATAGGAGGACTTAGAAAAGGTTTAGATGAACAGGTAAGAAGTTATTCTTTGATTTGAAATGCACAATAGTCTTTATAATGTGACCGATTCCTGTGATTTAATTGGAAAAGATGAATTTGACACTTTTGAGCATCATTACAGATACACTTGAAGAATACAGAAATAGAAAACACCAAGCTAGTAAAAGAGGTCCATACATTAAAGAATTTGGATGCAAACAAAGAAAATATGATATCCCATTACAAAGAGGAGGTTGGCAAGTTACAGCTATGTATAGCTGAAAAAGAAAACCTGAAGAGAGCTTTCTTGCTTTCCTCCTCAAACAAGGTAAGCGGTACTCATATAATTGGCCCAATTTGAAAATCGTTTTTAATTTAAGGTTATATGTGTTTGGCAAAGGAGCGGGAGGAGTTGAAGGTCACCTCCAGGATATATGCCTGAATATCAGGGAGGATAGAGGAGTTTTCAATAAAGACAGAGAAATGAGAAAGTGGGAGAGGGTTTAGGAACCAAATGAGTTCAGTTTTAGCCATGCTAAGTTTGAGTTGATGGAAAAATATCTGGGGGGGCGGGGAAGACATGCTAAAATGAAGGGAGAGATGGGGGGACACAGGCATGGAGAGTTAATTTGTGAGTTGTCAGCACAGAGATGGTAGTTGTCATGTCAGTAGGTAAAAATACCAGAAGAGAAGGGAGCCAAGGTTGTAGCCCTGTTAGGACTTCACTTTATGGAGTGGGGTGGAGGGAGAGGAAGAGGATCCACCAAAAGAGATGTTGAAGGAACAATTAGTATAATGCATTGACAAGATTTAACAGTGACATGAAAACCAAGGGAGGACAAGGTATCAAACAAGAGGACAAGATCAGCAAAAAGCTCAAGGAGGATGAGAGCAGAGAATTGGCTTCAAGACTTTTTCAGGAAGAATTAACCTTGAGAGCAGGGTGGAAAAGGTAGGAACCACAATAGAGAGGATTTTGGGCAGTATATGACAAGGAAGGCAAATCAATTGGTCTTGTTAGTCTTCTCTTTGAAGAAGTCATCAAGATCTTGAAAGAACAGAAACTTGCAATCTAGTAACAAGTATTGTGGGAATGGTATTCAATGGAAGTGTGAAAGTAGTGCTATTGACAAGGGAAATAGCAAGAGAAGAAAGAGAAGCACATGTTGTCTGCAGTTTAGACTAGATACGGTATTTCTCATTTCCTTCTTTTGACTGCTTTATGGTTTTGCTGCTGAATATATTGATAAAACAGCTACTGTGTTTTACCTCAGAAGTGTTTGTTCCAGGAATGGATAAAACAGTATCTATATTTCATTTGTTAAACTTGCTGAGCACTTACTGCCATTTCTTGAGGGGTCCCTAACATTTCTTTATTATGTTACTAAATCACACATTTGCAGAGATGTAACTGATTAATATGACCTAGTACCATAGGGGTAAAGAAGAAGTGATCATGTGGTTCTAGAATATCTAGTACAATGAAGCCCCAATCTTGGTTGGGGCTTTTGGACACTAGTTTATTCTGTAATGATGGAATTATACCCTATTTACTAGTGTATGAATGAAAAACTCATATGCACAATGTAAACTTTCTAAAAACATATTCAAACTAGGTATATGATTTTAAAAAATACAATTGTCTTTGTAAAATTCCACTCCAGCTTTTATTTAAAAAAAAAATCTGGTTTTGGATACTTCAAATGGCCAACATCATGTAGTGGCAGCCATTTTGAAGTGTGCCCAAATTGTCTTCAACAGCTGCCTCTCGACATCTTCCCAAGCATCCCTCACTTACTATTCCCACACCTCAGCAGTCTACTCCAGGGGTGGACAAACTACGGCCTGCGGACCGGATCCGGCCCATCAGGGCTTTGGATCCAGCCCGCGGGATTGCCACCCGTGGCGCTGCGGGCCCCGCACTGCTCCCGGAAGCGGCTGGCACCATGTCCCTGGGGAGGGGGAGGGGTGGGGCAGAGGGCTCCACACACTGCCCTCACCTGCGGGTACCTCCCACTGCAGCTCCCATTGGCTTGGAACGGGGAGCCTGCCTTAGCCCCACTGCGCGCCACTGCCACCCAGGAGCCACTCAAGGTAAGCGGCACTGGGCTGGAGCCCATACCCTGAACCCCTCCTACACCCCTGCCCTGAGCCCCCACCGCACTCCGCAACCCTCCTGCACCCCAACCCCCTGCCCTGAGCCCTCTGCTGAACCCCACCTGCACCCCAACCCCCTGCCCTGAGACCCCTCATACACCCAACACCCTTCCTCCGCCCCAACCCCTTGCCCTGAGCCCTTTCCTGCACACCGCACTCCCTCCCACACCCCAACCCCCTGTCCCAGCCCTACATTCATGGCCCTGCATGCAATTTCCCCACCCAGATGTGGCCCTCGGGCCAAAAAGTTTGCCCATCCCTGGTCTACTCAGTGGTACTCTTTTCAGCAACTAAAGATTTACCACTGAAATATTTTTATGCTGGGTGGTTTTTATACATACATTTTCCTTGAATTGTATTTAGTATCCAACCTAATCTGTTACTTTCAATGTCACGTAATTTTTTTTTTCCCCAAAAGGACAAACTTGAGAATATTAGGCTACTCTAATCTTTGGTGAATGTAATTATGACTAAATTCAAGTATCTGAAATAATGAAACACATTGGGTGCAACCCAGAACACAGTCAAAGGGCATGTGCTTGTCTAAATTACATCAACCTCCTGGAGCTGCCCTGTGGTGTGCAGTGCTGCCTGGAATCTTTGCAGCACTCTGTGCTGTGACTCTGTCCCTGTCCTGCTGTAGTCCCATCCCGGCATGCTTCCTATGCCAGGGCTTGTGAAGCAGGTCCTTGGAAGATAGCTCTATCTTTCCCAGTGGCTGCACCAAAAGAATCCTCCTTTGGCCAGATATGGGGCTTTTAGGGCACCTCTTCACCACTCCCAGCCTTTTCATGGTGTACAGGGCCCGAGCAAGAGAGAGGATGTCACCCAGTACTTTTATGTAAAGTCTCTTCTACCATACAAGTGAATTCTGTTTGTGAAACTGTAGATAGCTGTTTCTGCTTATCAGAACTGTTGTAATGTTAAAGTACAAAATAGGTTTTAAAAGTTATGTTAATTGTGTTTAAAATGTAAGCTTGAAATGCAATAAAAAGGTAGTGTGCAAAGTAGTAAGTAAAAATATTATTTATTGACACTTCTATTTTGAAACAAAGATTGTTCATATAGAGTATACTTTTAATTCATTTTAATGAGAAATGATTGTACACAATTTTGAGTCAATAAAATAAGGGAAAAAATAGGAGGCGCGTGTGTACAAGTCAATCCTTCTTCGAGTGCTTGCTCATGTCCATTCCATATTAGGTATATGTGCTTGCCACATGCAGCGGTGCTGGAAGTTTTTTCCTTAGCAGTATCCATAGGGGACTGGCAGTGGCACCCACATGGCGCGGTATAAGGGGCACTGCCATCTCCCCCACCCTCAGTTTCTCCTTGCTGCCAGTGACAGTGCTGGAATGTCTGCTTCAGCTAGCATTGTTTCATTCTCTGTTCTTGCGAACTTTGAAATCCTGTAATATAGTTGTATATGGTTAGTGTCGGTGCAGAGGATAGAGTTCATTGGAGTGGTCCTCGACTTGACCTGTGCCAGAGTGCTCCTGCTGCTGGAAAGGTTCCGCACATTGACGAACCTCATCGCGGAAGTCTCCGTGTTCCCTCTGACTACAGCCAGGGTCTGCACCTGCTGGGTCACATGGCAGCGTGCATTTATGTTGTCCACCATGCCAGGCTCTGGATGCGGCCCCTGCAACAATGGCTGGCAATGGTCTATTCCCAGTCCCGGGACTCCCTGGAAAAGATCGTACCATTCCCCAGGCGATACTGACCTTGCTACGATGGTGGACTGACTGCAGGATAGTCCTGGAGGGGGTTATGTTCGATAACCCCTCTCACTCCATTGAGTTGGTGTCGGACACCTCGGACCACGGCTGGGGTGTGCATCTCGGCGACCTCCAGACACAGGATGTGGTCCCTGGATGAGGCGAAGTTACACATGAACGTCAAAGAACTCAGAACAGTCCAGCTGGGGTGTGGAGTCTTCCTGCCCCACCTGTTGGGCAAAGTGGCATGAGTCCTGACGGACAACACAGCCTCAATGTTCTACATCAACAGGCAAGGGGGAATATGCTTGTTGGCTCTCTGTCAAGAGGCACTCCATATACGGGACTTTTGCATCAGCCACGAATCCACCTGGAAGCTTGTCACCTTCCCGGCGTCAAGAATACGCTGGCGGACCAGCTCAGTAGGGACTTCTCCTCTCCACACGAGTGGTCGCTCCATCCAGAGGGAGCCTTCATGATCTTCCAAAGGTGGGGAACTCCCCAAGTTGTGCCACTGGTTTTGTTCTCTGCAAGGTCTGAGCAAGGGCTTCCTCTCCGATGCCTTCCTCCTGTCGTGGTCAGGGAGCCTGCTGTACGCGTTCCCTCTGATTCTACTCATCAGCAGGGACCTGGCAAAGATCAAGAGAGACAAGGCGCAGGTTGTCATGATCGCCCGGGCGTGGCCTCGCCAGCACTGGTTTGGCATGCTCATGAGCCTGTCTGCGGCCCCTGCCCAACCGAGCAGACCTGCTGTCACAGGACCATGGTCGGCTCTTACACCCCCAACCTCGATTCCCTCCACCTTTCAGTGTTGATGCTGCGTGGCTGAACCCGGAGGAGCAGACCTGTTCGGAAGAGGTTCAACAGGTTCTCCTGGGGAGTAGGAAGCCCTCAACTAGACTGACTTACCTGGCCAAGTGGCCGAGGTTTTCCTGCTGGGCATCCGAACGTGGCATCTCTCCCTTGCGTTCTTCCAAACAAGCTGTCCTGGACTACCTGCTCCATTTGAGGAACTAGGGCCTGGCACACTCTTCCATTAGAGCGCATCTCACGGCCATCTCTGCTTTTCACCCGCCAAGCCAAGGACAGATGGTGTTTTCCCATGATATGACAGTCAGATTCTTGAGAGGGCTCAAGAGACTCTTCCCGCAGGTATGGGCCTGTCCTGCAGTGGGATCTTAACTTGGTCCTCTCTAGGCTCACTGGCCTGCCCTTTGAGCTGCTTGGTTCCTGCTCCCTTTCCCACCTGTCATGGAAGGTCGCGTTCCTGGTGGCGGTGACGTCAGCGAGACGGGTCTCTGAAATTAAAGCCTTGACCTCAGAACCACCGTACACTGTCTTCTACAAAGACAAGGTTCAGCTGCGGCCCCACTCGGCCTTCCTGCCGAAGGTGGTATCCACCTTCCATATGAACTGGGACATCTTCCTCCCCGTGTTCTGTCCCAAACCGCACAAGACCAGTAAAGAGAGGCGTCTTCATGTGCTGGATGGCCGAAGGTTTTACTTTGAACGTATCAAGCCTTTCCGTAATCAACTCAGCTCTTCATCGCTACAGTAGACAGGATGAAGGGCCTTCCAGTGTCCACGCAGAGGATTTCCAATTGGATTACCTCATGCATAAAGACCTGCTACAACCTGGCCGGGGTTCCGCTGCCGCCAATTGTCAGAGCCCACTCGACTAGAGCTCAGGCGTCTTCGGCGGCCTTCCTGGTGCACATCCCTATCCTGGACATCCGTAGAGCCGCAGCGTAGTCCTCTGTCCACACATTCACGACTCATTATGCCATCACTCAGCAGGCCAGGGATGATGCTGGGTTCGGCAGAGCTGTGTTGCAATTTACACGTCCGTGAACTCCTACTCACCTCCGTTGGTACTGCTTTGGCGTCACCTAATATGGAATGGACATGAGCAAGCACTCGAAGAAGAAAAGGCAGTTACCTTTTTCCGTAATTGGTGTTCTTTGAGATGTGTTGCTCATGTCCATTCCACAACCCGTCCTCCATCCCCACTACTCGGCGTTTCCGACAAGAAGGAACTGAGGGTGGGGGAGCTGGCAGTGCCCCTTTTACTGTGCCATGTGGGCGCCAGAGCCAGTCCCCTACGGATACTGCTGAGAGAAAAACTTCCAGCACCGGTGCATGTGGTGCGTACACACACCTACTATGGAATGGATGAGCAACGCATCTTGAAGAACACCAGTTAGGGAAACGGTAACTGTCTTTTACTTCTGATACTTCATAATGTCTTTGCTAGAGCTATCAGGGAAATTTGCTTTTTATTTGAAATGTTCACATCTCATAACCATAACCATGCCAATGGGAAGCACTATATTCAAACAACAAGTTTGTTTATTTTTCTTTCAGGAGGATGCAGATATTTTAAAGGAACAACTTCGGAAAGCTGAAGATCATATTCAGGCTAGCAAGCAGGAAGCTGTCTTAATGTCAAAAGAGCTGAGTGATACAGTAAATGTGCGAGATAAGACAATGGCAGAACTTCATAGTGCTCGATTGGAAAATGAGAAGTTGAAGAAGCAGCTTGCTGATGCTGTAGCTGAGCTTAAAAAGGTCACTCTTGTGAAAAATGAACAGGTAAAATGTTACCTTTTTTTGTTCTGAGATTTATTCATGTTATTCACAAAACCTGATGATGTGAGCTTGTTTAGTTACAGCAGTTTTCAGTTTTGATAAAATCATGAAAACAAAACTTGTTTCTGGATGATTAATAAAACCTCTATCCTCACCACTGATGATATTACTTGTAATTTAAAGCATGTAAATTGATTAAGAGGTCTGATTAGAAAGAAGATTCTTTAATAGTTTTTATGGGAATATTTAAGAATATGTTTTCAGACATTCTTACAGACTAATACAGCAATATGGTATCTGGATTATTTTAAATTGACTCTTTTTAACTCTTCTGAATGTCTGTGGTTCAGGTTGTTCTCAAATCGGTGCAAATGAGAGTTAAGAACTACTGGATGGGATTCTTCTCTTGCTAAAGTTTCTCTCCTCATTAGAAGAAAACTATACATCCTTTTCTCAAACTGTTCAGAATTTGTGGATCAAAGTGGATTGTTTGCTAAACTTTTTTAATAAGTAGTAATACATTAATATATTTAAAACCATCATGAATGGATATATTATCCATCAGAGGTTGTTTAATCCAAAGCCCATTGAAATCAAATGAAAAGACTTGCATTGACTTCAGTGGGCTTGTGGCTATTACATATAGGATTATAAAAATAGTGTGCCAGCCTGAAAATTCATGGAATGTGCACCTACGGTTCCAAAATGTAGCAAAAGCAATTTACTTTATTCTTTCATTTTCAAATATCCCAGCATTCTTTATTATGAGGGTAGAGTTGAAAAGGTATTTATTACTTTACAACGTATCTTTGAAAAGTATTCTCAGAAAAATTGGCCAGATTATCTGTGGTCCATTGCACCATTCAGGCTGCAGAAAGGAGCCAAAGTTTGGCAAAAGCTGAACAGGTGAGAATTACTCCAGTGGCTAAAGCAGAGTTATTTGGTTCCTGCAACAATCGTATATCTCCACTTCACTTCTCTCACTGACATATGGGGCATGATGGAACACAGTTGTGCTCTGCTAATTCTTAGTTGTATATAGTTTCTTCAGAGCCATAGTCAGTTGCCATAAATTAGAATAGGCAATACTCGAACTCATGTTGTGGTGGATGCAGATCAGCTCACAGACCCAGAGAGACATGTGTCTCTGATGAATGCCCTCTCACTCCATCACCACCTTCTGCTCAAAGTGGCTCTCATTGTAGGACCTGTGTTCTTGCAACCAAGAAAAAGAATTATCCCCCATCTTTCCCCCCCAAAATCAAATCTTCATTACCACTGCCTAAAAAAGGTTCTATAGTATTGATTTGAACAAAAGAGAATATATTTTCTGATATTTATTTCTTTTATTTTTTTAAAAGGAAATTTCGAACACAGTAGAGCAGGAACTGCGCAGAGAGGTTGAGGATCTGAAGCTTCGTCTGCAGATGGCTGCTGACCATTATCGAGAAAAGTTCAAGGAATGCCAAAAGCTCCAAAAACAAGTGAATAAACTTGTAGACCAGACAGTAAGTAGCATTGGAGAATCCATTTGCTCTTCATGACTTTTCAATGTTTGTTTAAAATTTGTTGTAGCAAAGAACAATGCATTTAAACAAGAATCAGAACATTGTGTGAGGAATGGTCGATGAATATAATACTTTGTATAGTAGAGCCAACTTATATCTATGATGTTGGATATAAGTTGTTGAAACCAAACATAGTATCCTAGTGTTTGGTATATGTAGAAAGCTTATTGAGTTTGTGTGATGTTATAAACTGGATTATCTTCAAGGCATACTATTCTTTTGTTGAGGCATCTTCTCTCCCCAACTGTGAAAGAGAGGAAACCGTGGCATTGCATTTTCATTCCTTCACTCATCTCCACTGCAGAGAGGGTGAGAGAACTTGGGAGAAAGACTGTACAGAGATGGGTAAAGGGGTTTCATGCAGCAGCAGAACTGTGCATCTGCACCTCTTTTATGTGCGTGCTTGATAGATCGATATAGATAAAATAAGCAATCGATATTGCAGAAGCTACTTGATTCATATCTGCTATTTCCTGTATCATCCAGAAGGTCAATAGGGAATGAGGTATCATCCCATAATGTCTGTTGGCCAGTGTCTGGTCCCCTGCCTGTGTCTTGGGGTATGCTATGTGACACCCAGCTCAAATGTTAGCTTAAAAAAAAAAGGAACTATAGTATCCAAGATCTGTCTTTATTAATCTATATCTGTCCCAATTCATAAAGTAGATTCCAGTTTAAATTGGAATATTAAATTTAAATTTTTAAAGTTTAGCAGATACTCTGTGGAGATTACCATAATCTATTTTGTAAAATATTTTTTATAATTACTGCTTTTGCAAGAAAATTATTATAAAATACAGCATTATAAAAGCAGTAAACTGATCATATTTTAGGGTCAGTGGCAAAGATGCAGTGGAGATAGTATAAAGTGTATATTTTTGAATTTTATCTCACCTTGACACCAGCAAATTTGATGAGTCCATTTCCAGGAGAAGATATAAACCCAGAGAAATATATTAATTTGCTTTTGTGTTTTTCTTTAAACAAAAGCGGTGGATGGTGTACAGTTATCCACTTCTTCAAAAAGTAGTGAACGGAGTTAAATTATAACATATCTGTGTTCTCAGCAGTTGCACAATCATTGAAGCAGTTCATTGTAATTCTTGATTGATGTTTTCTTTGAATAAAGTACCAAAATCCTTTTTTCATAAAGAAAACTGCAGGGAACCAACAGAAAGTGACAGATGCCTCAAACATTGAGACAGCTACTGCAGTCGTTACAGATAAAAGGTTGACCACATCTCCAGGTATCAACAATGTAAACTTTTTTTAATGGTTTTCTATTTGTTGGCCTCAAATAGAATATTAATTTGTGAAGTAATCTATAAAAGTACCTTGTATATAAACTAGCCCTTGGTGTTTGGATAACCCAATGGAAACTGATTAGAAATATGAACACCAGTTTGAGAGCCTGCTCCTGCAAATACTTGCACCCATAAATATTCTCATTGGGTCTGCTGACATGAGTGAAGTTTACATATGTAAGTGTTGGCAGGATTGAGCCCTGAGTTGGTGTTTAAGATCAATTATTAAGTTATGTAGCATGGTTTGTTTGTTTTTTGTTTAGCTAATGAACAGAATTTCAGTAAAAAGAAATGTGTTCAGTAGCATAACATCTCTTCAGCCATGGCACAGTTACAGTTTAATATATTTTTTTTCAAAATCCGTGCTGGTAAAGTGTTCAGTTATCTGCAGAAAAGAACAGAAATATGTATCCTAATAATTTATAGACATTAATGATTTGCTAGAAAACACTTGACTGTTGTAATTTTCATGGACTATTAAGCTTCCCACAAATCTAGCCTTCTAAGCATGACATATTACATGTTCCTTTCTTTATAGCACATACTGGAGAGAAAGTAAATAGTTGCAATTTTGTGACATTTAGAGTATTAAGCATTTTTTCAAAAGGGTAAAATATATGTACCAATAATATTGTGCTCTGAGAATTAAGTTTATAAATGGTTTAATTTCTCAAAGGGATGTTCAACTCTCTAAACACTTTTTATGTGCTGTGGAATATTTTCTGTTCAGCATGGGTATCCAAACTTTGCCCAGTTGAGGGCCTCATTGGCAAGAGCCTGATACAGCTGCCCTCATCTTAATATGCCTGTGGCCAGCAGAGATTGGGTCATGTACATGTTGTCTCCAAGATGCATATTAGTGTGAGAGACATTGGCAAGATTTGAACTGTTGTCCACCCTTCATTCATTCCTGTTGTGCTGCGTTTATTTAAAAAACAAAGAACAAATATTCATTTTTTTTTTTCAATATTTGCAGCTAGCCCCATTTCACCTGATATAGTTTCAGAGTTCGTGGTAAAGGATCAAGCATGTGAAATGAACAAAGAAATTGCTGAGAAAACAGAGAAGTATAAAAAATGCAAGCAAATGTTATCAGTAAGTAAAGGGCTGCTTTGGAAAGTTGAACAGAAAGTAGTTACAGGGGATAAATCTCAAAAACGTTGAAATACTCTTCTCAGCTACTGAACTGTTTGTTCCCTTAATAGTCATTCATATAGCACATAGGTGATCATAATAGAAACTTTATCATAAGCAGGTATCTTCACAGTAGAATTTTAAGACCTCATTGTGTGGGTGCTATGGTATTCTTTGTTGCATGTTTGATTGTCTGCTATTTTTGAGTGGAAATGGAACGTCAGTAATTTTATAAAGCAAATATTGGGGTGAGAACAACCTGAAATGGTGGAATGGAAATCTCTGCAGAGAGATCTTCTTCGGAGGCAACTATTTAAAATAAAGTGCATTCACTTGTTTCCATTAAGATTACCACCCTATATTTCATGTTTTCATGTTTGTTTACCGTGGTGTGACATGTGCAAGGCAATTGCATTCATTACTTTCTGTGGCGGGGGGGCGGGTCGCATTTGTGCTGGTTCATTACTGACTTGTGTTGGTCATTTGAGTTACATGGGATGCTTTAAAGGAAACCTTTGCCTTTGGCCTTCTGGATGAAAGATGCTCTGGGTGTTTGCAAAGCTCGCTGGAATGGGTTTTTTATTGAAGTGGATGTGAGACACCTTACAGAGTGGCAGAATGTTTTGAAGAGCAGGAGTAAAACTGTGTGTATACAGAAAAGCTAGAACAGATAAGGGGAGAGAAGAATAGCAGCTTGTTGAAGGCTCAAGAAGGAAAAGTGTATTGGACCTCATTGCTATAGTTCCTGGTACCCTTGTCCTCTTCAAAGCCTTACCACATAAATAGGGGCCTGTAATCAATCCACGGGGAAGCCACCTGGCAATTGTCTAACTTCTGGGAAGCACGGAGTGTTGCATGGTCAGATAATTAAAAAAAAAAAAAAATTCCATAGATTTGTAAAATGTTAAGTGATTGATCATGACTTCTGTTATACTACTTTAGGATGAGAAGATGAAATGCAGTGTTTATGCTGATGAATTGGCCAAATTGGAGCTGAAATGGAAAGAACAAGTGAAAATCAGTGAGAGTGCAAAACTCCAGCTAGCAGCAATGGAGGACCAGTATAAAGTATGCTTATTTGGCTACACATTGTGCCTCTTCCTATTCAAAGTAGAGCATTGTGGAACCACACACAAATTTAATAAGAATTCTTTTAGAGAAAAAAATAGTTTTTCTATCCCACTTACTGATGTTCATGTGGGATTTTTGAGCAGGAGTGTGTGCAGGCCTGAGAACAACACCATTAAAGTAGTTGGCCCCTCATCCATGCAAATGCAAACCTGTTGGCAGGCTTCATCAGGATCAGTATTTACCTCCCACTGCTAATCTCCTCCCTGGGAGAGATGTATCCCTTACCAGTATCATCACTCCTGCCCTTTCCCCTTGTTCCCTAGCCATGTATCTGAAGAAGAGTCCTTCTAATGTCCCACTGCTACCAGGCTAAATGACATCGAATAAACACAAAGTGCTGAAAAATGCACACAGTAAAGAAACCGAAGAAAATAGAGAAATATTTTTTTGCTAACTTCATTCAATTGTAAAGGATGTTGCATGTAATTATAGTAGGTAAAATATTTTCAGACTGAAATGTGATTTTAAATTGCTGAGTGTTTTGTGTGTTTACAGCATAATACATGGGGAAATGATATACATTCCGTAATCTAAGTGAAGCAAACTTTTTTTCATGTAGGTTCAGCTGGCAGAAAAGGAGAGAACAATAAAAGAGCTGATATCACATTTGGAGGTCTTCACCATTGAGAAGGTACTGTAACCATCAGATGTTTAGTGGGCTTTGGTGCTTCATAGATTCCAAGGTCAGAAGGGACCATTCTGATCCTCCAGTCTGACCTCCTGTAATAACATAGACCATTGAACTTCCCCAAAATAATTCCTAGAGCGTATCTTTTAGAAAAAAATTCAGTCTTGATTTAAAAAATGTCAGTGATGAAGGTATCAACTATGACCTTTGGAAAATTATTTCAATGGTTAATTACCATCACTGTCAAAAAAAATTTCCCTTATTTCCAGTCTGAATTTGTCTAACGTCAACTTCCAGCCTTTGGATCATTTTATACCTTTCTCCACTAGATTGCACTGTTAAATGTTTTTTCCCCATGTAGATAATTATAGACTGGAATCAAATCACCGCATAATCTTCTCTTTGTTAAACTAAGTAGATTGAGCTGCTTGAATCTTTCTGTAAGGCACTTTTTCTAATCCTTTAATCATTCTCATGGCTCTTCTCTAAACCCTCTGCAATTTATCAACAATCATTGAATTGTGGGCACCAGAACAGGACATAGTATTCTACCAGTGGTTGTACCAGTGCCAAATATAGAGGTAAAATAACCTCTCTACTTTTACTCAAGATTCCCCTGGTTATGCATGCCAGGATTGCATTAGCTCTTCTGGCCACAGTGTCATATTGGGAGCTCATGGTCTGCTGATTATCTGCCACGACCCCTAAATCTTTTTCAGAACCACTGCTTCTGAGGATAGAGTCCCTGTGACGGGGTTGGGGTTCACCACCCAGCGCCCCCTGCTGGTCTTCCTCGGGAATTAGCTCTGTCCAGTGGAGCGCCCTCTCCTGGTGGTGTCCCGCCCGTCGTCTCGCCCTCGGTTGGCGTCTGAACCCGCATCCTTTTCGAGCCACTGCCCTTAGTCCATCCTCGCCCCCTTCCGGTGGCGGATCAATCAGCTGTCTCTCTGCGCCCCGGCCAATGTGGGAAAAGTCACACCCCTCTTGGCAGGGGGTTGGTGCAGCCCAAGACGGCCACTCCCATCGGCCGGGTGTAAGGCAAGGGGGGGACCCAGGCCTGCCCACTACTCTGGGTCCCAACCCAGGGACCATCTAGTGGCAGCCGTCCTGCCCTCCTTCTCTCCCTCCGTCTGTCCACGTCCCTGGGCTGTTTCCCCTTCGGCCCCTTGCACCGGCTAGGCCCTTCCCCTCAGGGCCTGCAGCCTGGCAGACACTGGGCTGGCGTTCCCTTCTGCTCCCCTGGGCCTGCCCAGCACTGCGCTGTCCCCGGTGCTAGTCTCCCACTCTGGAGACAGACCTTCCCCTATCGAAGGCCTGGGACAGACTGCCTGCTCCCTCCCTGAGAAGCCTTTTTATAGGGCTGAGCCTGGCCCTGATTGGCTGCCTCCAATCTGGGCCCTGATTGGCTCCCAATAAGCCCTTTTCCTACTGGCTGTTCGTCTGTGCAGGCCCACTGGCCTGCTGCAGCCCCCTCTAACATGGGGGTGGGGCAGCCGCCCCACTACAGTCCCCCATTCTGTAAATATGACCTACATTCTTTTGTTCTTAGATGTGTACATTTAGCCTTATTAAAACACATGTTGTTTGCTTGCATCCAGTTTACCAGGTGATCCAGATTGCTCTGAATGAGTGACATGTCCTCTTCATTACTTACCACTTCCCTAATTTTTGTGTCATCTGCAAACTTTATCAGTAATGAGTTTTATTTTCAAAATGTTGACTAGCATAGGGTCAAGAACGGTTTCCTGTGGCTCCCCTCTGGAAACACACTTACTTGATTCCATATTTACAGTTACATTTTGAGATCTATCACTTAGCCAGTTTTTAATGCATTTAATGAGTGCCACGTTAATTTTATATTGTAGTTTTTTAGTCAAAATGTTGTGCACTACCAAGTCAAATGCCTTCCAGAAGTCTGAGGGGGGAGGGATAGCTCAGTGGTTTGAGCATTGGCCTGCTAAACCCAGGGTTGAGAGTTCAATCCTTGAGGGGGCCATTTAGGGATTTGGGGATTGGTCCTGCTTTGAGCAGGGGGTTGCACTAGATGACCTCCTGAGGTCCCTTCCAACCCTAATAATCTATAATTCTCTGATGCATCAACACCATCACCTGTAATGACCACACTTGTCATCTCATTAAAAAAAAAAAAAAATCAAATTAGTTTGACAAGATGTATTTTCCATAAACCCATTTTGATTTGCATTAATTACATTATCCTCCTTTAATACTTTATTAATTAAGTCCCAAATCAGCTGCTTTGTTATCTTGTCTGGGATTGATGGTAGGCTGATAGGCCTATAATTACCTGAGTCATCTTGTTTGGCACAACATTATCTTTCTTCCAAACTTCTGGAACTTCCTCAGTGCTCCAAGACTTGTTGAAAATGAAAATTAATGTTCCAGTGAGTTCCTCAGCCAGCTCTTTTCAAACTCTTGGATGCAAACTATCTGGACATACTGATTTAAAAATGTCTGACTCTAGTAGCATCTCTCTGACATCCTCTAGAGATACTATTGGTATGAAAGAGTGTTACCACAATGTGATGAGACTATATCATCTATTTTCCACCCAAATACTGAACAGAAATTTTTATTGAACTTTTTTTGCCTTTTCTGCATTATTATTGATAATTCTACTGTTTCTATCCGGTAATGGACCAATACTAGTGTCAGAATTATTTTTGTTCTTTATATAGTTAAAAACTTTTAAAGAGATACAGTGGGGAACAGTATATAAAGAAGACTACTCATAAAACATGTAAAGGTAAATTTTAAAATGCAGTAAAAATGAATTAACTGATTTTTAAATAATAAGAAATAATTTAATGGTGAGATTTCTATAAATAATTTCCATATTTATCAAAAAATAAGAACCCCAAACCAAAACAAAAAATAGTGAAACATCAAAACATCTGACTTGATATTTGGAAATACTATGTTTAGAAATATTTTGTTGTGCTATAATAGAATTCCAGAACATTTAATCATATGCTGCATTTAATCTAGTGAAATTTGTAAGGCAGAATCTTTTTATATACTGGCTGTTTGTTTAGCATTAACTGTCATCCATATACTTATAACAGAATTCTTTCTTTTTTCCTTAGAAATTGGGATAAGTGGGTATGTCAAATTCTAATCTGACATCTAAAAAGAACAGTGCATATTCATATATAGTTTGATAAATTGTTATTTCCACTGTTGTTTCGTAAGGATTTTCTGTTATAACCAGACACACGCATTCACTACAATTGTTGATTATTCCCACAAGCAGCCAGTAAGAGAACAGATTGACAGATGTTAGTGTGACTTTGATAATGATCTCTTCAGAGTTGTAGTTTAGCTAAAAGGACATTTGTATACCTTCTAATGCCATTCCAGATTTTTAAATAAGTGTTTGAAAAGCAACTGCTACTTTTTCAAAAGCTGGCTTTCTCATCAAGTTCAGTATGTGTATGATTAAAACTAAAGAAATCCATGCTGAAATATTAAAGATGATGTTCTAATGCTGAAAGTATCTTCAGTGTTTTGTAGGGTGATTATTAATAGGTGTTCTTATTCTACTTCCCAATACAGTGTCTTAATCACAGTATGATAATTTTTGCAAGGCATTGCTAATGGAGAGAGTAATGTTTGTTAAAAATATGTAAGTACATTCATTCCATGTTACATGAACAAACCAAGATGGAAGAGAGGATATACATGAGCGGCATTCAGCACAGCAGTTTTATTTAGTAAACAGTGACTTCAAGTAATTTCGGTATAGAGTAAACTAGTTGGAAAATGAGAATATTTAACTTATTTTTTTCTCAAAAGCAACCCAAAAATGCTGTTGATACTGTTTTTCATACAAAGGAATAGCCAAATACATTGATGGTTTTCTTTTTTTAAATATGTCATCGCTGTACCATATTTCTCTTAATTCATAGAAAAGCTAAGTGAACATCAGGATTTTGATACAACTATTTATCTGGAGGGAATCATTTTTAGCTGGAGGGAATCATTTTAAACAACACACATAAGGAGGAGTGCAACTGTAAAAATATTGTATGAAGCTTATAAAAGCTTGTAATGTAAATATCTATAAATTTGCTAGAACAATTCCAAGGAAGAATCAAAGTGCTCTGCTAGACTGAAACCATGATTTAAAAGGTTAAGCATAGTACAGTAAACAGCGTTTCAATTTATACTCCATTATCAGTGTTTGTTTATAAATGTCACTAAACATAGCATGCTAAAAATGTTCATTTGTAGTCTCTTCAAACCTATAAAATTACTTAGTTTCTGTTTTATTTACATACTTATATAGCCTTTGATTTTTTTAAATCAGTCTCTACCCTAGCAGTCCAGCTTATGGCTAAGACTATTTTATAGCACCTTTTACAAGCACTTTGATGTACATTCTATTTTAATCTTAGGTGATGCTGGAATTAAAGTATTAAATGCCATCATGTTTTTAGCAAAAACGTTTCCATATTGTAGAAAAAAACTATAAGCATATGGGACATTTCCACTTTCAGAAAGTGTCTCAGACTTTTAGAAAGTAGACCCTGCACTTTGAACTTCTTTTGATTGCTCCCTGGGGTTTATAAACAAACAGCCTACAAATTGTAGGACAGAAAAAGTTAGGACAGCTTCTGACTTTTTCTCCAGTTACGTTGTTTTGTTTCTTCTCGAGTTTGAAATGGGTGGAATAAAGGCCCATCCATCTTAAAATTCTTCTCTTACTCAAAGCAAGAAACTTAACCCAGTGGGCTGGTATAAATTGGGATAGCTCCATTTAAGTCAACAGAGCTACCTCGATGTATACCAGTAGATGATCCAGCCCAATATATCTAGTAAGTTTTTATGCATCTATCAAAAGAGAAATATTTTTAGAGTATTGCATCAAGCCTGTACCTGATTTCTGCATAATCGGTGTGTTCCTAAATTATAGTGTTTTTTAGATAAAACAGGAATTTTATTTGTGAATTGTTCACAATATGCACATCATCTCAGTTGTAAGGGGAGATCAGGTGAAAGTAGCAGAGCCTCTACGTATTTTGTAACTGATTTTTTTATTTGCTTTGCAAAAGTAGATATTTGTATGAACAATATTGGTGATTTGGCTTTTTTATTGAGTTTGCATCTATTGATAGAACTTCAAAATAAAATTTCTTACAAATACATTATTAAATATATTGATAACTTAACAAAAACCTGGAGTTACTTAAAGTCAGCTCAGTCAAGTCATGAAAGGTGGATCTGAAAATTGGCAGATACTTATTGGAATTTTTTTTTTTAAATTGAAGCTTTTAATTAAACTATGTATTTAATCATAATTTAAAACATTTGATAATTTGACTCCATGTGTTAATTACATTTTTAAACTTTTTGTTAATTAGGAACTTGGCAGGAGTTCAGAAAATCAAGCTGAAAGGATAACTAAGGGACAGATTTCTGAGCAAGATTTACATTTTCTCAGTCCATACTCAGAGGAGAGTGGACTGGTTCCTGCAGTGCCAAGTAGACTACCAGTACTGCAGTTTGGAAACCCTTATGCAGTCCAGGAAACAAGAGGTTTGTAAAGTTTTATATTTTCCTCAGCTTTCTTTTGTCTCACAATTTAAAAATAATGGTGCCATTTTATTTATGTAGAGGCAGGACTGGACTGTTGATATCCTGGCATATAATAAGTTTGTCGGAAATGGCTAGATTCATTAATAAGGCTGTCGACTCTCGTCACTAAAAGGAAAACTTTCAAGAGGACACAAGAACAATGGTGTACTCACACCAAAGTTTGTTCTAGTTGTGCATTCTGTTTACCAGATTTTGGGCTTTGGTTGAGAACTCCTAGTTTTATGAAATCTAAACTGAAAACATTTGACATTTTGATTTCATTATTATTTTGATATGACAAGTGTACTAATTGTATTGAACAGAACTTTTTATACAGAATAAGAGGCCTGTTCTTCTGATTTTTATTTCAGATGGAGCAGATGGTGCTTTTTATCCTGAGGAGCTCCAAAGGCTGCCTGTAAGGACTTCCTCTTGGGAACTGGAAGACAACGTAGTCTGCAGTCAGCCTGCTCGCAACCTTAGTCGGCCTGATGGTCTGGAAGACCCTGAGGATAGCAATGTAAGTTAGCTTATTTGTTGTTGTTGTTTTTTTCTTCATTTATTAATTAGCATCCAGGAGCTAACAATTGCTTGGCTATAGTAAGCATTTAAAAATTCTGATATGCTTAAGCATATCAGAACTGAAATTTTATTGAAAAATACCTGATGAGCAGTATTTAAGGTGAAAAATGTGCACACAAAATGATGAAAATTCAAGTAATAGAAATCTCTCTTGAATTCTAATACCAGTTTATTTTGGTTTTGGAGTCATAGCCTCTGATTGCTTTAATATTTAAAAAGAAAAAAGTTAAACTTATTTCAAGTCATATTGCTATTTCAATATATAACCATATTCCTGTTCCTTAACATTACATACACAGCCTTTCTTGTAGGACACAGATGTTTTTAATTTTCTCACCAGTATATGAAAACTTAATTGAAACTGAAGACAAAACAAAAGCTGGAGGATTGTGTTACCAGTGTTTCTGAATTAAATGTTTAGCATATAGTTTAATGCAAGGTGTAAATTTATGAAGACAGATTTGCAAGAGATACAGAATCAAAGAAATATTTAAACAGAATGAAAATATTAAACATTGAAACAATTTCCATTTTGGCCTTTTACAACCACCAAAAGTTTGAAGTGGCAGAGACTCTTGTCTGTCATCTAAAACAGGGTAAAGTAAAAATGGTATTGTTTGCTAATATATTTTCCAGGGCTTCATAGTGTGATGCTTTGTCTGCAGAGGTCGGGGGCGCGGGGGGACGGAATCACATCCCTCCCCCGTGCCACCGGTTTCTTTCAGGGTGGGAGTCGGGCTGAGCATAGCTGAGGTGGATGTGTCTGGGAAAGGCACCAGCACCTAGCGCCCCTGCTGAGCCCCACTAGGAGGTGCCTGGAGCAGGGAAGAGAGACGGGGATGGCAGCACAGCTCCCCCAGAGGGGGAGTGGGGAAGACCTCTGAGTTCTGTCCCTTCCTTGCCTGCAACTGCAGTTACCTGCTCGGCAGTAGGTGTACAGAGCCCGCTCTGGCCCACAGCAGAGAGGCGATGGGAGAAGTAAGTGGGGAGTGAGGGAAAGGTGGTGCCGGCTTGGAAGGGTGTGGGGGGCGCAGGGGTAGTGGGAAACGCCCAGAGGTGACACATGGGGCGGTCATGTGTCCCTCCCCTTTAAATTGTGCCGCTCCCCCCCACCCCCATCAAGAGTTATGGGTCATCGCTGTTTCTCGGGTTGCCCAGGACTGAGTCACCTTGTTACCCTCCTGCCTCCAGTGAGAGGAAGATTTGCTTGTGCTTAACTGAGTATTGGCTCGCCAACACCACCCAAACAATCTCTTCAGGGCTCTGCTACCCCTTACTTTGTCTTGTAAGTTAACAGTAGGTGAGCCCCAGCCCGAGTGCTTCTGAAAGTAGGGTCACCATACGTCCGGGTTTTCCTGGACATAGCCTCTTTTTTGAGCTTCCTTTCTCTGTACGGACGGATTTTTCAAATAACAGGAAATTTCTGTGGGTTTGCCAAGCAGACAAGCTGCAGCTGATTGGTCCTTCCCTTGCATCCGCAGCAGGTTGGTCTATTCCCCTGCAAGCTATAGCTGCCAGATCCCGCCCACCCAGGCCCCAATTCCCAGCCCTGGGGAGAGTGTCCCACAAAGAGGTGCTGAATGACAGCTGTTGCTGCATCCTGGGCTTTTGCCAGCCACCCATGCCAGGGAGTGACACTGCACCCCTTCTAGCATCCCCAGCTCTATGCCCCCCCTGTTTTTGGGAATCTGAAATATGGTAACCCTACGGAAAGTGCCCTTCTATATTATCATATGCTTATTATCAAAGGCTATGCTTATTATCAAAGGCTTATTATCAACCACTGCGCCCAGCCCATCTCCAACCGTCTCGACTTTTGTCCTGCTATTGGAGCAAGATGGAATCTGGGAAGAGAGAGTGAGGCTGACTATGCGCACCTCTCCCTCACTTTAATCCAATTCACGCGCAAGTCTTGACATCCCTCCAATTCCCGTAAACTTTAAAGTCCTGTGGCGATGGGCGAGCGACGAAGCAGCAGGTGTGGATACACTGGGAGCTGTAGCCGCGGACCTGCACACAGGCGGCTCAGGTCTAATGGTCGTCTTCTTGCTGACCGAAGCAACAGCTGGATTCGGCGTCTACCTGAGTGACTGAGCAGCCCTCTTTAGGACTGCACTGCTCACCTCCGTAGTAAGAGGAAGGGGCTAGAAAAGGTGCCCTAAACATTGTTTGCTTCACAGAACCCTGGCCAGCTTACCGCGGCTGGAGGGGATCCCATCTTATGCGTTCGAATAACAAAATTTCGAACAAAACGCAAGGTGACACCACTCATTATTGGTACATGGAATGTACGCACGCTTCAAGACAACCCCTCAGCAGATCGACCAGAAAGAAGAACAGCTCTGGTCCCCAGAGAGCTCGCAAGATTTAACATCGATATTGCAGCCCTGTGTGAAACTCGTCTAGCCAACGAAGGTCAGCTCACAGAAATAGGAGGTGGTTACACATTCTTCTGGTGTGGACGTAGCAGTGACGAACGTCGTGAATCTGGAGTTGGCTTTGCGGTTAAGAATCATCTTGTCCGCAAACTTGCCAGTCTTCCCAAGGGCGTGAACGATCGACTCATGACACTGCATCTTCCACTACCGAGAGGAAAGCGAGTTATACTAATCAGCGCTTACGCACCCACAATGACGAATCCGGATGAAGTAAAGGACAAGTTTTGTGAAGATCTCGATGCCCTACTTTCATCTGTGAAGCGCACCGACAGGCTGATTCTACTTGGCGATCTTAACGCGAGAGTAGGATCCGATCACTCTGCCTGGGATGGCGTCATTGGAAAAAATGGAATCGGCAAATGCAACAGCAATGGCCTACTACTATTGAAGACATGTGCGGCTCATGATCTGATCATCACCAATACCATCTTCCGCCTGCCCACTCGCAAAAAGACGTCCTGGATGCACCCACGTTCCAAGCACTGGCATCTCATTGATTATGTCATCGTGCGGAGGAAAGACAGACAGGATGTAAGGGTGACTAAGGCCATGCCGAGTGCTGACTGTTGGACTGATCATAGACTTATCATCTCTAAATTAAGCCTTCACATCAAGCCAAAGAGACGTCCGCAGGGAAATAAAGCTGTGATGAAAAAGATCAACGTCAGTAAACTGAGGAACCCTAATACAGCAGCTTCACTAGTAGAAGATCTCGACAACCAACTCTCAGAGCTGCAATTAGAGGAAAACGTTGAGAGGAACTGGGAACGCTTCCGAAATATTGTGCACTTTTCTGCACTAAAGGTTCTTGGACCCTCACACAGGAAACAGCAGGACTGGTTTGATGAAAACGACGAAGAGATCAAGGCTTTACTTGCTGAAAAGCACCGCTTTCACCGTGCTCATCAGAACGACCCGTCGTCAACAGCTAAGAAAAATGCCTTCAACAACATCCGCAGGACCGTACAGAGCAAGCTTCGTAAGATGCAGGACTCCTGGTTGAGTGCTAAAGCAGATGAAATCCAGAAGTTTGCTGACAGAAACGATGCCAAACGGTTCTACGAAGCCCTTAGATCCTTGTACGGACCTCGGCCTTCAGGGAGTTCCCCTCTACTGGACTTAGATGGTGTAACTCTCATTACTGAGAAGACTCTGATTTTACAGCGTTGGGCTGAGCATTTCCAATCCGTACTGAACCGCCCATCTTCCATCAATGATGAGGCGATTGACAGAATGCCCCAGGCGGATATTAATTATAGCCTGGACGTTCCACCATCAGAGACTGAAACCCTACAGGCCATCAGTCAGCTGTCTAGTGGCAAGGCCTCAGGATCTGATGCGATTCCAGCGGAAATCTATAAGGATGGTGGTGCAATGCTTGTTGACAAACTCACTCAGCTGTTCCAGTTCTTCTGGAATCAAGGGTCCATTCCTCAGGAATTGAAAGACGCGTCCATCGTACACCTCTACAAGAGGAAAGGAAATAGAAAAGTCTGTGATAATCACAGAGGAATATCACTGCTTTCTAGCGCAGGTAAGATCCTTGCACGAGTGTTGCTGAATCGCCTGATTGACCACCTGGAACAGGGTTTACTACCCGAGACACAGTGCGGCTTCCGCAAAGAGCGTGGCACTGTGGACATGATCTTCGCAGTTCGACAGCTCCAAGAGAAGTGTCAAGAGCAGAATCGTGAACTGTATACCATCTTCGTGGATCTTACTAAGGCTTTTGACACTGTCAGTCGCGAAGGTCTGTGGCGCATCATGTCGAAGTTTGGGTGCCCTGACAGATTCATCCTGATGGTACGTCAGTTCCATGACGGCATGATGGCTCGTGTTCTGGACGACGGAGAAGCTTCAGAGGCCTTTCCCGTCACAAACGGCGTCAAGCAAGGGTGTGTGTTGGCACCGACCCTGTTCAGCATAATGTTTTCAGCTATGCTGTCAGACGCCTTTCAGAACAGTTCCTTGGGAATCAGCCTGAGATACAGGACTGATGGGAAACTGTTCAACCTGCGTAGACTCCAGGCTGTCACCAAAATAAAGGAGACTGTGCTAAGAGACCTTCTTTTTGCTGACGACTGTGCCCTGAATGCTGGATCAGAGCAGGAAATGCAAGCTAGCATGGATAAATTCGCAGCAGCATGCGATAACTTCGGCCTCTTCATCAGCATAAAGAAAACCGAAGTGATGCACCAGCCAGCTCCGAAAGCCCAACACCAAGAGCCCACCATCATAGTGAAGGGACAAAAGCTGCAAGCAGTGGACCAATTTACATACCTTGGCAGCACCCTTTCTCGCGCAGTGACAATTGACATCGAGGTCAACTGCAGAATCGCTAAGGCAAGTTCTGTATTTGGCAGACTGTTGACCAACGTGTGGGACCGCCGTGGAATAAGCCTTGCTACAAAGCTTAAAGTCTACCGAGCAGTAGTGCTAACTACCCTGATGTATGCCAGTGAGACTTGGACTGTATACAGGAGGCACGCTAGGCAACTGAACCACTTCCACATGACTTGCCTCCGCAGACTTCTGAGGATCCGGTGGCAGGATAAGGTGCCAGATACAGAAGTCCTCTCCAGAGCAGGCCTGCCGTCAATTTATACTCTGCTTATGAAAGCCCAGACACGCTGGGCAGGCCATGTTGTAAGGATGCCAGACCACCGCATCCCCAAACAGTTCCTTTATGGTGAGCTGTCTCAAGGAAAGCGATCGCACGGGGGACAAAAGAAGCGATACAAAGACACGCTGAAAGCTTCTCTTAAGTCCCTGGATATTGACATCACCTCTTGGGAAACCCTGGCACAAGACCGATCAATATGGCGTACGCTGATCCATCAAGGCTGCCAGACATCTGAAGCCAGAAGGATAACTATAGCACAAGAGAAGCGAGTACTCCGTAAAGCCAGAGCTGTAAATGTAGTAACAGTGGTGCCCACACATGTCTGCCCGACATGTGGCAGAACATTTCGTGCCCGTATTGGCCTTATCAGCTACCTGCGGACGCACTGTGGACAGCTCACAACCTGCTAGATGTCAAGGTCTTCTTCGAAAACGATGGACGAACATCATCATCATCGGCTAAAATTTAAGAGATAGTAAATAAGGATAATGGAAACAAAAATTGTTGCATATAAAACAAAAACATAGAACGCAAATGTGGGTCTGTGTTTATCAACAGTTACTTTTTCTATGTAGTTAAGTAGATTTCCCCCAAGGATTCAGTCTTTTGTAGAGCTAGCTGGTTTTCACTCACTCAGGATCCAAGAGTTCATGAACACCTTCCGCTCTTCATTTCCTCAGTGAATGGATAACCAACTGTCTTTTTGCTTCTCCTGTTGTGCTGGCTCCAAGTTGCCTTCACATCCTCCTGTTGACTATATGCAAAACAGTGCTTCCATTGTGTTGGCTTTTGATGCTTAATCTACATATGAACCAAGGCAGATAGGTGAATCTACATCCCTTTGTCTGGTGTAACTGTTTGTTCACCTTGCCTGGGACACAGATTTTAAAGGATCTTTTCAGTACATACACAACCTTTTAAAGAACAGGAGTACTTGTGGCACCTTAGAGACTAACAAATTATTTGAGCATAAGCTTTCGTGGGCTTATGTTCAAATACATTTGTTAGTCTCTAAGGTGCCACAAGTACTCCTGTTCTTTTTGCGGATACAGACTAACACGGCTGCTACTCTGAAACCTTTTAAATATTCATCCATCCATCCATCTCGCAACTATTACGAAACTCAGTATGACAAACTTTTATTAGATATCCAACGAGGGTCAAGTGAGGTAAATACTATGAAAGCCATGTGTTGGAGCTACTGAGTTTGTCAGGCCTGTCAGGAGCTACTGTTACTGTTGGCATTGAGAAGTTTTTAGGGTCAAACATATCTTTTAAGGGATGTTAGGAATCTTTATTTTTTTTTTGTTTTATTTGGTTAGCTCAAATACTCTTGTATAAAAAAGAAAAATGCGCGTTAGTGAACTGGTTTATGAAGAAAACTATACCTAAACTATATATTAAAACTATATGTATGTTTTAATTTGAACAGTTCTTTTTACTGTGTTTCAGTTTCTAGATGCTGTTGCTACGTTAAGAAATATTTCAGAAATAGTTTTCTACAAAGTATTGTGCTCTTTGCAAGCACGGTGGTATCATGACCTGTTTCTCATTTAGTCTAGTTTGCCACATTTAATTGCTATTAACCTTTGCAGAAACTGATCAGTGTTCAGACAGGCATGATTTTAGCCTTGGTGCTCAGCACCTATAATGGAGAAAAATGTATTTCTTCCTCCTGCCTTTTGAACCCTATGTCCATTATTGTGAATAATTAGGGAAACTGTCAGAACTATTGCAGCCTAGTTAAGGTCTAGAATATCAGCGTTGTGCTGTTGCCCACCTTTTCTTCACATTTTGCATATTTAATCTGATCATTCTTGGCATAGACATTACTTATGACAAGCCCTTCTCTTCTTGAGTCATCTGCTGCAGTTTAATTAGCAGGGTGTTCTTCCTGATCTATGTGTTTTGCCCTTTCGCAAACCCCAGAGAAACAGTGCTAGAGTCTTGTGCTCATTTGCTGACACAGCTTAGATTTTGTAATGAGATGGAAGGAACCTAATATGCTCAAATAGGAAACCACTTCAGGTAAATGTGTCAAGAAGATACTACTTTTCTCACATCAAATAGCAATTTATATTTTAATATACTATAAGAATTGATATTCTTCCTGTCAAATGAAAATAGACTGAGAATGGAAACTAATTATGTTTTACCAAATAAAAGAGAGAGTGGGATATATGTGAATAAGTCAAAATTCTTCTTCGAGTGCTTGCTCATGTCCATTCTATTATAGGTTCCATTGTAGGTGTGTGTGCTCGACACATGCACCGGTGTCGGAAGTTTTTCCCTCAATGTATCCGTAGGGGACCGGCTCTGGTGCCCTCTGGAGTGGCGTGCGTATGCACTGGTATAAGGGGCACCGCTGGCTCCCTCTCCATCAGTTCCTTCTTACTGCCTGTGACGGTGCTGGAAGGTCTCCTTGCCTCAGCAAGCTTTCCTATCTCAACTGTGCCTAGTAGCGAGTTTGTTTTTATATAGTTGTTAAAGTTGTCTAGTTAATAGCTCCCTTAGTCTAAAGTTAGAATTAGTTAGTTAGTCCCATACGGGACTTAGCCTAGGGATGGGGCATGCCCTGGTCCCCGGGCTTCAAGCCTTGTGACTGCTGCAAAAAATCTGTGCCACTCAGTGATCCTCATAGAAGCTGCCTGAAGTGTTTAGGGGAAACCCGCATGAGCGACAAGTATCGCATTTGCAAGAGCTTCAGGCCGCGGACAAAAAAGGAGCAGGACATTCGTCTTCGAGTGTTCCTTACGGAGTCGGCCCTCGCACCAGCCTCGGAGCTGATGAGATCGGTTTCTGCTCCAAGCACCGTGGCCTCGGTGCGGAGCATGCTGCCGACACCAACTGCTGACCGGCGCCGATCCCCATCCCCGGTACTGGCTAAAAAAGCAAAGAAGGGCCAGGAGAGGGTGTTCTCATACATCCCGTAAAGGGAGGGGGAGAGCCGGAGGAGAGCAAAGACCCACGTGGGGCGGCTCTTCCCGGCCAGACAGTGGCCAGGCTCCAGCTCCCATTGAGCTGTCGAGCCCACTTCCAGACCTGCTCGTTGCTCTGGGAAGTGGCAGAGGCACTCTGCACCTAGTGGTGCTGTCCACGCCTGCCAATGAAGTGCCCTGTTCGAGGGGTAAACCTGCCCTGGGACCCTTCCAGTGGTCTCCATTAGTGCGGCACCTCTCACCGCTGCAGGGGGCACCCTGTCAGCGCTCGCCTGAACAGTGCCACCAGCCCCTGGATGGGGGTTGGCTTACTTGCCAGAGTTCCTGGTGTCGGTCCCTGGACTCCAGGCAGTGTTCCTCGGGGTCCTGGCGTCATTCGCCGGTGGTCTGGCGCAGACCTGCAGAGGTCCGTCACCAGTCTCCAGAGTCTCAGAGCTGGGAGCATCCGAGTCAGTCTCCCAGTCCTCAGCACTGCTCCGGCAGGTCAAGACGCCGGTCATTTGAGTCCCATCACCGGTCTCTGGATTGCCAATATGGATCACCGCGAGCATGTCAGTGGTCTCCGAGACATCAATCCTCTCACTCTCGGTCCTGGTCTACGGAGTAGCAAAGTGTGAGGCATTAATCACCAGGGTATTGTCGCTGATCCGCTGGTCACAGGAGTCGCAGCATTGAGAGCCATTGTCCCGGTGGAGGTCCACAGAGAGAGCCGACAGGAATGGGGTAGACAGGTGGCCTCAGTACAGTTCTGGTCCCCCAGACAAGTCTCTCCCTCCTTGGGCTCTGACAGTGAGGAGGAAGTATATAGAGCCCGAGGAGGAAGACTTGCCTGCAAGCCAAGGTCACCCACAGGTTAGACATTCTGAGAGAGGAAATCATTCCTAGAGGCATGAAGATAGAAGAGTGTAAGATACAAGAGGTTTTTATTAATGATGAAGTTGGTTAGTCTTATGTAGGAAATGTAGAACTGATCCCAGCTTGCAGTATGCCCAGAGTAACTGCCTAAAGACTCTTAAAGAATGTTATTAGTCACAGTAGGTATGTGGGTAGTGAGATGAGAATTTGTGGCCACTGGAAATTGGGTCAGGACTTTTTTCTGGAATGTGTCCAAAACGGCCTTTCCACCTCAACTAGTCAAAATACCCTCCTCTACCTGCCAATCGTCTCCTTGCTGCCACTTCCCATCTGCTTCCCCAGATCAGGAATCTGCAAGGAGCAGATCTGTTTAGCCGAGGATGAGGAAGAACTGCCTTGGAGCCCAGACTGGCTGATTGCAAAGATGCAGACTTTACTGCCCAGAGGGAGGCAGGACATCTGCTGAGGGCGGAAGGGGCTGAGGGAAAACACACATTTATTTCAGTCCTTTTGTGCAAAGCACAAATGACTAGTATAGTCACCAGTTCTAAGGGTGAATAGATGTGACCCCTCAGCAGTCAGCACAGGATCAGTATTGTTTAATTTACCGTCACATGTTAATAATCTGTAAAGCTCTTCAGGGCAGGGACCACAAGGACTTTATGAATGTGTGCACAGTACCAAACACAATGAGGCCCCAATCCTGTTTTGTACTATGGGAGTGACTCGTACTTTTTTTTGACCTTTTGGATTTAGCTTTCTTCCTTCCCACTTACTCCTTAGCAGGTCATACAAAACCCACAAACCCACTCATTTACTTGTATCATCTTCCACAGGAATAATAAAAAAAAGACAATGCACATTAATTTGTTTTACATGTTATCTTTTAAGAAATAGTTTATGCACCGTGGAACTCTGACAAGATACATGGGGGATAAATAGTTCATTAACATTCAAAAAAGGGTGGCATTTACATTCCAGTGACAGTGAGGGTATGTTCTCCAGTGATTACTGTCTGACACTTTCTGTATTGTAAATTGAACTGTATTCCCACTCATTTGTGCTTAGTCTCTGAATGCCTTAGGGCAAGAATTGTTTATCCATGGGACAGTGACCAATTGTAAAGTACTATGCATGCCTTACAACTCAATATAAATTATTATAATTTATGTGGCTAAAAGAGGCATCTTCAATTACATTGGCTGGGAGAAATTGGGAACTAAATTACTGTGAACTTTCCATTCCTATTTGTATTCCATAGTTCAGTGAGGTGCATTGTGGGCTTTTGGCCTACTCCTGAGTTAGGCAATTGTTGGGATCAGGATATTAGATTAGATGGGGCACTTGATACATTTTTCCATGGTTCCAAATTACTCTGAGGAAACAGATAACACTAGAGAACATAGTAATCCTCTTTTTAGTATGTCTTGATTAATAGTTGATTCTGTACAGGTCAACATTCAGGACAATTTGATTCTGTAGTAGTTTGAAATGAAAATGATTTGTGGAAATGGCCTGAGAGTATGAGGCAAAATCTTCAAATACAGAATCTTTATTCTTCTTCAAGTTGTGTCCCTCTGGGTGCTCCGCTTCAGGTGCGCATGTGCCCCAGAGCCTTTAATTGGAGATTTGTTAGCAGTGATCATTCAGCCCATACGTGCACCCTACACATCCTCACGCCCCCAGACTGAGGATATATAGGGCTGTGCAGGTGAATCGCCCTCAGATCCTTCAAGGTTGCCTTCAGCCTGAGATGGACTGTCATGTGCCTTAATGTTGTTACATAGCATACAGTTGTAGATCATTCCTTTTGGGGTTCTTGTCTGTTCCTGGATCCCCAGACTTAAATAGTGTCTTTCCCACCAGAAAGCTATTCCGGTTAGTGACAGACACACTCAGTGTCTGAAGTATTTGGGAATACTCATAGTCCCTCAAAATGTAAGATCTACATTTCAGTTAAAAGCAGATCTCGTAAGAACAGGGAGATAAAGTTCAGGCTTCTCATGATGGAATGAGTCTTAAAACTGGCTTCAGACCATAGATTTGAGAACCCTCTGTATGTAATGCCTCATCTACCTCATGGTCCCAGTCACTGGGTAATGCTGCTGATACCCGATTACCTCTGGATTTAGGCCACTGAGAGCGTAAAGGGGTAAGACTTCTGATACCCCATCTACTTGAGCTGCTACCCTGTCCACCTCAAGATCCCATTCACCAAAAGCCTCCAAGGCTGAGGCAACTGTACCTGTGCATTTCTCATGGCAAAATTTTATATACCGTGGAGAGTAAATGTTGATGTGTTTTAAGGAATTCTTTAAACCTGGTGAACTCTCAATATAAAGATTATAATTTGTTCTGATAAAATCTAGTTTTCTATAGGATGTGTTAATGGGGCAGAAATGCACATGCAGTGAAGCTGAACCTAAGGCACAATCCACTGTTTGCTGATCCAGCTTCCACAATTGAACAGGAGGCATTGACTAGCATTATGAGTAATTAATACATGGTGCAAAGCCTACATATTCAATATGCACCATTTTATACGTTTTAATGTTTGCTGGAAATATATTTACAAGTATAATTGGTTTTTCTTTTGTGATATTAAAAAACCCTAGTAGAATTCATGATACAACAAGATTTGTGTGTAATAATAAATCCTCTCAGTAATTATCTAATGTTTCTTTACAGACAGTTATGCTTTAATAGTAAGGCACATTAACAATTTCTTTCAGGACTGCACAAGTTCTCTTTCTAAAGTAGATAGCATTAACTATAATTTGTGTAACTGGAATGATGAAGGTGGGGAGTCTCTTTGCTCATCCATAATTGTTAACATACAGCTGGTAGTCATTAACTCCTTCATCTTTAGTACTCTCTGCTAAGGACATTTTGAATTAATATTTATTACTGGTAAATCCTGATTGCTGACCCTAAGAAGTTAAATAGATTAACAATGTGATTATGATGCATCGCTTCTGAGCATGTTTTCTGGTTTGGCGCTCTGCACTAAACAAAGGATATATGTAAGCATGGAAGGGAGGGAGTATAGGAGCAGAACTGATCAGAAAACAGATTTTCTGTCCTGTGAAAAAAATCGAGATTTTAAAACATTTAATGCCAAATCAGGATAAACCCCAAAAATTGTGAATTTTCCACAAAATTAAATTCTGAAAACAAATTGTTTTGTCACTCGAAACATTTTGTTTACTTTCAGCCCTTTTATTTATTGTGTGTGCACGCACACATGCGCGTATGTAAAGTGAATTTGAAAATGAAAGTCATTTTGAAACCAACAACCAAAACCTTTCGTTCCAAAATGGGGCATTTTGACATTTTCAAAATGTTATTTTCCAATTTAAAAAAATACCGAAGTTTTGTCAATGTATATATTTTGGTGAAAAACTTGTTTTGTCGAAACCGTATTTTCTGATGGAAAACTGTTGGTACAAATTTTTTTTGACCAGCTCTATTGAAGAGCCCTATCTCTAGGGGGAAGTGCCATCTGCTTCACTATCTAGAATACTGTTAACAGACCCATTGAAATAATGCCAAGTGTCCAAGAAATGGCCTTCTAGCTATAAAAATGAAAGGATTATAAAGGAAGTCAGTTTTAAGGGATTTTAAATTAAACTAGGTATGTATTTGCAGTATAAATATGCATGTTTAGATAAATTGTGTTTTTTTTATTTTCTCATGGTAAATATTTAAACAGTAATGTGGAATAGTTCTGATTTGCTCAGAACATGATTTCCCCACATTTGTTTGTGTCTGTGTGTCTGTCTGTGTTTTCAGCAATAACAACCTTTTACTATGTAATGTTGAAACACTTTATTAATAGAGGAAAAACTACTGGTTAATATCTAATTATACTCTCCTCATTGGTGACAAAAGGAACAAATAGTGCTTTTACAATCCATATGCCCCTTCTACTGCAGGTGCTAGGCAAGCATGTTAGATAGGAAAATATGTCTGTCTCTAGCATCTGCTGCAGTAAGCCCCACTAGCTGCTTAATGAAAATGTTAAATGGTTGAAATTAAGCAGCTGTTGTTCAGAGAGTGAGGAGGAGAAAACTATTGAAGGAATCTCCAAATCTGTCTAGTTTCCATTAACTTTTCTTGAGAACACTGCATAGTAATTAAAAAAATAAGAATAAAGAACCCAGTGCAATTTGAATGCAGAAATGAGTTGTCTGTGCAAAGTAGACATGCAGTTGCACATATCTTTTGTACATGAATTTTTGAAAATCAGGCTCCCAATGTCATTGTTCACACTTCATGCTTGTGTTGAGTACTAGGAGAAAAATGAACTAGGACAGTGTTTCCCAAACTTGGGACGCCGCTTGTGTAGGGAAGCCCCTGGCGGGCCGGGCCGGTTTGTTTACCCGCCGCGTCCGCAGGTCAGGCCGATCGCGGCTCCCGCTGGCCACAGTTCGCTGCTTCAGGCCAATGGGAGCTGCTGGAAGCAGCGCGGGCCGAGGGATGTACTGGCTGCCGCTTCCAGAAGCTCCCATTGGCCTGGAGCAGCGAACCGTGGCCAGCGGGAGCCGCGATCAGCCGGACCTGCGGACGCGGCAGGTAAACAAACCGGTCCGGCCCGCCAGGGGCTTTCCCTACACAAGCGGTGTCCCAAGTTTGGGAAACACTGATCTAGGAGATTGGATTCCAGAATGTTTTATAGGTTTTGCTGAAGGGTTTTATAAATAAGCAGAATTTACTTAGAAAAGCTTCTTGGTTTCTGTATCCATTTGCAGAATGGAACTGAGAGGATATGCAGAAGACAAGTTTATTAGTAGTAAGCTTGTACTTCATACAGTATCAAAAACATGCACAACTCTAATTTTTCTTTTCTTCTCCCTTAGGGTTTTTCTTTGTATCTTGTTTCCTTCACCTGTGTTATACAAGAGCAGTGGTGCAAGCAAATCCTAAATTTGTGACATCATTATGATTGATTAAAAAACAAAACACAGCACTGCCCTGCTTTCTTCAACTGTCAGAAAGAAACTGTCAGAACTAAATTGAAGTACCAGGATAGGGTATCCTGCAGCTTATTCAGTTTGAGTTTCACACCACAGACAGATTTTTTTGGGTGTATGCTCCAGTGGCAGACCTGACTGGGGCTAACTCTTAATAGAAGCTCTGAGGCAAACCTGATTGTCTATCAGCATAGTGAGCCTCATCAGTGCCTGCTGCAGCTGTTTATGTGCTGTTAGCGTTCATGAAATGAGGACACAACTGACAGAGCTGATGAGAGGAAGCAGCCAAACAGGGCAATTTAGCTGATGTGCCTGACTGCAGTGTGAAATGTGTGACATGCTTGGCTGGCGATAGCAGCATATACAGATCACTCAAAACTGACTGTTGGGAAGCAAGAATGTGAATCTAAATCAATGGATTTTTTTCCCCATTGAAATTCTAGATAATAGGATGTCAAGGTAGACTCTTAATCTGTCAAGCTGAATTTTATTTCTGAATTTTAGTCCTTCATAAAATGTTGTTGTGCCTTGTAGTCTGGTGCCCTGCATTTGGTTTAACATAGGATTTTTGTTCTGATATGGCCCCAGGCATTTGCAGTCAGGTGACCAATGTATTTCCTTAATAAATGTATTAGTAGAAGTGTTCTAGTATCACTGGCACAGATTTATAGTGTAGGTGCTTGGTCAAAAGGCAGTTTGTTTAGCTTTTTATATTCATTAACAAGTTCCTTGGTTTTTGTATGTTCCAGTAAAAATAGTGTTTCAGAAGGTCCAAAGTAAAAGATGAAAATCTAGTCCCCGTGTTTTCTCTAAAGATGTGTTTGAGAGAACACGTTTTCTCATGGATATTCTTGATAACACTGCACATTTTTTCATAGGATGATGATGAGACTGTACCTTCTGCTCCTGATCCTCCAAGTCTTCTCTTACATGAGCGTGGAACAGGTTTTTGTTTTGACTCCAGGTAAATTTGTCATATCTTTCAGCACTGTCATCAACTCAAAGAAAAAAATGTTACTGTTCAGAACTTCTGAATAGTGTTCATTATTACCAGGGAATTCACTCTTAGATGTGCAATTCGGAGGACTGTTGGCATTATGCCTCATTTCACAGAACATGACACTATTTTTGGCACATAAATGAAATTTTTTTCTTGCCAACCTAATTGTGAGCCTAAGTTAAGAACTTTTATAAAGTGTTATGTTTGCTAAGAGCAGATGAAGCATTTATGAGCAGAGAGAATGGTTTCCTAAGAACCTGCTTGGCCATTAAGACATTCAGTAGAGTTTGCATTCAGTAGTAGCTGGAATTATGTCAAAATTATGTAACCTTTTTGACGCCATGTTATTTTGGAATTTCAATATAAAACTATTTTAACTGTATTGAACATTTCAGCTAATGTCTGTTCTAATTAACTGTAAAACACTTACTTGGATACTTAGTGGGCTAAACCTGCTCCCATTTAAATCAGTGGCAAAACTCCCATTGACTTCAGTGGCAACAGGATCAGACCTTTATTTCTCATCTTTACTCAGATACATTGTGTCAGTGTTTCATTTTCTTTTTTCTTTCTCCCAAGTTTTGATGTGCACAAGAAATGTCCCCTTTGTGAAGTGATGTTTCCTCCTAACTATGACCAGAGCAAGTTTGAAGAACATGTCGAAAGTCACTGGAAGGTGTGCCCCATGTGCAGTGAGCAGTTCCCGCCTGACTATGATCAGCAAGGCTTTGAAAAGCATGTTCAGACGCACTTTGATCAGAATGTTTTAAATTTTGACTAGATAAGTATAAGTAACTTTTGTTTGGGTTTTTTTGTAGTCAAGCTTAAACATCTCCAACAGGCAGTCCACCTATAGAAAAGAAAATGCAGCTTTCATATAACTTAATGCAGATATCTAAATGCTACTTTCAGTATACAATACTCTACAGTGTAATTGGAGTTAAGGTAAATCTTTGGCCTATCAGCAAGTGTCAGGTTAGCCTCTCTTAATCTAATATTCTATAAGGAAAAAAATCCACCTTGTATATGTGTCTGTGTTTATTCCCTGTTTAGTGAAACCTGTAAGGACACAGGGAGAACTTGGATGTGATTGGCCTCAGAAACAAAGTCTAATTTCTTGGTGCTGTTCAGTTATACAGAATGACCGGAGGTTTCTCTTGACCATGATAATTGAAGCATGATTAAATATTAAAACTTACAGTATGTAATAAAAGGATGTTTCTCATAGTAACCTTGTGAAGTATTTCTTTGGATAACTGTTGATTCAGAACATTACATAACTTATCCTATGAAAATATAGTTTTCTAATCTACTTCAGAAATGTAATGTAGTTGCATGTATTGAGAGACTACATGCTTGCAACAAAAAATAATTTATGGCAAATACTTTACTTTTACTTATAAAACGTTTGTCTTAGAGAATAACTTTAAATAAAGTACATTTATGCTTTAAGGAAGTATTTTTATGAATTGAAAGGAACCGTTATGCTTAGGATGACTAAAAAATAATTGTTTAAAAATCACTACCATTCAGTTTCATTTGCGTTTAGTAGAAAATATTGTTTGAAGAAACTCATTGTATATGTTTTCATACACAATCAAATAGTACTTTTTTTTGTTTTGTTTTTCGGACTAGGGTTTTAAAAATCTTTGACATCTTAATTTTACACATTCTTTCCACTATGTAACTATCAGTATGTATATCTAAAAACATTTTATATTTAAAGAATTACTTTAAAATATGTACTAACTAAGCCAAGAAAGTAATATGTTCCTTTGGATAAAATAATTTGCTTTTCACCTGTTGTACAGTAGTCTTGTTACATTAAAGACAAAATTGTTCATGGAGTCTGTAGTGTTCCCCCTATGTTTCTTTAACCAAGTAAAGAATGTAATTTACTTTTAAAAAAGTTTTGCTTAGCTGGAGTAAGAGAGAACTTACTCTCATGAATACTTATTTGCTTCTCTTCCAGAAGAGAAGACCTGAACAATTGTTCTCTGCAGTTCCCTTTTTCATTTATGTGGCCAGTGTTTAATAAGAGATTGGATTTTCCCAACTAAAGCTGGTCATCATGGACAAATTACATCTGAGTATGCAGCCATTACAAAATCAGTTCTCCATGTTTTCTTTTAAGTCTTGTAATTCTGTTGAGGAAATTAGAGAGGAAAACTAGTACTGTCGAGGGTTCTTAAAAAATTTGTACTAAAATCAGTGCTCAGTATTTTGTTACACTATATATTTTATATACTAGTAAATAAGAGTGTCAATAATAAACAGAACACCAAAATCTGAAAACAACCTCAGAACCCAAGTTTGTCTTGAGGCAGATTCAGGACTAGTAGAACTTTGTCTTACCAAAATTAAGGTGTCTTCTCTGAGTAGTATCCCTAGAGATGCTTTGCTTCAGGTGCACATGCACCTCTTGAGCTCCTGATAGGAGATTTTCAATTAGAAGTGTCCATTTGGCCTGTGCATGCATCCTATGCCTCCTCGTGCCAGATGCACCCTTATTTTGCATTGGTAAGGACAAACAGTTCAGTTCCTCCTTAACTGCCTTGGCCTGAGATGGAGTCCTAGTGTGTCCACCTTGGGTGGACTTGGCTTTTCTGATATTTCTACAGTGGTTAACAACTAACTATAAAAACAATCTTAGTGTACTTATAGTTAGATAAGCAGCAAGAGGATTGTTTTACTCCTCTTTCCCCGCCAGGAAACTTTTTTTCCTGGCTCATCAAGTTTCAAACATTTCCTCTCCTGCTGAGAGACTATACCTGTGAGCAATGGTCACTCAAAGTGTGTCCATTGCACTTCTGGGAGACATGGGACTCCCCCAAGCAACTTCTGCCTGGCCCTCATGTCCAGTGCAAGGAAAAACCGGGAGATTAAACTCAGACTGCTAATGATAGAACGCTCCCTTTGACTAGCTTCTGAGTCAGGTCAGGAGACAATGCCTCTCCCCACAGTACATCTGTCACCAGAGAGATACCTTGGAAGACTTTGGAGGCTTCAGGGAAGGCTTCCAAAAAGAGGAGTGTGGATTCTCACCTTACGGAGCCAGCTCCAAAGAAGTCCAGGTCCCTGGTAAGATCTACAGTCTCTGAAGTGTCGACCTCTTCAACTCCGTATCATTGAGTCAAAGGCTACCTTTTCTGGTAACCACAGGGCCATAAAGTCACATAGCATGAAGGAGAGGGACAGCTCCAACAAGGCCTCAGCACCTTCCACCGGCAAGGAGGGCAAGCAGACACTTGGGACTAGCACAGTTAAGTTCAGCCCAGCTGTTGGTACCTATGCGTTCAGGCCAGCCATCAGTAAGTACCCATGCATGCCGCACCCTCAGCATTGAGCAAACAGCACCAGATGCCATTGGCATCTACTTCAGTATGCCCACCATTAGTGGTACCATCAGCTTCAGCAACTGTGCTCTCTGCTACCGCGTCAGTACCAATTTCCTATTTGGTATCAGAGGAGTTCCAGATACACTTAAGGACGACTTGATAACATACGAACTGGAGTTCCCTTTCCTCATGGGTACCGAGTGTCTCTCGGTACCGAGACCCTGAGCTCCAGACTACTGTCCTCTGGTACCATAAGACTCTCCACTGTTTTCTGCAGGTACTTCTCCTTTGGATGAGATGGAGGAGGATGAAGGAGACTTCCAGTCGGTCTCCTCTGTTTCTATTTCTGTACAGGGTTCTCAAGCATATCCCTTTAGGAACACATTCTCTGAAAATCATAGGGAAGATCAGGTTCCTTATCAAGGGTGATTGAACCAACTTTGCATGCTACCCCCACTTCTGTACACACACCCCAGACTGGGGACCATCTAATAAGGAGGACAGAGTTGTACAGCCCTCTCTTCCCCTACCCCTCACAGGAGGAGACATTTCAGGTACAAGAAGTTAGAGCAGAGGAGGCCACCCCTCAAACACCTATTTCATGCTCCTCTCCAGATGAGGTGGTTATTCCTCCACCACCATCCATGGCTGATGGTTGTTAGTGTCAGCTATCTTCTTTATGAGGTCTTGAAATCACCCTTAATTGTTTTTGAAGAGGACAAGGATTCACAGCACAAAGTGGTGTATGTCTTGCAGTCAGCAATAACCTTGAGGATGGTGTTACCTATCAATGAGATGCTCCTAGATCCGGCTAAGATGGTGTGGCAGACACCTCCGACTATTCTGCTCATACGTAAATGGGCAGATCAAAAAGTAAGGGGATCATAATACTACTTTTCTCTCACACTCCACCTCACTCCCTGGTGGTGGATGCAGTAAATGAGGGGTAGGATAGCACTTCTCTAAGTCTACCCCATATGACAAGGGATCAGAAAAGTCAAAAGGCCTATTCGTGAGCAACCCTGCAATTCAGATCACAAATTATCAGGTGATCATGGCTCGATTCATGGCTTTTATTGACCATCTGCCACAAGAACATAGGGAGCAGTTCCAGTCTAACATCTCAGTTCATCTGGCCAATTGGTGGCCAGAACTGCTCTTGAAGCATCCTTAGATGCTATGGACACTGCTGCCAGGGGCATGTCCATGGTGGTGGTTATGCACAGGGCATCATGGCTCCATCTCTCGGGGTGCTGAAAGAAGATTAGAAGAACACTGGAGGACCTAGCTTTTGACAGTTTTAAACTGTCCTTAGAAACCATGGTTGAATTCTTGCACACGCTAAATGATTCCTGGGCATATATACAAATAGCAAAAGATGTAGGCGGTCACAGATTGCCCAGAGATCATGTCCTGCTCAGTTTTCTAGGTTCCATAGTTCTACCAATCCCTTAGAAAACGACAAAATTTCAGAGAAAGAGGGCCACCCACCTGCCCTGTATGATTACGGTCTTTAAAGCAACAGGTTTGATGGGTTGCTCGAGCATTCGAATCCTCTCAAACCTTTGGATTTACAAACTGTGCCCATTAGCCCACTTCCCCCTTTGGAGACTGCCATGCCTATTTCCAACATGCTTGGAGGCGGATCACTACAGACACGTGGGTCATACCATTTTACATCACTCCCTCCCATCCCCTCTCCCTGTCCCTCTTCAGGGCCCCTCTCACAAGCTTTTATTGAGACAAGAAGTGAACTCTCCTTTGATTAGGAGCAATAGAACAGGTTTTTCCTCCTCACAAGGGCAAGGGATTTTAGTAAAAGTATTTCGTTGTGCCCAAGAAGGCCAGAGGGTGGAGACCAATCTCAGATCTAAGGCTTCTAAACAATGCTCAGAAGTTCAGGGTGGTGGCTCTGGCTGCTATAATTTCTTTTCTAGAGGAGGTGGTTTGATTTTCAGTCCTCAACCTGCACGATGCATAATTCCATATAACAATATACCCATCACACAGGAAATAGTTATGCTTCACTATAGGGCAGGATCATTTCCAGTACTGAGTGCTACCTTTTGGCCTTTTCGTGGTCCCAAGGATGTTCTCAAGAGTCCTGGCTTTTTACCTCCAACTAGAAGTGATCCTAGTTTTCCCATATCTCAACAACTGGCTACTCAAGGGCCATTCCTACGAAGCAGTGCCATCTTCCAACCAGATGGTCCTTGGTCTGTTCCAGGAGTTGGGATCTGCAACTGAATGTAAAAAAAAAAAAAAAAGTCCACATTAACCCCTATACAGAAGCTACAGTTTGCATGGGCATATTTGCACTCATTTAGAGCCTGAGCCCACTCTCCGTTAGATTTTATCCTTATTGGGTCTGGTATGGGCAATTCAGGGGCAACATCCAACCAAAATAAGGAATAGTCTTCAGCTCCTGGGAAACATGGCAGCTTGAATCTTTGTGACTAATCCCACAAGGCCATGTCTCAGAACGACCTATTCTCCAGTCAGTCACACCTTGGACAGACAGGTGATGGTGAGTCTACAAGTATGGGGGAGGGATAGCTCAGTGGTTTGAGCATTGGCCTGCTAAACCCAGGGTTGTGAGTTCAATCCTTGAGGGGGCCACTTAAGGATCTGGGGCAAAATCAGTACTTGGTCCTGATAGTGAAGGCAGGGGGCTGGACTCAATGACCTTTCAGGGTCCCTTCCAGTTCTGTAAGATAGTATATCTCCATATATTGAACTCCTTAGGTGTTGGAAGAATCAACTCCATATCTATGCACGTGTTCCTTTCTGTCACCCAGTCCCTTCAGTGACTTTAACAATAGATGCATCACAGTTGAGTTGGCGAGCCAACCTCAATACCCTCACAACTCAGGTTTCCTGAGTTGTCCACCTGCACTATCTCCACATCAATCTGTTGGAGCTCTGATGTGTCAGGAACACTTGCCTTCATTTTCTATCTCTCATAAGGGGCAAATCAATCAGGGTCATGATGGACAACGTATCTTGTCTGTTCTGTATTAAGCAGGGAGGCATAAGATCCCCTTTCTGTGTGCCGAAGCCATGAAAATATGGAAATTGTGCATAGCTCATCAGATCCAGATTTAAGCAGTCTACCGCCTAGGTATTCAGAACATCACAGCTGATATCCTCAGCAGACGCTTTTCACAGGATTACAAATGGGAGTTAAGACACCCAAGTTCTCCACAGATAAGCCCCTTAGTTTTCAGTTTAAACTGATTTTTACCAAAAAAAACCCTGGGCTTTACAAAAAGTATTTGTTTTTTTCCCCTCCTGATTTTCACCCTACTTTTGTATCATTCAAATATATATATAAAAAAACTTGTTTTATTAGGAAAATATAATACATTGCATGAGATATATGTATTAGGATAAAATGTTAGTCTGTGTATATATGAAAAGCTGCCTGTTGAAGTAAGGCTACATATTAGGCTAGAAGTTACACACAATAAACAAACAGGCATGCACACAAGCTCTGAAGGGCGTGTGCATCTGAACGTACTGATGAATCTCTCACTCACCACGTACACATTTCAAGCTGTTAGCAGATAACAGTTTAAATCTGACACACTAAAATGGGAAGAAAACGAAAATCTGTATCAGAATGTTTCAGAACACAAGTATTCAAAAATAAAAAATAAAAAAATAGCAGAAAAACATGTAGTTGAGTATGCGCTGCAAATGGTGTGGCCCAATTATTAAATATAACTATTTATAGGCTAATAGTTCCACATCTATAACAATAAACTCTAATTGCCAAATAAAACTTTTCATTTGAATAAAGAGATATATTGTTTTCTTAAACTCAGAGGTGGCATTGTGTTTTAGTTCTGCAGCAAACCACACTGAATTCCATTCATCAAAGCATTAATCTACTGAATACTTTCCCCCCGTCCTTCAGTCCTCCAAAATAAACTGATAAATTCCTGGGAAAAATTAAATAAAATAAAAACCAAAACCAAAGGGTCCTATCCGTAGCATATTCCTCTGGCAGTCCCCATCTTAGAAGGATCTCTTCGTCACCCCTAAGAACAGGAAGTGTCCCCTTTTCTGGGCCACCGTTCCTTGGGGGATGTTTTTCTTCTATCTTGGAATAAAGGTCTGTTCTATGTGTTTCTGTCAACATCGCTGATACTAAGGCTAGGTCCACACTACCCGCCCGGATCGGCGGGTAGAAATCGATGTAGTGGGGATCGATGTATCGCGTCTCGTCTGGACGCGATACATCGATCCCCGAACGCGCTCACATCGACTCCGTAACTCCAGCAGGGCGAGCGGAGTTCGCGGAGTCGACGGGGTAGCCGCGGACGTCGATCCCGCGCTGCGAGGACGCGAGGTAAGCGCGCCTAATTCGAAATAGGATACTTCGACTTCAGCTACGCTATTCTCGTAGCTGAAGTCGCGTATCTTATTTCGATCCCCGCCCCTAGTGTGGACCAGCCCTAAGAGTGATGAACAAGACCAGACAGGACAGAGCTAGAGTTTATTCGTGTAGTGCTGACCTGGCTGAGACCAGATTGGTAGCCTTACCTGCTTCACCTTGGTGTTCAACTGTCATTCAAATTCCTGAACATTCCTCATCTCTTGTCAGAGAATGCGGGTCATGTGCTTCACCCCAACCTAGCGGTTCTCTGCCTTAGGGCATGGCTCCTGGATGGTTCATTGGTTTAGAATCCTCCTGCTCTACAGAAGTACAACAGGGGTTACTGAATAGTAGAAAGATCAACCAGCACTACTTACTTGCAGAAATGAAAGATTCTTTCATTGGTATTGTCGTCGATGCCATCCTTTCAGTCATCCTGGATTATCTGTTGGAGCTAAAGAAAGTGGGGTTATCAGTTCCATTAAGGTCCATTTGGCCACAAATCAGCCTTTCATCCTCCAGTAGGATTCTCCATATTTGCTCATCTGGTGTCGTCTAGGTTTATTAAGGGTTTGGGGCATCTCTACCCATAGATTAGAAATCTTATCTTGACCTGGGATCTCAACCTGGTACTCAGTTACCTTATGAGACCTCTGCTTGAACCAATGGCAGCCTGTTCTTTGTTGCATTTATCTATGAAGACGGCCCTTTTAGTAACCATCACATTGATACATAGGGTTGCGGAGATTGGAGCCTTGATGGCAGATTCCTCCTTTATGGTGTTCTTTAAGGATAAGTCTCTACATCCACACCCAAAACTCTTACCTAAGGTTCTATCAGAGTTCTACCTTAATCACTCCATTCAATCTACCAGTGTTTTTCCCGAAGCTAGAGAGTTCTCTGTAGGAATCCTGTTTACATACCCTAGATGTTAGAAGGGCATTGGCCGTCTATTTAACTAGGACCAAGGAATTTAGGAAACGGCCTAGGCTCTTCATTTCTTTTGCAGATAGATCTACGGGGTCTTCGATCTCTGCTCAGAGACTATTGAGATATTCAATAGCCATGTATTATTATATAACACAAATTCAGATATAACGCAGTAAAGCAGCGCTCCGGGGGGGGGGCGGGACTGCACGTTCCGGCGGATCAAAGCAAGTTCAATATAATGCGGTTTCACCTATAACGCGGTAAGATTTTTTTGGCTTCCGAGGACAGCGTTATATCAGGGTAGAGGTGTATGTTTTCAAAACACACCCTGATCTGTGCTGTCAGATCTGATGTGGCACTTAGTTTTGCAGTATTATCTTCAGTTCTGGACTCTATTACAAAGCTCCCTCCTCCATCTAGGGATACTAAGTAGAAGTCACCTGAAGTGGAGCACCCATACAGATGCTACTCAAAGAAGAAGAGGAACTTGTGCTGTGCAATAACTGCAGTTCTTTGAGATGTGTTCCCCTTATGGGTGCGCTACTACGCACCCTCCTCCATCTCTGCTTCAGCTTGTTCCTTAGTTCCTTCTTCACACAAATGTCTCCTAAGCCCTAAGGAACTATCTGAAGCAGAGATGGAGGAGGGTGCATAGTGGAGCACCCGTAGGGGGACACACCTCAAAGAACTAGTTACTGCACAAAGAGATCAATCTTTTTTTCCCTCCAACTGATATGTATAGCAGGGAGATTTGTACTTGTTTACATTTATAAAGTACCTACCTAGTGCTCTGACTGGTTCACAAAAAGGGCCACAGACAGGTATCAAACCCCCACAGCATGTTCCTATTTAACCTCCCAAATCATCAGACAATTATCCATCTCAAAATCATGCCTCCATCTCTGAAGACTACCTAAGCTGGGCTGCTTTGGACCAACGGGGAATATGAATATGCACACTTTACCTGGCCAGTCTTGAATCTCTGAATGAAGACGTCATTATCGAACAGCCTCCGAAGAATTCACTTTTTCTTTAAAAATATTGGAGAGTGTTTTGTGTGGGAAACAACAGGAAAGAAGCTGGTGGCTACAACTAAAAACTGGCACATCTTGAAAATCTTGATGTAGCTTTTTTTAAGGATAGTTTGTAGCATTCCACAGAATTTGACAACTAAACAGGTTGCCTGAATGTTTTGGTGCATTTGGTTTCAATTATTACATTGAGAAACTGCCAAAAAAGGAAATGAATAATGCATAAAAATACTATCAGTCTGTGCAGATCAAACTGATCACCCTTAAAGATAATGAGAAGTAATAATGAAGCATTCATATTTGTTTTGGGTCAGAGGCAGTTTATTTTAAATGTGATTTGATTTACATTTATAAGCAGCTTTTTTGACAGGAATTTTGATTCATTAAGTTGCCTTCAGTTCTAAAACAAACCTCTGTCACTTTCAAACTTAATGTACTTTGTCCCCAACAAAACATATGAAAATATAATTTAAAGCACACTTTTCACAGACACAGTACAATACATTCACTATACACAGTATAACAAAATAGTCCCATCTTTACCTGTTTAATAATACTGTCACAATGAATAGGTAAATAGAAACTGGAATTTCATTTTCGTAGTTGAAAGGAATTTACATGCAATGACTTGTTACGACTGTTTAGCTGTTAAATTAACTTAACCAGCCTATAGTTTCTTGCACTACAGCAGAGCCAAATGATACTTGCTGTCCCAATCTGCTGCCAAGTAGATTGGAAGTAGCCAAATGAGATCTTTTATACATCAACAAGTTGATTCTCATGTCTGGATCATTTAAACTGAACAGACAACACTATCTCCTCTTCAGGATTTGAGGCAATGATTTGTTTAAATGGGGGTTTTTCAAATGCTTCTTTAAAACCTCATTATGAGGGAGTCAATAGTTGGTTAACAGAAAATTGTCATCCTTTCAAAGTTCATTTTAAATGTTTTAGAAAAATGGAGAGGTCTGTTTCCCATTTGTCTGAACTTTCATGCAAAATACAGGGAGAGAGGAAAGTTACTACATTTCAAAACACTTAATTTGTTTTCATGAGAAATAGGTCTGAATTTTTATAGGATTTTTTAATCTAAGCTTCAAAGAATAGCACTTGTGAGAGAAGAATGCTCAAGGCATGATGGTACTGTAAGCAATATATGTTCATGTATGGTCCAGACAAGTTATTTTATGATGGCTCTTGTTTCAAGTCAATCTTTGACACTGGCTGCAAGAAGCACTTCATCTTCACTAAGGCTCATGTCATATTTCAGCAAAGTGATTTGTAAAGCTAAACAGACATTTCCAATTGGAATGCAGCGATCTACAATAAGAGGCAAAAAATATACAAAGAAAATTTCAAAATATAATGAACGTGAAGGAGGGTCACTAGAAATTTCCGTAACACAAATAACATACCTCCTTAAACCAAGCTTAGAATTTTTATTTGCAACCACAGGCATAAGTTAGTACTGTAGTTGCAAGAATTGGCAACGCATAAAACATTAAATCTGTTGGCAACAGAGAACTACAAAGTGCTTTAAAACTTCATCTGAGATGAAGATAGAATTGTTTCTCTCTCACACACAAATTTGCACTTAAGTATTTCGAAGTGTCTTTCTAACAGTAGATTTCAGGAGAAAATATTTAGTTGGCCTGGGATCTTGGTCCTCAAAAGTTTGATGGGCATGAACTTAATACATCATCTTGTATAAAAACAAAGTAATAATCCTAACACTAAAGGTGATTGTTTACTAGTTCAAATGGCAAGATTTTCAGCATTTCAAAAGGGAAAAAAGAATTTGCAAGATAATATAAAATACAGCAAGCACACCTTTTTATGTATGTTATTTAAGTATGAAAATATTTTTAGCATATTATGTTAAACATTCTTTCTTATTTATATTTCCAATACCTAAAGACTTGCTACACCACTGATAAACTCCATTATGTAAGGCATGTTAACCGGTTTGACAATGGTGGTATTGTTTTGGTTTTACACACACATGAACGGATGTGTTGAAAATCTTCAACCACATTACAATCTTGAAATGATGTCAGTGCCAAGCTTTCCTCTTCACGCCCCTATTTAACACTGCAGTACAACTAAATATGCAACACCCCCTAATTTTTGTTTTGGGGAAAGTGTTCTGAAGAACCTATAGCTTTTTTTAGCACCTTATATCAAAGTAATGAAAATGGGTATGATGATTACAAGTGCAAATGTACAAAATCATTAACTCTACAAAGATACATCATTCCAAAATTACAGAAAAATTTAAAGCATGCATTTCATTTTTTTAAAGGGTTGCTGAATGCTTCCCCTGAAAAAGGTGGCTGTTTTCAAAATCAGCAACTGCTGGTGAGGATTTCTTGGCACATTTGTGACCAGCATGTTATTGCTGCATCTTCCTGATAATCTCAGCAGACACTGGGGGATGGAAATTGATTGTGTGGTGCCGCAAGCCCTGAGCTGTCTTGTAACTCTTTCCACAACGACATTTGAATGGTTTGCGTACACGGATCTGTGTTCTGTGGCCATTCTTGGCATGGTACTTTATACCGTTCACATTCTGTGGGTGAAAGAGTGAAATATTGGTTGTCATACATCGTCTAACATAATGGCTTGGCTTCCTGATATAAAAACCAGAATTGAGTATTAAACTTTTTGGGACAAAATTGCATAATTATTAGTAACTGTCTCTAGGTGTTTGCTACAGTACAAATATGCCCTCCCTTCTAATGCATTTAAGACATGACTAAGGGCTCGTGCCCTAGGAAGGCAGTCTGCAAACTAGGGCATACAGTTTTAATGGGTCAAACTTACCTTGTAACCTATCACTAAATGGTTAATCTTTTTAAAATTAATATGTGGTATGACAGGAAAGAGGAGGTTACTTACCTGTAACTGGAGGTTCTTCGGGATGTGTGGTCCCTATTTGTATTCCAAACATGAGTGTGCATGCATGCCATGCACCGGAAGTTTTCAGCAGCTGTGTCCACTGACCTGCACGCACTTCATATGTTGCCTCGTACTCCAGGCAAGGTTATAACAGGCCATGCAGGGCGATGCCCCCTTAGTCATTCTCTTACTGCTGAATCGGGCTGTCTGTCTGCAGCAGAGGGAACGGTGGGCGGGTATTGGAATACAAATAGGGACCACACATCTTGAAGAACCTCCAGTTACAGGTAAGTAACCTCCTCTTCAAGTGATGGTCCCTATATATATATATATATATATATTCCAAACACGGGTGAGTACCAAGCAGCAATCAGCTTGAAGATGGGTGAGAGGTATAGCCATCCGCAGGATGGCATGGTCCACGGTCACATCTTCGGCTGCCCCTCTATTGATGCCGTAGTGCAGGGGTTCTCAAACTGGGGGTCATGACCCCTTGGGGGGGGTCACAAGATTATGATGTCACGAACTGTCAGCTTCCATCCCCAAACCCCACTTCGCCTCCAGCATTTATAATAGTGTTAAATATAAAAGTGTTTGCACTCAGAGGCTTGCTGTATGAAAGGGGTCACCAGTACAAAAGTTTGAGAACCACTGCTGTAGTGGGTGGTGAAGGTGTGTACAGAGTGCCAGGTCGCCACTGGGCAGATGTCGTACCAGGGCATCTGCCAGGAAGGTGGAGGTGGTCGCTTGGGCCCTTGTGGAGTGGGCTGTAATTCTGCCAGTTGATGTGGCATTGGACTGTGTGTGTGGTATTGGACTCCATGATGCAAGCAGAGATCCACTTGGATATGCGCTGTGAGGAGAAGGCTTGGCCCCTGGACCTCTCCGTAATGGCAATGAAGAGACCTGGAGAGGCATTGGCCCTGTCTAGGTAGAATGTGAGTGTGCAGCAGACATCCAAGGATAGCAGGGTCTTGTCTGTGGGAGCGGTGTGCGATTTAGGGTGGAAGTCCAGGAGCTGGATGGATTGGTTCAGGTAGAACTCCGAGACCACTTTCGGGAGAAACTTAGGGTGAAGACGTAATGAGACCTTGTCCTTATGGAAGACCATATATAGAGTGGGGAGGGGGGCGGTCATCCATCATGGCCACCAGTTTGCTGACCCACCGAGTGGAGGTGATGGCTACAAGGAAGAAGACCTTCATGGATAAGCGTTAGAGCACGTGACCAGGGGCTCGAAGGGAGGTCTGGTGAGGGCAGAGAGCACAAGATTGAAGTTCCAAGGAGGGGCAGGTTTGAGGACCAGAGGGAAGCTGTTTGTCAGCTCTTTCAGAAATTGGGTGGTGGTACGGTAAGTAAACACCAAGTGGCCATCCAGAAGTGGGAGCAAGGCACTAAGAGCCACCAGGTGGACCAGACAGAGCTAAGGGAGAGGCCTGAGGTCTTAAGTTCTAAGAGGTAGTCTAGGATGATCGGGAGAGAGATGTACTTGAGGGAAACGGTGGTGGTGTGCCCAGGAGGTGAAACGCTTCCATTTCGCCGTGTAGCACACTAGAGTGGAAGATCATCTGCTGTGCATAAGTGGGTGGAGCGGGCATTGTCTACATGCGATCCCCATTCAAAAACCAGGCCATCATTCGAAGCAGGTCTGGGCTGGGATGATGGAGTCTGCCCAGGTCCTGGGTGAGGAGGTCTGGCAGATCGGGGAGACCGATTGGGAGGGGTGGGTGGAGAGGAGAGTCTGAGTAACCAGAACTGGAAACCAGAACTATCTGGGCCCCAGAACAAGGCTACCAGGAGGAGCAGTGGTCGCAGCCCAACTACAATGCCTGGGGTACATCAGAGCACGCTTAGATTCAATGGCAGCTTGAGCCTTCCTCCTGGTGGACCATTTTGCCGCCCTGACAGCCCACGTAACACTCATACTTCACACACCACAGTGCGCCGCTCTCTCTGTCTCCTCAGCCACGTGGTGGCCTGCACCCCATGTGATGCCACATTCACTGTCTACAACTCTGGCCCCCTTCAGTCTGCAGGCCCCACATCAACCATCTGGACACTGACCCATGGCCGGTCTGCACCTCCCTGACCTGGTGGACCGATGCTGCAAGGCACCCCATTCGCCACCTCCGGCCCCATGACCACCCTTATCACGGATGCCTCCCTGGCTGGTTGGGGAGTCCACCTAGATGGCTGTGCCACACAAGGGGCTTGAACTTATCACAAGGCACACATGCGCATCTTATTTCCTAGAGCTGCGGGCAGTCTGCTTAACCGCCACACATTCATGCCTCTTATCCATAACCAACACATTCAGCTCCTCTCCAACAACACCACCGCAGGGGCATACGGCGAGGAGCGAGTGGACAGCGAGGATGGGCGATGTCGTTTTGGCAAGGGTTGTCACCACCAAGAGCCAGTCGTCTAAGTAAGAAACACACACAGAATACCCCAGGCATTGTAGTTGGGCTGCGACCACCACTGTGAAGACTCATGGGGCCATGGCAATACCAAAGGGGAGAACTCTGAAGTGGTTGTCACCCACATGGAAGCAAAGGAACTTGTGGTGGACTGGATGGATATCGCTATGCAAGTACGCGTCCTTCATATTGAGGTCTGCGAACCATACCCCCTGGGGAAAGGAGGTGATGATTGACGCGAGCGTCACTATATGGAACATGGCCTTTCTGATGAAGTTGTTAAGTAAGCAGAGATCGAGGATAGAGCGGAGACCTCCTCCCTTCTTTGGGATGAGAAAAGTATAGGGAGTAGAGACCCTTACCGATGAAGAGGGAAGGCACGGGTTCAATTGCACCTTTCGTTAGGAGGGTGTTTGCCTCACACTGTAGGAGGTTGCGATGAGAGAGACTTCCAAGAGGCAATGGGGGGGGGGGGGGGGGGGGGGGGGGAGANGCTAAGGAACTCGATAGAATAGCCATATCTCCCAACCTCCAATACCCAACGATCCGTGGTGATCTTGCCCCAGTGGTGGGCAAATAGGGCAAGATGGGCCCCAAAGGCAGTAAGGGGGGCTGGAGGCAGTGACGATGGGGGCTTGCCAAAACAGGGCCTTAGATTGGTGCCATGGTGTGGCACAGTAGGTGACAGAGGCTGACGGTTGTGGATGCTGTGATCGGGCTGGATACTGATACAGGGTGTACATGGGCTGGTACGGTGCATAGGGGCATGGTTGGCAGGGTGACTTCTGTTGCTTCTGTAAATTCCTGGAGACGGGAGAGTCATTTGCGAGTCCTTTACGGAGTGTAGGGACTCATCTGTCTTTGCCGAGAACAACTTGTCCTCATCAAAGGTGAGGTACTGGATGGTGGTGTGAATCTCCCTTGGGAAGCCGGAGGACTGCAGTCAGGCCTCCTGTTGCATCACTATGCCTGTGGCAGGGAGCGGGAGGATGTGTCTGCCGCATCCATCACTGCTTAGAGGGTAACCTTGGCCGACAAGTGACCTTCCTCCACCAGGGCTTGGAAACGCTGTTGCTTGTCCTGCAGGAGATGCTCCAAGAACTCTACTAGCTTGGCATGGTTTTAAAATCATACTTTGCTAGCAGAGCCTGGTAGTTTGATATGCAGAATTGCAGGGCTGCAGAGGAGTAAACTATGCATCCCAGGAGCTCTAGGTGCGTTGCCACCCTATCTGGAGGAGTGGAGGTGTGTGAGTGCTGCCTCGCCTGTTCCATCGCTGCGTGCGCCACCAGCGAAGTGGGGAGGAGTCAGGGGAAGGAAATCAGCCCCTTTGGATGGCTGTGGGGGCACAGGACATTGGTGTGTGCCAGACCGCCCGTGCAGTTTGAAGGATGGCTTTGTTTATGGGAAATGCAATGCAGGACGGTCCACTAGGCTGGAGAATGTCTAGGAGCTGATGGTGTTGGTCCTGGACTTCTTCCCATGGGATGCCCAAATTCAGGGCCACCCTCTGCAGCAGCTCCTGGTATTAGTGGTGGTCATCAGGAGGCGAGAGGGTCTGGGGAATCAGTGCTCTGTCCAGACAGGAGGCTGTTGTCGGGATCGGCTCCCTTGCTGTCTCTGCCTCCAGGTCCGAGCTGGACGGTTCTGGCGAAGGGGCCCAGATGGAAGGGTGCAAGGCATGAGAAGATGGTTATGGGTGGTGGTAAGCATCCCACGTTGGCCAGTGTGCTCAGGGGGTCTAGTCCTAGGGATACTGCAGGCCCCAAGAGTACACATACCAATGCGGCGGGGTCGGAGCATACCCTGCCTGGTGCGGTGGCCATGCCCGGGAGTCTGAGCAACGCCTGGGGACCGGGGAGAATGATGGTTCCTTTGCTGAAAAGGCCTTGGAGTCCAGAGAGATCTCGGATGGTGGCAGCTGTCAATGAAGGTGGACCCGCAACCATGGGATGTGGTCTCCAGCCCAGGAAGAGAAGTGCATCCAATGGGGAGGGGGGAGGGGGCTGCGAAGCCAAAAGCAGCGGCAAGGGGGGGATATGGCAGGTCAAAGTGCACTGTGGGGAGCAAGTGTTTGGCTCGTCCAGCTGTCCATGGCACGTCCCGCTGACTGCTGAAGCAGGGGTGTGTATGTGGTGCAGAGCATGGGGACTCAAGTTGCGGTGGAGATGCAGTGTGGAGGGCTGTCTTGTGATACGGCTAGTGTGGTAGCCAACGCTACCTATGTTGCCTCCTTTTTAGCTTTACCCTCTGCATGGGGAAGCTTAGGAGGTGGCAGGTGCAGTCCACATGCAACGTCTTGCCCGACCTGGCAAATCTCGTAACAGGGACTTGCTGCGATGGCCGAGAGCACTTGCAACTCTCCTGCTTGACCTTGTCAGATCTGGGTGGTGGGTAGGATGCTCACCACTGGTGAAGGGTGGTGCACTGCTGGTTCTGCCAGTCCAGGATCGGACTCCACAAGGGGCCGGAGAGCTTCTTCCATGAGGAACTTCCTGAGTCGCAGGAGACGAGCCTCATGGGTCTGCAGGGGAAGGGACTTACAGATGTCGCAATGTGTGGCAAGATGCACTTCTCCTAGTTAGTATTAGCAACAGCAGTGCTCATCTCTCATGGAGAACGAATTGAGGGCATGAGGCAGAGTTCTTAAATCCCAGAATGCAGCGCATAGTCCCCCGACAAAGCTGGGGCAGCCCCCGAGCGGGGCAAGTAAGTACACTAACTAACTATAGACTATACACAACTAAGAAGAAAAAACAAACTAGCTAACTAAATACAACGGACAGTTGTTCTCGTAGAGATTATGAGCAAGCGGAAGAGAAGATTCTGACTCCAACCACATAGCGCTATGAGGGAACTGAGGAGGCGTCGCCCCGCATGGCCTCATAACCTTGCCTGGAGCACGAGGCAACATACGACGTGCGTACAGGTCAACAGACTGCTGCTGAAAACTTATGGCACATGGCACACCTATGTTTGGAATACATATAGGGACCCACACTCGAAGGAAAATAGATGTTCTCTACTTCCTGACACTTTTTGAATAGGGATTTTCCAATGGTCCATTCAATGCTATTGGAAAAACACTAGGAAGTTAACTTAGGGCTTGTCTTACCAACCGTTCACGGCAAGCTGGGGTGTAAATCTACCTTACGCTAGCTTGTATCCTACCACCTACCTGTGTGGGCCCTGCTGCCATGCATGAAAAATTCTGTGGTGCGCTTTAATCTCCCGTTTCAAAGCAGGGTGGGTCAAAACACAGGGAAACTTTTAGTGTGTGGCAGTAGGTTCCACGTGGACAGTTAGCGCGCAATGAGCTGGGGGGTAAGTCTATGTTGTGCTAGCCTTCCACAAGCTCTAAGGAACATATTCAAGCAAAAAAGAGCGAGCACAGTAGTATTCAGCTACACTCCTTCAAAGGGCTCAAAGCAGCTATCACCATTTGCCCTATTTTTATTTTAAGATTTTCAATTTTTTTCATGAGGCAGCAAGAAAGCTTGATAGCTTTACATCATTGGTTTTCAACTCATTGCCCAATCAGCACACAACTGCAGCCCATGTGACATCCTCAGGACTATACAGGTAGTGTGTGTGTGTGTGTGTGTGTGTGTGTATATATATATATATATATAAATAGAACCACTGCTGTACATGTACAGTACCTAGAGAATTAAGTACACAGGAAACAGTCACCTTTAGGTTGGACTTTCACATGATTTCATAAACCTCCCTATTTCTCTAAGCCCCCGACCCTTAAAACACACTTGAAAAATAAATAACCATGTTTGTGGATATTTACCACTGAAACCACAGTTCTCTAGCTGTCTTAGAGAAGAACTACTATGCTTAGAATTGCTACCATCACAGTTCCTGCATAGTTTGCCTTTAAGGGAAGATGTCAACTTTGCCTGAGAAAATCCTTAAGTATCTTTTAGTTTCACTTGCAGGATCAGGAAGCTGGTAGCTCAAGAGCCTTGTACTAAGACTGGTTGAAAGCCTCTGTTGCTTTCCTTATGTGGTAACATCTTACATTCTTCTTGCAGATTCTGAGACCGGCCGTGGTGGTCTATCTAAGCTGTGCCATTTTATATATCTGCCTTTAGTGGGTTGGATGATTAATTAAGGACTCATCTAATTGAGGCGTGCTCTTTCTCTCAAGGCTTGTTTACATGGCATAGGAAAGTTCATTAGAAGTGTGTGACTTGTAGAGTGCATTAAATGCCCCATGTGGACCCTGCTGCCACTAAATGAAAGATAGCTAGTTCGTGTTAATGTAGAAGTAGGTGCCTTTTACATCACACCCGCAGAGTCTTCATGGGGCAGTCAGAGCACTCTATAAATCACACTCCTCTAATGCACTTTACTGAGCCATGTAGACAAGCCCCAAGTATATTATCTGCTTCCTCTTCAAGGGTCTGGGCCTTTGAATAAACTAGGAGAGTCTGAGATTGACTTTCATTATAGCAGCTGTGAACTGTCCAGTGGATGGTGTTTTTCTTGTTCTTCCAGAGGAAAGGTTTATGGACATTCAAAGAGGAATTACTATGACAAGGCCGCAGCCCTAGAACTCAACTCCTTTCTGAAGCTTGTAGGTTTCATTGGCTGCACTTACTATGTTTACTAAACTAAGAGGATGAGAACTCTATAGTAATATGCACTAATTACTACCCGGAACGTAAGGGCATAGTCAGCCAGGCTTAGATTCAGGAATTTTTACTATGCTGAACACTGCCTTCTAATAGTTATAAGGGACAAGAAGGGTTTTGTTAAGATGGGAATCTGAGCTATGCCTACCCAGAGCTCATGCTGTGTGGAAGTTCAGAAAATCAAGTCCTCTGATTACGACCTTCACTCTACAGCTGCTGCTGGACAATTCACTAACAAAAAAGCTTCATTAAAGAGTTGTGGTTCCTTTGTACTCTTACAGAACATGAAAGTTGGTAGCCAAAAACTGAAACCTCAGAAGCAGGAAATAACAAAACAAAAACATCAGAAAACCAGGAAATGCAGGTAAGGTAATACCTCCCACAGCACATGTCCTTCTAAAGTCTGATTCCAAACAATCAATGATGTATCTATTCTGAACTGGAATATGTTGTATTCTATGCTCCTGAGTAACAATCTTTGTTCCTAATTTCAAGCAATTCATATCAGTAGACATATTACACAACTTTCAACCTTTACTAGAGAATCAGTGATCAGTGGAGCCCGCATTAAGGAGAGAGAGAGAGAGAGAAAAAGGTAAATGGGCTGTAGAGGAGACTACATTACAATGCCCCATCTCACCTTACGCTACATGGAAAGTTTCTCCTGACCCATTTCACACAGAACTGTGCCTCTTCAGCTACATATTTTTTTGTTTTGTTAAAGCAACTGTCTCCAACTCAGTATAAAATGAAGCCTATGAACTATTTGTGCTTGAAAATGTGATGGATCTTGAAAACAAAGTATTGGGGATGAAATGCTAATCTTCAGCTACAGTGTGTGGGGGGCAATGGAGGAATGACCCAACACAACCTAAGTTTATCTTTAGAAACTTTTGAAAAGTTTGCCCAGAGTAATGTGCAAGAAGTTTTCCCTTTTTTATAACTTCAACTCAAGAAATAGTCATTTGACAATTATACTAGAAGTAAAATGTACAGTTAATGGTGGCATCTGTGCAGTAAAAGCTACAGAGCATAAATACCCTCAGTTTGCATGGCAATAACATGATCATTTATGGCAAATGTTTCACTTCGGGTTTACTTGAAACTTTGTTATTGGATTCTTTCATGAGTTATTCTGAAACACCTCGTGCAGAAATCAGATACACACACCTCAATGGATGAAAAAGACAGCACAGCCTTTTTCAAGGCAGAAGGTGCTAGGAAATTCCATCTTGGCTTGTGTTTTAAGATTAATTGGGTTAGAGAAGGGTTTGAAAAAATAGCAAAATGTTCAGGCTATGAGAAACCAACGTAACATGAAACTTGATCTACATCTCTCCATAAAAGCACTGAAAGAAAACTTTTGTTGGAACTTCAAGTCAACTCTTCCTAATTTTTTCCACTGCTCTAATATAAACACCTTGTTGTGTGTCTTGGGTTAAATTTGTTGAGGTATAGAGAACAACGCTGCCAGACCCATCTGTCACTTTTATTGCTCTAGATACTTAGATTAATGATGAGACACACACAGTTGAGGAAGAAGGCTGCAGCACAGAAAGACATTCAGAAATCTTAAGCTAGATGAAAGAACAATGAAACTAGGACCAGACCAGGAGGAGATACCAAAGAGTTCTAGTAATGGTATTGGTGCGTTTGTGTGGCTACAGTGGCATTGGTTTGGCAGAACCGTATGCCCTAGGATGCCACCACTAGCTAAGGCATTAAAGTTTGGGATCATGTACAGGAATAGTACAAATGTGCAAGGACACGAGACAGGGACATGAATGTAGCTGTTTTGGGGTTTCATTTTATTCTGTTTAGTGCTTGGACACTCACTTTAATTTTTGCACAGTCTGTGGTGTTTACCTTACACACAGTGAGGTTATTAATGCAGGAGTTGCTTGCTCCTGACCAGACAAACGTAGCTGCTTTTAGGTGCCATCTTTAGTGGAGGAGGGCAAGAAAACTGCCCCATGGACAAGCCTCTTTCTCCCAGGTACTGGGCTTGCTTCTGTTGCACAATCCTCATCCATTCCAGCTCACTTCCTCTCTCAAACTCCATGAGCCACAGGCCTGCTTCCTTCTCTCACTCTTCCATCTACCCCACCAGACTTGTTCTTTCTCCATGCCCCCCCCCCCACTGTTTATCTCATGCCTGCCCAGCCACTCCCATGCCCCTTTGCCCTTAAATCAACTCCCACTTATGTCTCTGTCTTGGCTCCCCCAAGGCTCACCCTTACGAGGCTTTGGGGAGGGGGGCAGGGAAAGGAGAGAGGAGGCCCAGCAGCCATTCCCCCATCCTCTTCTGGGGAGGCTGGTATCTTTGCATTCTTTGAGGGTGCTGGAAGGGGTCACCATCCCTTCCAATCCATTTGGGCAGTTGCCAGCATTTTCAAGAGAGAGGCCACTAGGCTTCCCAGCCTCAGGGAGCCCAGGCCCATCAGGCTAACTGAGCCCTTCCCATCCCCTTTTATAGGCAGGGCCCAAGGAAATAATGCTCCTTAGAGGGATGGGTTTCTTTGCAATAGGGGATCTCCATGACCAGGGAAAGCCCAGTTGGTGAAGCACAGAGAAATTCTGCCCACTCAGGGGAAGGATTTCTTAGCTGGGAAAGATCCAAAACAAATTAATTACAGATCCTGCCAGCAGAAGAGACATCCTGCCTATTACTGAGTGATCTGCCCTGCCCCAAACTCCCTGCTCATCCCACCTCTCCATAGGCTCTCGCTTCCCCAACCCTATGCTGCCTCTGTGAACTCCAATGCCACCCATTCAACACAGCCCATATCCTCCCCCCTCCTGCTACCACAGCCTCCCCTGCACTCTTGATTGCCGAACATTTGCTGTTCTCCAGTTTCCCCCTACCCAACAACCCTCTAACTACATCCCTATCTGCAAACTTGTGCTGCACACTACACCATCTCCACTAAATACCTTACATAGCCCACCAGACACTGCTGCTCCCAGTCTTTCCAAGCCCCCATTCACAACCGGCAGTCCCCACGCTTATAGCCATCACTACATGTTCTCTTGCCTACTGATCTTGGCTGCCCTGTGCCTCTGCCCAATCATACCCTGAACTTTTACACATTCTAAAATAACCAGGAAACCGCTGCCTTCAAAAAATGTAGCTGAAGTTGCTCAAGTGCATTTCCTAACAATACAGTCACCAAAAACCTTAGAAATCACCAGTTAAGGCACTGTTCACATTTAGACCAACCTCAACTCCCAAACTTTCCATTCAGCCATCACAGTAAAGCAGATGCACTCAGAGCTGTAACCTCCACATGCAATTCCCTTTCTGGGATGATGTACGCTCTGTAAATATATGTGCACTGGAGAAACTCAATAATGTGTTATTTGTACATGGAAAAACTATGAGCTCGGAGTTGAACTGTGCATTGTGGGTGGCTACATGTTGGAAGTGAAAGGGAATTTGTTGAGTCAATGAGAATTCTGAGTGTATCTGCTCGGTTGTAATATTTGAATGGTGAGATACGTGAATTGAGTTTGGTCTGGATGCATATGATGCCCTAACTCAGGGGCGGGCAAACTTTTTGGCCTGAGGGCCGCATTGGGTTTCGTAAATTGTATGGAGGGCCGGTTAGGGGAGGGGGTCGTGACCCGGCCCCCACCTCCTATCTGCCCCCTCCCTAGGACTCCTGCCCCATCCAACCCCCCTCCTTCCTGACTGCCCCCATTCAATCCCGTTTCCCCCCTGACCAGCACCCACATCCCCGCCCCCTGACCACCACCTCGAACTCCCCTGCCCTCAATCCAACCCCCACTGCTCCCTGCCCCGTTACCGCGCTGCCTGGAGCACCGGTGGCGCTACAGCCGCGCCGCCTGGCTGGAGCCGGGTCACGCTACCGCCGCTGCCGCCACCACGCAGCACAGAGCACTGCGTCAGGCCGGGCTCTGCAGCTGCGCTGCCCCAGGAGCTCACAGCCCGGTCGCCCAGAGCATTGCGCCGGTGGCGGAGCGAGCGAGCTGAAGCTGCAGGGGAGGGGGAACAGCAGGGGAGGGGCCGGGGGCTCGCCTTCCGGGCCAGGAGCTCGGGGGCCGGGCAGGATGGTCTTGCGGGCCGTAGTTTGCCCACTCCTGCCCTAACTGCTGACTTCCTGGATTTTTAGTGACTGTGTTGTTAGGAAATGCACTTGAACAACCTTATCTGTAAGTTTTGTGGGCACTTAAAATACTCTCCTATTTTTATTATGTTTACCATAGACAAGAGAATATGTGATACTCTATACACAGACATTATATATATAAATAAATGTATCCATGTATTATTTCTATTACATATATTTGAAACTTTTAATTTGATCTGTAGCAAGTTGTCTAAATAGGTTCCTCGGCTTTAAAGATACTTCAGATAAGTTTCAGCTTTGCTTGTCCAAAGCTAGACAACACATTATTGACATTGGCCAACATTATCAAAGAGTCTAATGCTATGCTCTTAAATCCATATTTTGGCCCCACAAAGGTGGGGTTTTCAGAAGTGTCTTAGAAACACAAATCCCGCTGTCTTCAATATACACCTACATGCGGATTTAGGAGCCTAATGTTTAGCTTTGGAGAAACAAAGCTCAAACATATCACACATATCTTGGATTCAAGGGAACCCACTGCTAAAGATCAAATTAAAAGTTTCAAATATGTATAAGATAAATAATACATAAATACAGTTACATAGGAACACTCTAGAGCAGAGGTGGGCAAACTACGGCCCACGGGCCACATCCGGCCCGGCCCCTGAGCTCCTGCCCCGGGAGGCTAACCCCCGGCCCCTCCCCTGCTGTTCCCCCTCTGCCGCAGCCTCAGCTCACTGTGCCGCCGGCGCAATGCTCTGGGTGGCGGGGCTGTCAGCTCCTGAGGCAGCGCAGCTGTAGAGCCCGGCCTGACCCGGTCTCTGTGCTGCGCGGTGGTGTGGCTGGCTCCAGACAGGCGGCGCAGCTGCCTGTCCTGCTGCTCTGGGCGGCGCGGCTGTAGCGCCATCAGTCACCAGTGCTCCAGGCAGCGTGGTAAGGGGACAGGGAGCAAGGGGCGGGGGGTTGGATAGAGGGCAGGGGAGTTCAGGGTGGTGGTCAGGGGGCGGGGGCGGGGACAGGGCTCGGGGCGGCCAGGGGGCGGGGAACGGGGGGGTGGAGGGGGGGGGGGGAGTGAGGGGGGGTGGTGGGGGGGGGGGGGTGAAGCGGGGGGGGGGGGGTGGAGAGGGGGGGGGGAGGGGGTTGGGGGGGGGGGGGGGCTGGGGGGGGGGGGGGGTCCGGGGGGGGGCGGGCAGGAGGGGGGGGGGGGTGTGGATAGGGCTCGGGGCGGTCAGAGGGCGGGGAACAGGGGGGTTGAATGGGGGCAGGGGTCCGGGGGGGGCAGTCAGGAAGGAGAGGGGGGTTGGATGGGGCGGCAGGGGGTCCGTCAGGGGACAGGGAGGGTTGGACGGGGCAGGAGTTCTGGGGGGGCCGCCAGGGGGCTAGAAGCAGGAGGGGGCGGGGCCGGGCCGCGCCTGGCTGTTTGGGGAGGCACAGCGATGCGGCCCTCAGGCCAAAAAGTTTGCCCACCCCTGCTCTAGAGCATCTAGAAGTCAATGAGTTACGCAAAAGCTTATGTCTTTTACCAACAGAATTTTCTCCAATAAAAGATATTACCTCACCTACCTCTCACTAATGAGTTACTTAGGTGCTTTTGAAAATCCTTCCAAATATAGACTTAGAACCTTTTAAGGAAGCTTAGGGTCATATTTTAGAAAAAATTGACAATTGTAATAGAAGAAAAATCTAAGACAGATTATAGTAAATAGAGGCTAGAATAACAATATTATTGTTATAATTTATTGGTAGACAATTTTATATCTTTAAAAAAAAAAAGACTGAAAAACAGCAATTAAATGTTTGTGACTCACTTCTACTGTGATGCCTACGGGAAACTGTCACCAGATAACAGCTAGGCAGATGGCCAACAGGGACTTCTGATATTTATCTGGCCCTTGTAAAAACATGTTCTTATTACAGTTTCCATCATCCTCCCTCCCCCATTCCGTCAGAATATTTTTACACTCACTGCCGAATCCTGTCTTAATTACACTGCTTAATTACATTAATTACTCTTTGGTGCAGAGCCAGTCTTTTACTGTTGTACCATGCCAGGCAGAATGGAGCCCAGACCCTGACTGGGACCTCCAGGCACTCTCACAATACAAATAATAATAAATCATCATCATAATATAAAAACACATCATCTAAATGCTGGACAAAAGGAAGCTGTGTTCATTCATCCTCCCTCTCCCACCCAGAAGTAACTTAGACCTTTTCAGATGTCAGGTGATTCTGATAATTACTGTATGTGTACATCAATATTCCTGCTTGTAGCCATGGTTGTGTTTTACAGCCATCAATGTTATTACCCAGCACCCAGCAGGAAGTTCCAGTGCATGATCCTTTGATATCAGGACTCCTACCTAAACTCAGCAAATATTTCTTCTGAGTGGAGGTTAAACAGAGGGAAGATCAAGAGGAAACATGACATACAGTTGACACAAAACAAATGGAAGAGGAAACAAAGATAAACACAGATAATAAATTAGACGAAGAGGAGAAATGAGGAAACAGAAGCAACTAACTGGAAGTGAGACAGCTAAAGGAAATGTCCTTACCCATCTGGGCTTAACAGAGATATGTATTTTCCCAAAACTATGGTACTTTTTATTTGCTGCTTTCTCTGTTTGTCAGCCTCTCTATGGGTCGTTAATTTGTTCCCTGTCTGACTGTTCTACCATTAATGGTGCACAAGACATCCCATAGACAGTCCTCATGCATTTGAGATGAAGGCAGCAAGATAGCAGAAGCAGGCAGGAACAGCTTGCTTATTTGGCAGTAAAAAGACAGAGGAGCTGGCAGTTAAACAGAGAACAGACAGGATATAGCAAATTACAGGGTTCTTCTTCTAGCTTTTTCCACTAAATAAATGTTTTCTGCAATGCACAGATGCCCTCTTGGGAAAGTAACTCCTAACAATTGCCATGGCTTGTTTGCTTCCTGAGCTAAGCATTTACCTTTTATTCTACACTCTTTCCCTTACATACCTTCTGCCATAAAGAAAATGTGATAATCTTGCATAATATGAACACATCTGCTCATTGACACTTCCAAATAGCCCAAAAATATCTTTTCCCCCACCACCCCAAGAGGTTATGCTGAGATTTTCCTGAAGAGTAGAACAATTATTATGTAATTCACAATTCAAACTAATCTCCACATAGAGGACTAACACATTGCTATAGAAAGCGTACACACTCTTTTGCACAGTATTTCCACTTGTGACTGATCTCCACGTACATGCACATACGTTTTGTGACAAGTATTACTGAGTTAAAGGGGCTGTAAGTGATTCGGAATAGCTGCAGAATCAATAAAAGGCACACATTTTCAAGTACTGCACATTTTTATGCACCGTATATTTGCTATTGTCAGGATTTATAGACCTTCAAATGTTACTAGTCTTCCTGCATTTCTCTCTTTCATATTTCAGTTTTGTATTCCATTTTAGGACTTTACTATGCAGTTGTTAAAAAAGCCTTATCTTCAGTCGCAGTTTTGCTGGTGTATACACTGTAAGTTGGGGTCCTTTGAGCCTGTTGGATTTTAAAACATTCTCTAATGCTTCATGGAGAACTTTGAAAAACATTTAATTGAGAGAGAGAATCCAGCCACATATCCCCACATTTTTATTGCTTAGGGACCTTTGCATAAAAAATGAATCTATTCTGTAAGAATCCATCTGCTCCTGCTCTAATTCATGTGAAATAATATTGGTTTTCCTATAATATCAGAGAGATATGCATGCTAGACAACTGTGATGTCGCAAGGAGAACATAAGCAGAAGCTGATTAACAGACTTTTATGCAAAGGTTCCTCATAAGATACAACGAACGAACAAAAAAAGAAAGACAAGTTTTCCCAGAATATATGGTATTCAAACAGAAGCCCCCCATTCCTGCAATCAAATCCATACAGATTGGCATGCCCATGAGAAGTCAGAGGGATTCTGCAGCAGTACAAGATTCTGCTCATACAGATCCGTTTTCAGGATCCGGGTCAGAATTTCCCCTATACAAGTGTTTTCATAAGTTTTCTATGAGGTTACTGCTCAGTCTTCCCTGAGGTAGCCTTTGGCTTTTTAAAATTAAATACTACCTTTTGCACATCACCTGTATCAGCAGAGGCATCGCTGGCATACTTTCAGTACAGGATAGCACAAAGTCTGTAATGGTTATATAAAGAGGACCCATTCTAGCATTGGTATGGACAAGTTCTATATGTAATGTGCGTGATTCCATTTAACAGATGAATGTTGGCATCATCTTTCCATTTCAGCAGATAATTTATTGGAATAAGGCTTGCTAATTATAATATGTGATCCAATTGCTTTAATTGTTCCTTTTAACAATCTCTCTTGATCAGTAGATATAGATGCAACATATGCTGTATATGACTTGTAAGTGTTTGAGAGGAAAATCAGTCCGAAAAGAACATTGTGCAGCTATATGAGAATCTGTTGAAGTCTTGTAAAAATAAAAGCGAAAGGTCTAATAAAACAGAAAGATGTGACCTGCTTTCCCAGACTCTCTCCCCTACTGCAACGAAACAGAAATAAACCAAGTCTCTGTTATAACTCACCTTATATCTTTTTTTACATCCAGGAACAGGACAGGCAAAAGGCTTCTCATCCCCTCCATTCATACACATTGAACTGAGGATAGCTTCCGAGCTGATGGCGCTTTCTGTGGTCCAGGACTCATCACTGTCTGATTCTTCATAGTCTACTTCTTCCTCATCATATTCGCTACCTAAGAAACCAGGGTATTTCACAAGAATAAAGTGAAATCATTGCAACATAATTCATTTTTATTTCATTGTTCCCAATGCCTTATAACTCGCCTACACCCTTCTTACTTACAATGCAGGAAGACAGGTACTTTTAATCACATAAAATGTCCTGGTTATAGCTACTACTTCATAAAAACAGCCACAGTACCTTTCTTATGTAGCTATAAGATAGCTGATATTAATATATTTTCATGAACAATCAACCACAGTGGCATTAAAGGTTCAACAAGGGATTGATTACAAACTCAACTTCACTACTTTTCTAATAAAAGAGCCCCTCTCTCTTCCAAACCCCACCTAGAAAACATAGATAATTTTCTCCAACCTGGTATTTTTTTAGGGCTTTTCCTTTACATGATACAATACTGAAGAGCATAATTTGACAGATCATAAACAGTGTAAAATAATACGTTGACAAGTCCTAATGCATTTACTAGCCCTTTGGAATTAAATGGAATTATAGCACAACATTAATAAGAATTATAGTGTAGCAATTATAGTTGTGAAATTCATTCCCTCAGGTTTAGGGATAAATGGCTGCCTTGACCCCATTCTGCTCCAGATATGCTACAGCAGTCATTTGAGCACCTGGTACTGAGGTTTTAATTTTTTTTTTTTAAATTGCAATAACTCAATAAAAAAGTCTGAAGAAGAAATTAAATGCAAAACAAGGGAAAGTGGAAAGGCAGAATTTCAACAATAATGATAAGTACAATAAAAAAAAGGAGAGTCTCCGCTGATAAAAGCAGCAAATATACCCAGAGAGAGAGAGGAGGAGGGAACTTTTTCTGGAGAGACTTGTAGGGACTGTGCAGCTTGCACCAGGTGCTGTGGGAAATGGCAACTCCCCTCTGCTCTTGCTCCCACCCGTGATTTTTCTCCCTGCCCTGGCAAGAGGGGATGATTTAGCTCCAACAGTTGGAATCATTTCAGCAGTTCCAGACTGAGCCTTATGAGTTTTATACAACTGTTTGGGTTGCTTCCCTCATTATGCACTTTGCATAGATGTCTGTAAGCAGCTCTTTATTTTGAGGCAACAATGCAGATGGACTCCGGATCAATCAGATTCTGAAGAAGCTGTAAGGAAATAAACTTCACAAAGAAAACCCACTTTTCAGCATGTAATGGAGTCTTCACTTTTTATTACATGTGAAATTAAATATGCCCTGTACTCTATTAAATTATCTATCCCTTCTTGATCTCTCACTTTCCCTGCCCTCACTCTCATAATCAGTTACTCTTTACTCATGAGTAAATATGTATGTCAGCTGGGAGCTGTAAAGTACTTATGATGTGGAGCAATAATCAGATATTTTACAATAGGTCACATATGTCAGGCTGTACTACTTTTTTTCCTATGGTTTTCATTCTTACAGGGTGGAGTGCAGATGAGGGGAGACGGATTGTTGTTTCCTCACCATTAGCACACGCCCACACACACACACACACACACACACACAATTATATATATATATATATACATACACATATACACAGACACCCTCCTCCTGCTGTGCATAACATCTGGAAAACTCACCATTATTGACTGAGATTTATCCCACACAGATTGATTGAAAGTCAAAATGTGCATTATTAACCTCTTAAAATATTTTTGAACCATAGGAACAGATAACCTAAAATGAAGTTAAGGTTCTTATAGTTTAATTAACTAATAAAAATATTTAGGAAAAAACACTTCTATGATTTCCTGCCTTTGATTACATCTTGATGGAAAAAATTCTTCAAGGTATTACTCCTTTCAAGCTTTTTAGCTCATCTTGGTTTTTCAAACAAATCATAGAATCTCAGGGTTGGAAGGAACCTCAGGAGGTCATCTAGTCCAACTCTGTGCTCAAAGCAGGACCAATCCCCAGAAAGATTTTTACCCCAGATCCCTAAATGGCCCCCTCNCAATATGTAAGAACTCTTTGACACTGACACCGACACCCCTTCAACCACTAAACTCCTGCCAACTTCCTCAATCAAAGGAAATGAATAAAATCTTAAGGGGGAATTTTGATTTATTTATTTTTTTAAACCACAAACAGAGCTTCAAACCCCAAAGGACAAAGTTCTAGAGACTCCCTGAAGTCCACTTGGAATATCACTATTGCTGTTGAGGCTATGTGGAAGGTACCCCAGGCTACATTCACCTATGGCACTGCAATTCCCAGTTCCTAGGGGCCCTGCTACTAGTGGAATTCACAGCCCTGAATTAGGTACCCAGTCTCCTCATACATTAAACAGGGAGAGTGAGGTGCCTAAGAAAGGAATTCTCAGAATTGAGCAAGCTGAGCGAGGAGCCCTCTAAATAAACCAGCCAGCAGTGAAATACAAAGGAAAGGGGAGGGCAGGGCTTAGAGACCAGCTCCTTAAAGGTACTTGGCACCTAATCCCACTGATCTGTGCCTTAGGTGCCAGACTAATGGGCCACAGGGAGGTGCTTCCCTCCGTAGCTAGGAACCCTCTCCAGGAGTGAGGCACCTAACTCAAGTCAGCCCTTTCTCACAAACAAACAAAGAGATGCCTCTTCCCCACTATAGCCAATAACCCCCTGCCTGAGACGTGGGTTCAAGTCCCCACTCCAAATCAGGCAGAGCAGAGATTTGAAAACATGTCTCCCACCTCCCATAGAAGTCACAGAAATGTAGGGCAAGTAGGGACTTCGAGGTCACCTAGTCCATTCCCCCACATTGAGGAAGGAGTAAGTATACCCAGACCATCCTTCACAGCTGTTTTTCTAACCTGGTTTTAAAAACTTCCAGGGAAGGGGATTCCACAACCTCCCTGGCTAACCTGTGCCAGTCCTTAACTATCCTTACAGTTGGTATTAAGAAAAACTTCCAATTTAAATCTCCCTTGCCACAAACAAGGCCAAAACTGAACACAATACTCCAGTGCTGAGTAGAGTGGAACAATTACCTCCCATGTCTTACATACGATAGACCTGTTAATACATCCCAGAATGGCACACGCCTTTTTTTGCAACAGCATCAAATTGTTGGCTCATATTCAATTTGTGATCCACTATAATCCCCAGATCCTTTTCTTCAGCACCACTGCCTAGCCCAGTTATTCCCCATTTTGTATCTATGAATTTGATTTTTCCTTCCTACGTGCAGTACTCTGCATTTCTTCTTTACTGAATCTCAACTTACTGATTTCAGACCAATTATCCGATTTATCAAGTCATTTTGAATTCTAATTCTGTCCTCCAAAGTGCTTACAGTCCCTCCCAGGTTAGTGTCATCCTCAAATTTTACAAGTGATCTCATTACTCCTTCATCCAAGTTGTTAATGCAAATATTGAATAGTACCAGCCGCAGGACAGACAGTACTGGACCCCACTTGACATGTCCTCCCAGTCTGACAGTGAACCATTGATAACCACTCCCTGAGAATGGTTCTTCAACTAGTTGTGCACCCATCTTATAGTAATTTCATCTAGTTCCCTAATTTCCATGTGAGGATGTTATGTAGGACTGTATCATAGGCCATACTAAAGTCAAGATATATCATGTTTACTGGTTCTCCCCATCCACTAGGCTGGTTACCCATCAAAGAAGGAAATTTTGTTTTAAACCAAGTCTTAACTCTAGGGAGTCTGAAAGTTAGAAGTACTATTCCACATATGAACTGGCAGGTAAATAGAATAATTCAAATGTGTTGCTATCAATATGAAGTATTTTACAGACATATTATTTTACTCTGAGTTGGAGCCTCAGGGTCCATTGTGATTCTAATCCCATGGAACTGAATTAAAAAAAACAATCTACTTAAGCAGATTCTAGTCTAAATGAAATGTATAAAATATTTCTAGCAATAAAAATGTATCCTTTAAATAATTAATGTGGTTTCAGTTGCCTTAGAAAAATAACATCCACGTAGTCAATATTTTAACTGTTTCCCCCTCTGAATTTCATTTCCTCACTTGTCAGCATCTAAGAGCAGCAGCCCAAGAGGTGCCTTGTCAGCTTCGCCAATTGTGTGAAAATGAATCAGGTTTCTTTTAAACATATAGGTTGGCTTTGCCACAATAAACAGGCCTTAGATGAAGTAGTTTGAGTCTTAAGAATCCCAGCTTTGTGCAATCTTTCCCACGCCGGCCAGGATTCCACTGCACTCCGTTACCGCGTCAGGTGTACCAAATGCAATTTGATCCACCGGCTCCTGCTTGCTCCTTTTGAGCGGTTTGCCAGCATACAGCAGTGGGCTGAAGGGGACGCACACAACAGTGCACGTTGATCAAGATATAGATTTTGATCTCCGCTGGTATTTTACAATAATATAATAAAAATTGGGGGGAGGGGGAAATCAGCACATAAATATTTGCCCTCAGTCGGACCACAGGTTGTTACACTTGTCTGATTCAGACATGAAAGGCCTATTTAAAAGGGCTCAGAGACTTAGTTAGCCCTTCGGGGCTAGAATGTTGCCTTGCACACAGAAAACAATGTTCTGTTAGGGCATGCTGCCCCTAAAAGGGCTCTAGCAAAATTGTTAGTGGAACATACGTGTTAGTGGGCTTACCATTTCTCCTACTGCTTAGATCAATCATTCCAGAGATCAGTCCCCCAAACCAAAATACACCTCTACCCCGATATAACATGACCCGATATAACACGAATTCGGCTATAATGCGGTAAAGCAGTGCTCCGGGAGGGCGGGGCTGCGCACTCCGGCGGATCAAAGCAAGTTCGATATAACGCGGTTTCACCTATAACGCGGTAAGATTTTTTGGCTCCAGAGGACAGCGTTATATCGGGGTAGAGATGTATTAGGAATAGACTTCAAAAATCTAGATCGAAAAAAAACATGTATGCATTTCCCAATATTAGGTGCCCTAAATATTTGGAGGAGGGAGGGGAAATGTTGACAGAAAAGTACATAGTTTGAATAAGGTGTTATACAAAAAGACAATAATATTATTGCAACTTAAAGCTAGTTATGTAACTGGCAAGCAAATTATCTTTTTTGTCTGTTACTCCAACATACCATTCTCTTCTCTGAACTCCTCCACTGGCTCCCTGCTTTTCACTGCTTTAATCCCCTTGCTATCATTTTCAAGACCCTAGGTAGCTCCACCTTATCCTACACCTCCAACCTTGTTTTTTATTGTTTCCCTCTCTCCTGGACCCACCCATGAGGCCAGCCTGAAATAATAACTAACCACTGGTAATATTTAAAGCCCTATTCATCTGTTTCTCCTCCAGCTGGCTCCATGCCATCTCTTATGCCTCACCTTTTGCATGCAATGCTTTGACAATTCTGGCCCACAAAGCCACTTCCCCTCTTTTAATTCAAATCTCTCCATAGATTAACCTCCTCCGTGCTCCCCACAATAAGTGAGCCAGTAATAGAATAGATCTTTTTGGTTTATTTTAAACTAGTTATTCCTTCTACTGAACTCTCTCTGCTATGCTGTGAGACTGTCTGGGGGGTAAGAAAGTGGCTCCAGGCGCTGCCTCTCTGAGGGAACCCCAAGCAGAGGGTGGGATCACAGTGGAGGGAAGAAAGCATGAAGGCCTCATGCTATGCTGTGTTTAGGACCCCAGATTGCCTTGTCCCAACCAGGTGTACGAATGAATATAATATAGACAAACCATCCTCATCATGCCATATAATACATGTGATCCACTCACCAAGCCATTTTTAATTGACAACACAAGTCCCACTTTCATTGAAACTAATCATAAATGACACTTTATGCCCTCAGAAAGCTCAAACTAACATTAAGATGCCAGTTACTAGGAAGGAAAAAAAATTATACTGGGCCACAAAATACTGTGAAATATGCTGACAAATTACTTCATTTCTGACATTTACAATAAAAAAAAAGAAAGAAAGTTAAAAACAGCCTGTACTCTAAATATTTTGATTTGTTGAAATACAACACATATGTGAGAAGAGAAGATTTATGATTATTGCCTGTGTGCTAAAATGTTTTTGCAGCATCCTAAAAAGGGGCAGAATACCATAAGGGCCTGATTCTGCTCTTGTTAAGGTCCACAGGCGTGTTGCTATTAACTTCAGTGGAAGCAGGACTGGGCCCCAAGCCACTGTCTGAATTCTTTATGAAAAGTCTAACATTTCTCCTTTTTCCAATTGATTGAATCCATATAACTTGCATTGCTTAGGAGGGAGATACTGATCATGTCACAGGGACTAAATCATCATGGAGTCAATATTGCAGGCCTGTTTCTCAGATGCACTGCTGTAAATCTGGAAAAACAATTTACTTTTGTGGAATTGACTGTGTATTTACATTGCTGTAACTTAGACCAAAATCTGCCCCTCCATGTGTGTGATTTATTATTTCTTTTTCTCAACTGTTTGAGTAAAACGGTATGTCTACACTGTAATTGAAGATGTCATTGCAGCTTGGGTAGGCATAGCTACATTAGCTTTAATATAGCTAACACACACAAAAAAGATAGCAGTGAAGATGTGTTGGTGTCAGCTTCAGTGCGGGCTAGCAATGGGAGTATCTATTCAGGGTCCTTGCACAGACTTGTACAGCCTGAAATCCATGCTGCTGCATCTTCACTGCTATGTTTAGCCAGGCTAGTTAGATTAAAGCTAATCTTCAGTAATGCCTTTAACTGCAGCGCAGATATACCCTAAGTAAGACGTTTCCAGCTGGTGCACATCATTTGTGATGATCCAACTGGTACAGTTTGGCCTCCCATTCATATCTAAAGACTTCAGTATTTGCCAAGAAAAATGAACTACAAACACAAAAAGGCTGGAATAATCATTATAAGAAACAATTCATTTCTACAGTATAATCAAGAGTATTAATGCGGTACTTCCTCTCCCCTCCCCTCCAAAAATATAACTGTTGTCTCTGTACACAGTATATAACAATGTAGTTTAAGAGTAACTAACTTACTGAGGTTGGGCATAATGCTTTTAGTGTCATTGAAAGTTCATGCAAGTTCCAGTGTTCTCCCATAAAACCTCAGTTTCACACTTTGTCCTGTGTGGGACTTGCAGTTTGTGTTTCATAAAAAAAAGTTTTATGAGAGTACTTCTTATTTTAAGAAACCTGTTTTCCTACATACTTTGACAGCTTCCTCGAAATAAAAGCCTGCGAACTATTTTTAGTATACTGTGAATTTTGATCTAATGCTAATACATTTATTGATTTGTTGAAATTTCTCTCTCTCTCACAAGCAGCAAGGAAAATACATTTCCACAGAAGATACTCATTGATAACACTGAAATGCCTATGAAGTCATTCCCAGTGAAATACTCTTCACCTGCACTTAGCACAGGAAATCAGTGCTGGGGCCATTGGGGGGTGAAATACGCTCCCAATCCCAGGGTCCTAGCTGCTGTGCAAGCCTCTGGTGGTGGAGAGCTGGCTAAGCCAGCTCTGCATCACCCCTTCTTGGGGCATCCCAGTATAAGAGAGATACCAGAGCAGGGGAAGGATGTGACTAGAGTACCTTGTGCTCTGGCAATCCCTATTGTGACTCAGCCTCCCCAACTGCCCCTGGGATTGGGAGCGCATACACATGGCTTTAAGATGCCTTTGCCCCCACCAACTCCTTCAGGTCCTGATTGAGCAGAACTCAACTGGACCCAAATAAGGGCCCAGGGACTTTTAATCTGACCAATATTCTGTGGATAACCAGCGCAACAATTGGGATGCCAGAGCAATGTGCTCCTTTCATCCTACATTTGTCAGCAGGTAGAACAGATGACAGCAGATTTCCTTTTGGCTCCTGCCGTGATAACAGGAGAAAAAGCCTGGTAATCGTATTGTAGTCACTGAGGTCAGTAACGACTACACTGATCTGACAAAGGGACCAATAGTGTTAACTGAGAAGATGCCTTTTAAAAAATAGTCATATTTTCAGAGTGGAGCTGCATTTTCAGTTGTGTAGAGAGAGCTGTGCACTGGCCCTCTGCACCAAGGGTGAATTTTAGACTCTGGGTTTTCTGCTGGGTTGAGAGGGCTGCGTATTGGAATGGGGGCTAGGGTGTGTGTGTGTGTGTGTATTTTTCAGTACTGGTGACATGCCGATTTAGATGTGTTTTTGTATGTTTTAAATATTTTTCATCTGTGTGACCCTAGTGACATGCTGTAGACGCACTATGTACCTGGGGGGGGAAACCCTCAACACCCACCCACCCCCCCGCGCAAAAAACCCAACAACCCCACCACCATAGAATTGTTTCACAGAACACTGGCAAGAGCGCTCTCTCTCTCCCTCTCTCTCTCTCACACACACACACACACACTTTTTCCCCCATCTCCTTTAGAGTTCAGGTGGGATTTTGGGGTGTGGATTAAAACGCATCTGAGGTACTAGACTGATATCTATGAAGACTGACTTTTTTCTCCAGAGAACAGACACAGCATACACAGGGCAAGTATTCTCTTGCTTCGCCATCAATGTGTCTCAGGGTGAGCCTACAATGGAGCTGGAGCTTCAATGTCCAGCTTTGGTAGACATAACTGTGCTTGCCTTGATCGAGCTAGTTCACTAAAAATAGAAGTGTAGCCACGCGGCACAAGCAATGGGATGGCTTAGCCACCCTCTGTATGATCACATCTGAAATCTTAGTGCAAATCTAGCCCCTCCCACCTCCCACTGACGGCTGCACGTCTGTTTCTATTATGTCTACCCAAGCTAGAAATTACACATCCAGTGCTCATGTAGACATACCCTCAATTGCACCTTTCAGGGGATTGGATATTAGTTTATTCTTCATGGCCACTGAATCCTTGGCATCTCTGCTGAGACTGCTGACAAAGCTGCCAATTGGCACTGTTGTTGTTTGTCAGATGGGCACCTGTCTGCTGGTAACAGGGCCGAGGCAATCAGATCATTATATGTAGGTCACCAAACAGCTGTCAAAATGGCAACAACTTACAATTATTAATTACTGACTTGGATCTGGATTTAAATCACTGAGCTAGAGGAGATGCTCTGTATCCTAATACCAGTCCTCTGAGCAGCCTGTCTCAATTGTTGTGTGGTCTGCTGGCTCCAACCCCATGCCTACTAATTCATATTGTGAAGTCAGCAGTACAACAGAAACCTTGTAGTAGTGGACTTGGCTAGCAGCATCCTGCTTTCCTTTGCAGGAGCAGGATTTGGCCTGAAAAGTTTGTCAGGGGGAAACTATCTTTTCTTTCTCTCCTCTCCTTATACAGAACTACCTAATGAACTACTTAATGATTTTTAACAAAAGGAACTATCCTCCTGCTGGCTCTCCCTGAATTCAAAGCCTCACTGGTGAACACATATTGAGAGTGTTTTTAAAACACACCTTACGTAACCATAGATAGAGGGATTCAAACACACAGAATGTGTATTTTTTAAATATAATTTTTCATACTCCAGGCATTTAAAAGCATTAGATGAAGTGATTCTGATGGCAAACTTCACAGCTATTTTTAACTGAGCAATCGCTTGGGCCATTAGGTCAGGGACATTGTTGCCATTATTGGCAAGGACACACTGAATGCCCTTACCTTTTCTGAAAGATGTTAAGGGGTCTCTGACTTTCACCTGGACTGCCACAGGGCTGTGAGAAGGGACACAAGTTTATACCTACTTTGAAGAATAGCACCCGAGATGCTGCATCAACACTGCAGTGCCATGGTCAGCAGTATGTGTGTAGGTCTCATTCTTTTCTACTTATCTACTTCAAGTATTATTTATATACTTCAAGGTACCTCTTATTTTAGTAACTTACGCCACGAACCAGCCAAGTGCCTAAGCATGTAATCAGCCCACCAAAGTCACATATTACTACATAAGGCCCCAATCCATATTAAAGTTAAATATGTGCTTAAGGGCATTGCTGGATTGGGGCCTTGTCTCTAATCCTAACATGGGACTGACTATACCATCGTTGGGCACAGAGCATTTACTAACTAAGCAAATCTACAAATAGACTCATCTTAAAATCTTTGAGACATGGCAATGATATTTATGATAAAGAAAAGATGGCAACTGTAAAAACAGAACATAATACATATTTTTTAAAATCTGAAATGCAGTTAGCATCGGATAAATGGCTGTAAAAATGAGACCTTCTTACACGTTAGATCGGCTCATGACTAAGTCATATCAGCTTAGTTGTGTGACAATAGTTAAAAATATATGTTTTTTTACACCTGTTAGCTCTGCAGAGCCAATATCGATACAGAAGAGATCTGGATTTTATCCTATCTTGTGCACCACCACCAGAATAGTTACAGTCCAACAGCAAAACCTTATTAATAAACCTAAACAATCTAGTTTAAAACGCAGATGCACAGAATACAAATCCAGAAATTATATTCAAGTACAAAAATGTGCATACCTATACAGACAAGAGAAATTCCAATTATGTTACAGCTAGTATTTTTCGTTGTTACTGAATCTGAGGTGTGTACATAATATATTGTTAAATAGGCAATATTTCTTCAGCTGAAACTAACTGTAAAATAGCAACTAATCACAAAAACATGCATGTAAAGAACTGATTCTGGAAAAAAAAGTGTCAACTGATACCATGGCATGTGTTCTGTAGAGCATGACTCGCGTTCTGAAAATGCAGTCAAAATGTTGTAGAGGTGCTAAAGCAAATTGATATAATGTTACTTCACAATGTGCTGTTGAGGTTTTATGGTCACCCTGCGCCAGTAGTCTCGGGAAGTTATTTTGCATTCTTATATAAACTTTTTTTCCCAATCCTGTTTTCCACAAAAAAGGCCTTTCAATAATGTACAACCTTCTGTTTATACACAGTACAGGAAAAACATGATAAACTGAGTAACACAATCTCTGCTTTAAACATATTCTTAAAACAGGATTTCTACAACTTCATGTAAACAAAAAAAAGGGACTGTATTAAGCACTTGCCACTGCCCCCTCAAAAGGAGCAGTCTCTTCCTGTAATTAAACTGTAATGCTTTACAGTGCAATTTTAAAAAGAATGAATTTAAAAGTAAATAAATAAATAAATAAATAAAACTGAACAGACCCCTCCCACTAAAAGCTTATCCTGCAAATTAACTTAACAGTAATAAAACCCGTGCCAGCTTGAACCCTTTCTTTTTCATGTACAGCAAGAGCAGGTATGTGGCCGAGGAAAAACAAAGTAGGCTATTTTCCACCTTCAGTCACGGGATGTTAATTGACCTCTGGCAAATGTTTAAAGATATTTCTCAAAACGCTCACGAAAGAATTAAAAACAGGAGTGGAGGAAAAAAAGTGAACATCTGTTCCAGCCCCACACTCAAACAACCACAATGAAGAAAATTCATAATTAATGCTGTTTTGGCACTCTGCTTGTTGAGCCTGCATTCTGTTGTTAAAAACACAAGTTCAGAGCACCATTACTGTATGTAAGGACTCTCCTGATGCACATAACAAAGAGGCAGGGGTTTTTTTTCTTTTAAAGGAACAATATCAGGAAACAGATTCATGTTTAAGATAAAGAATTACAATAAAAAGTACCTACCTAAATGAACTACAGTTTATGAAGCTATGAAAATACATTCAAGACATGTTTTATAGCATCAGGTTAAACAGGCTTTACAGCTGTACAAAAGCCATTCAGCCACTTACAGTACAGGCTATAAAATAAAACTTCTAATGCACAGTGAACAGTATTTACCTATACCAACTGCTATGCGCGTCACATTTATTAGAGGAATCTAAATAATACGTACCAAGCTGCATAAAGTCTTCAAGCTCAGTTAGGCCCCAATCCAGCAAAGAACTTAAGTATGTGCATAACTTTGAGCATGTGAATAGTCCTACATGCTTAAAGTTGGGGCCTTTAACTCTCAGGGCCAGGATTAAAGTGATTTGAATCCTAAGGGTTCAGTGGGAGAAAGTCCACTGGGGAAGGAGCCAGTGCGCAGCCCAGCTGGGAAGAGGACATAGCCAGGGCGGCCCAAGAGTAAACCGATTCAGCAATTTCACACTGGCAGATGTCCTCTGTAGCCTCCAATAGAATTTAAAGCATGTGCACAGCAGAAAACTTGAGGGAGGGTGGTGGTAGAAACACTGCCTAGTTTCTTGGGGTAAGTACTCCTGGGTTTTTGAAGACCTTAATGCAAAATGTACTTTACATGACCCTTTGTTTGCTTTTAAAGAATCTGCCCCCCCGCCCCCCCCTCCAGTTTTTATAACTCATCAAGATAATCTGGAAGGTCATTTTTCTTCAACCAAACTACTTTGTACCAATTATTCTTGCTAATCTATCTACTGATTAATGAGTCAGGTTCAATGCTTTTATCATCCTTCTTGTTTTTGCTAATCAGGAGGCTCATATGTGCCAACAAAGCTACAACATAATGTTAAGGTTTTAACTTAATCCTATGGTGTGATTATGAGAATAGATCTACATTTCTTTGCTTTGTTGATATGTTACCTTCAACGAATCTCATGTGGAAGTACTGCTGTCAGCGCAGGTTTCTTGATGGTATCAGTATATGCATTTTTAAATATAAAAGTCCTAGAAATGGCTGAACCAGCTTTCTGTGCAAAGGTAGAAGTAGTAGACTAAGGACTTAGCTAAACAGAGAGTTAGTATGCAGCAAGCAGGGGTGTAAATCTGTAGCACCCGTATTGGGTTGAGTGGACCCTGCTACCATGCCCTACAGGTTCTGGAGTGTGCTTTGATCTACTGCTGTTTGAAATCGCAATAAGAGGAACATTCTTGCAGGGCTTTATAGATATTTTCTAACACTCTAGTTTCTGAGTCCAATATTATTATTAGTTATTACTTGTACTACAGTAGAGGCTTAGAGGCCTCAACCATGATTAAGGGGCTATACATACCTATAGTATGAGACAGTCCTTACTCTGCAGATCTTACAGTGTAAGGGTTTTGTTTAGTTTTGGTGATGTATTAATAATTAACACGTGGTACTAATCTAGGCTCCAATCCCACATTTGGATCTGCACCCTCATGGAGCCCCTTTAGCTTCAATAGTGGTAGGCCAAGTTTTCTACTGTCATCCACATGGCAGAAGGTGAAATCCTGTCCCCACAGAAGTCAATCAGAGTTTTGGCACTGACTTCATTGGGGCCAGGATTTCATTCCAGATCTTTATATTCTTATTTTCTATATAATTAAACATCTAATGCAAATAAACAGGAGCCTTAGGTGTGAAACAAGTGCAGACAATGCTGGAGAACAGGATTTTCTCTCTTTATATTGTGAACTAACACACCACTATGCTATTTACACATGGGCTAGTCTACATCTAATTTCCATAAAAAATGTGGCACACATTATAGGTTTTGTAGCTGGGTTAATTTGCTCTCAATAGGCAATTAGGGAAGTTAGAGCTTCCGTCAATCTGAACGACTAATGAGACGATTCCTTGGATGTTTAAAAATATGTTTTTCAAATTACAGTAGAACTTTGTTAATTCACACTGCTAGTCTGCATACCCCATAGTTCATATACAAAAAAAGTTGCATTCTCTGCCTACTTCTCAGCAAAGATTTAATAGCAGAGCTCTGAAGTTAGGTCTCATATTAATACATTTTCATTACTTTTACAAATTATTCTACAGGAGAACATCTACTAATTTAACATAAGGTGTTATAATTAATTATACCTAAACAACACACCAAATAAATGAAGATTTTTAAAAACAAGTGGCTGAAGTTCGGCTTCTGGGCATACTGGGTATGTTTACACTGCCGCTGGGAGCCCAGGGAGACAGACTCACGCTAGCAGGGCTTGAGCACTAATAGCAGCAGGGTGGAAGCTGTGGTTCCGGCGGAGACTTGGGTTAGCTACCAGGGGATTGAGTGGGCTGCTTGCCGAGCCACAACATCCACACTGCTCTTTTTAGCACGCTAGCTCAACCCGGGTAGCATGAGTCTGCCTACCAGAGCTGGGAGGCTCACTCCCAGCTGCAGTGCAGACTTACCCATTAAGGCTATTGGGGCTTGATCCTGCAAGGCAAGGCACTGATTCAGTGGCGCACATAAGCACATGTTTAACTTTAAGCACCTGACTTCATGGTACTACTCAGGTGCTTAAATAAACACGTGCTTAAGTGTTCTGCTGGATCGGGGCCAGAGTGCTCAGCACAATGCAGAACTGAATCCCTAAATTTGTGACCTGATTTTCAAAGGGGTTGAGCACCCACTTGTTCAGTGACTTGATTTACAAGCCTAATTGTAGGTACATATTTTTTTAAAATCCTGGTCATAGAATATTTTGTGGTGAATTATCTTTTCTTTCCCCTTTGGGGAAAAAAAAATAAATCTTGTTCCTCATTAATACTGAGCCTCGTTAGTACTCTACTTGGACATGTGGCCCAAGAAAAACCCCACTTGCTGCAGGTAGTGGGGTTGGGTATTCAATAGCTGACAGTCGTCCCTCTGATTCAGCACTAATCCAATCTGATGATCTAGCCCAGGGGTAGGCAACCTATGGCACTCGTGCCGAAGGTGGCACGCGAGCTGATTTTCAGTGGCACTCATGCTGCCCGGGTCCTGGCCACTGGTCCGGGGGGCTCTGCACTTTAATTTAATTTTAAATGAAGCTTCTTAAACATTTTAAAAACCTTATTTACTTTACATACAACAATAGTTTAGTTATATATTATAGACTTATAGAAAGAGACCTTCTAAAAACTTTAAAATGTATTATTGGCACGCGAAACCTTAAATCAGAGTGAATAAATGAAGACTCGGCACACCGCTTCTGAAAGGTTGCCGACCCCTGATCTAGCCTGATGTTAGAAAGAACTGTACTGTAGAGATGCCTGATAGGTGAGATGCAGTAGGCTGAGTTTCTGGTTAACTAGTTATATCAAAACAAAATATTTTGCTATTTATTAACAGTGCACTCATCAAAAGATCTCTGAGCTCTTATTCCTCCTTCACTGAATCCTCAATTTGTCTTAAAAGAACCTCATCATAATTTTACACTTCTACCATCTGCCTTAAAACACACACACAAAAATATGTGGAAGAAAATGTAGAATCAAATGAAGTAAAAATCTTAAATGAATCCACATGTTCCATAGAATCTCTATGGATAGTAATTTCATGCTCTAATAAGAATACAATAGTAGGGATCTATTATCGACCACCTGACCAGGAAGTGATAGTGACTATGAAATGCTAAGGGAGATTAGAGAGGCTATCAAAATAAAGAACTCAATAATAGTGGGGGATTTCAATTATCCCCATATTGACTGGGTACATGTCACCTCAGGACGAAATGCAGAGATAAAATTTCTCAATATTTTAAATGACTGCCTCTGTTTGTCAGGGGGTGGAGATGGATGGCAGGAGAGAGGTCACTTGATCATTACCTGTTAGGTTCACTCCCTCTGGAGCACCTGGCATTGGCCACTGTTGGCAGACAGGATGCTGGGCTGGATGGACCCTTGGTCTGACCCAGTATGGCCATTCTTATGTTCTTAAAATAGCGTATTCAAGTAATTCTCATTTTAGCTAAATTCTTTCTAATGTGCTGTTATGGTATTCAGCCTAACAGTTGCCTGTGCTATATGATTACTTCATTGTTAAAAGTATAACATATGGAAAATACATTAAAATACCTATGAAGAGGAAAGAGCATGTACTTAAAAAAAATACTTACAAAACAGCTAAATAAAACACAATTAGAATCTAAACTGCATTAACTGAGTACATAACACTTCTGTCTTCACTATTTGTGTGACTTTTTTTTAGTGCCTGTTTCCAAAGGTAAATTCCTGTTGTGTGTGTTGGCTAGTATTAGCAACAAGCAAAGCACTGGGTTTAACTTTTTTTTTTTTTTTTTTTTTTTTTTTTTAAGAGCAGTATTAGAAGTGTGGGAGGTTAGCAGAGCAGTTTGGGTTCCTCAGGATTTCACCAACCAGACAGGTGCAAATTGATACAGCCTGGAGCTGTATTAGCATGTACAGTAACTCCTCATTTAAAGTCATCCCGGTTAATTTTGTTTCGGTGTTATTTTGCTGATCAATTAGGGAACCTGCTCGTTTAAAGTTGTGCAATGCTCCCTTCTAACGTCGTTTGGCAGCTGCCTGCTTTGTCCACTGCTTGCAGGAAGAGCAGCCCATTGCAGCTAGCTGGTGGGGGCTTGGAACGAGGGTGGAACGACAGCCCCCCTATCAGCTCCCCGCTCCCCTAAGTTCCCTGCACTGCAGCCGCCCAGCAGGCTATCAATTGCCGGCAGTTCAGCTGTCCCTCCCCCCACTGCCCTGTGCTGCTCCTGCCATCTGCCTTGGAGCTGCTCCCAGAGACTCCTGCTTGCTGTGCATGGGGGGAAACGGGGGAGCTAATGTCAGGGTGTCCGCCTCCCCCCTGCTCCTGCACCCCGCTTACCCCTTCTCCATATAGAGCAGGGAGGGGACACGGAGGGAGAGACACATAGAGAGCTTGGGGCAGCAGCTGCTGTCTCAACTTCCTGATCCACTTAAAAAGACAATGCACTTAAGAGTGGGTCAGCTTACTTAAAGGGGCAGTGTGCATCTCTCTCTCTCCCCCACACACAAGGTGAGTGTCTGTCTCTGTCTGCTATGCTGTCTCCCCTCCCTCATGTTCAGGCTGCCTTGTGTGAGAGGCTACATTAACAACATGTTAACCCTTGAGGGCTCAGCCGAGTGCTAGTTCATCATTTAGCAGCAAGGCATTCCCTGGGAAATATCCCTCCCTCTTCCACCCTCTAACTTCACCACCTCAACCAAGCTTCACAATCATCATAGCTGTGTACAGTATTAAATTGTTTGTTTAAAACGTATACTGTGTGTATATCTATGTAATATATAGTTTTTTGTCTGGTGAAAATTTTTTTTCCCTGGGAACCCCTCCATTTACATTAATTCTTATGGGGAAATTGGATTCGCTTAACATTGTTTCGCTTACAGTCGTATTTTTCAGGAACATAACTACAACATTAAGCGAGGAGTTACTGTACTACTTCACCCTATATTGTGGAATACCCTGGGAGAGACCAGACAGCAGCTATGCATGAAGGAGCAAAGAATCTGCAGAAGCTAGACTCTTCAAGGACCAGCTGAAGGACAGAGGCAAGGGCTGTCCATGTGTCTCTAGGGTCAGTGCCTTCTTCCACGGAAGGAGTAGGAAACGCTGGAAGTTGAAATGCATGGAATTTCCTTTCTCTTTTGTGGGTTATTCCATGTAGGGGACAATGGGGCTCTAAATTATTTTGGCTGTAGCAGGAACACCTGCTGACACAAAAAGGAAGGTGTAACTTTTCAGAGTCAAGTTTTGCCTGTGATTGCATTTCAAGAACTGGGGCAAATTTGGCTGCATAAAAAAGAATGTCAAGACTATTAGGATTAATTCTGAACAGTGGGTATTCTATTTCTTTTGAACTTGAAAAGAGCTAGTTAAGCCATCATACTGCATTAAGCATGCAATTACCATTGGGTATCAGAAGTACTTTTGACTTCAGTAGAATTCTGACAGTTTACACCAGCTGAGGATATTCACCCTAGCAATGAATGTCTTTTTCATTAATTGATAGATTAGCTTCACTTTTTTTGTTGTTGCACATGGTATTAAATCAAATGATTAGATACTGTGTAAATTATGGCCCATCATCGATGAGAGATTTATTTAGGAAAAATTGCTGCATTTTACATAATTTGCTGCTCTATATTACCTGAAATTCTGCAGCTTTCAGATTTCTGAAAATGCAACAAAGCCGTCTTGGTTTCAACCTGAAAAAATATGCTTTCTATATCACTGAAGTGCCCAGATGCTATAATTTGCTACTAGAGCTACTAAATCATTTTTCAAATGGTATCCGGAGACTGTACTGTCTGGAAAGGGTTTCGGGGTGGGGTGGGGTGGGGTGGTGGGAAGAGGCAGGAACCTGTTGCAGCTGTTTTATATTGCTTAACTTAGCCCTCATACTGTAGTTTCAAATAAAGAATCAAGGACTGTGTATCTTTTGGGTATCTAAGAAATGTGCAATGATTTCTATATCAAAGCAAATACATAGGTTGAGAATTTCAAAGAAGTGCTTTGAAAACCTCAACTGCAGCAGCTTTTTTATTCTTAAAATATTGCTATTGCAAAAATCTTTGGCATATTTGGCATATTATCATATCATTTTACCCACTGCCTAGATCTTGGATTCCTAAAATCTTAAAGAAAAATCCATGGTGGCACTTTTCTCCTCTTTAAATTAACTATTAAATGGACATATCACATGGTAAACTGCTTATATTATCACTAATTAGAGCAGTGGTCCCCAACATGGTGCCCGTGGGTGCCATGGCGCCCGCCGGGGCATTTATGTGCACCCGCCTAGTGCCCAGCAGGGGAGAGAAGCCGCAGCCCCGCGCCTGACGGGGACAGAGAACTCAGGCTGCGGGCGCGGTGTTCTCTGTTCTCGGCAGGCGCGGGGCCCGCCTAGTGCCCAGAAGGGGAGAGAAGCTGTGGCCCTGCGCCTGCCGGGGACAGAAAACTCTGGGGCTGCAGGCGCCGGTGTTCTCGGTCCCTGGCAGGCGCGGGGTCGTGGCTTAGGATGGAAAGAAGCCACGGCCCTGCGCCTGCTGGGGACAGAGAACTCCAGGGCTGCAGGCACCGGTGTTCTCTGTCCCCGGCAGGCGCGGGGCCCGCCTAGTGCCCAGCAGGGGACAGAAGCCGGGGCCCCGCGCCTGCTGGGGACAGAGTACTGCAGGCCTGCGGGCGCCGGTGTTCTCTGTCCTCGCGGCTTCTCTCTTCTCTCTGGATTAATATATTATGTAATATTAAATATGATGTTTTTCATATTATTTAATGTACAAATGCAAAATAAGCCTTGAAAAATTGTTGGCGCCCGCCACACACTTCTGAAAACATGAATGTGCTACTGGCCACAAAAAGGTTGGGGACCACTGAATTAGAGTATCCACTTATTTTACATTTTTGTAAAGATTTTAAAATGTGCTTAACTTCTTTGAGGCCTAATCTACCATAAAATAATTACAACAGTTGAATATAGGCATACTTGACATGTATATGTATTCAGGTATATTTAGTACTCAGTATTCAGTACAGTACTGCACACGTCACAAAATTTTGGATTGTATCGATTATTTGTTTGTGAGTATACATAGAAACTTAATAACAAAAAATGAATTTGCAGATATGACAACCCAACATTTGGTATTTAACTCACTGAATAAGCCAGCAGATAGCCCAATAATGCACCAGTCAGTTAGCTGTGGGTCCAAATAAGATACAGTCTCTGATATAGGATCAGTGTGGGCCACCCATGAAAACTTGACCCTTACATCTCCCTTGCAAGTAGAGAGACTGACCAATACCTGTTGGTGTGCCAGACAGCATCGCCAATGCTTGCTGTCAGAGTGCAATTCCAGAGCTGGCTACTGCAGCAGAACCATCAGCTGCCGAACTATATCAGGCAGTGAGTATGATTAGAAACCTATTAAAATTATAAAATTGTTTAGATTTTAATAGATTACACATTAAACACGAGAAAAGAAGTCAGAGCCAGTTTTGCACAGGAAGTTGAGTGAAATGCTTTTTTCAAATTTTTCAAATATCTCCAACATTCCTGACCTTCCCTTCCCCCCGCCCCCTCCAAAATAAATAAATAAAAAGAGAATTATATATGAGTCATTTAGAGTGAGAAGTTGGGTGAGGTAATATCTTTTATTGACCAAGTGGTATTGGTGAAAGGGACAACCTTGCAAGCTACACAGAGTTCATCTTTAGGGCTGAAGAACCCAGGCCTGAAAAAGAACTCTGTATGGCTCGAAAGCTTGTCTCTTTAACCAAAAGAAGTTGGTCCAATAAAAGATATTACCTCACCCACCTTGTGTCTCTAATATCCTGGGACCGACACAGCTAAAACAACACTGCAAACAACAACCTGAGCCATTTAAAAGCCAGTTGGTAACATTAAATCCCTGCTTCAGGTTTTATAACTAGGTCAAAAATTCACTCCAGGTTGAAATTTATTATTCCAGGCTAACGCCTGGAATAATTTATTTAAAATTCTTTGTGGAAATCTTTGGGGGGAGAGGGTAACAAAAACAAACACACAAACAAACAAACCACCCAATACATACAAGGCAGTGGCTTCAGATGCTTTTTTGGCATCCTACAACCCAAAAGTAGCTTTATTTTATTTAAAAAACAAACAAACTAAAGAAACATCTGACATTTTCCATAGAAGAAAGTAACCCTTTTTGCTATTAAAAAAAAAAAAAAAAAAGGTGTGTGTGTGTGTCCATGTTCTTTCATTTTAAAAATGATTTATCAGTATATTACTATCACTGAAAATTTGAAAAAGATTATTATGAAGATTTACTATAATTTTCAAAGGGACATCAATGATCTGATTTAACCCAAAGGCAAAGAAATTAAGGGTTGAAACGTCATCCTTCACCAACACAGACATATATCAAAAACTATACAAAAATATTAACAGCTTGCGTTAAAGATGGATATCTATGTGAGGGGGTCTTTGATCCTGGACTTTTCTACCCACCATGGTCTGCCAGATCCCAGATTACTTAATCTACTGGGCATGCTGCAATACTCATGTTTAGTTCCACACATCTGGGCAGGTTATGAGTAAGAGGGATTATATTTTTATGTCTGAAGCAGAGGAGGTTTTAGTTATGTTATTTTTGCCACTGGAACAAATTTGTATTAAGGTCTTTACTGTAAAGGTTACATTATGTGAGGGCCCCGAAGTGCAACATGGGCACCGGGTTGTTCTGTACATCTAAATCAATAAATAATGGAAATTGTTCTTCACTTCTCCCAAAATCTGCTACACAGTGGTGCTATGGGATGTTAAAACATTGCCCCACACCTTAAGCAATAGCAATGGAGCTAGGGAAGCATCAAAGATTCCCTTGCAAATGGTCACTACAACATAATTGCTAAGGAACACCTGAAGGTTCCCTAACTACCCTTTTAGGCATTATGGGTTCTACTTGGCCATGTCCTCCTGCAGAGCTGGCTGCAGTAGGAAAATGAACTCTTTCCTTCCTGCTGCCCTCCCCAGTGGAGGAGCAAGGTCTGGTGGGTTCCTTGCCCAGTCAGAAGACCCTCAAAATGGAGGTAAAGGGAGGCAGTAGCCCTCCATGGCAGTGCTCTCTGAAGGGAGAAGATTGGATTAGCAGTCATCCATTATCTCTCTAATCCAGAAGGCAGCAGGAGAAGGTCACCAAGCCTCTCTGAAGACTGGCATTAACTCTCTCTCCTGAGTAACTTTTAAGTTGGGTTGCATTTGCATTTTCCCCAATTTCCCAAAAATATATTTAATTATATTTAAAAAACCTGTGGCCTAGAGCAATAGTTTCATAGCAATCGAAACATCTCAAAGATTTATTTTAGGTCCAGAAAAGTTTTAAAGATGATAAAATTGGAAATTCTGTGGTGAGGCTGCTGAAATGTAACTAAGTTGAGAGCTAATAAAGTAAAATTCTTTACCAAAGAATATCTGTTTTATATATGAATTTTGCTACCAGGCTATTCCAAATTCTGACCTTGGAATGTTGTTTGAATGTGGAACTTGGAACAGAAAATTCAGAATGTGGAACCTGGTATTATTTATAACCTGGCAAAGAGGACTCCCAGAAACCAAGTTAGTTAGCCAAAACAAGCTGATCCTTCTAATACAGGTAAAACAACATTATAAATAATCTAAATGTAAAAATATATACAATCAAAACAGGAAAGTACTTTGGTAGACAGAAACTAGCTTCCTTATTAATTTTTAACATATTATGGAATATGGTTGAAACAGTAGATAGCTAACCAGTGTTCTTGACAGACACACAAAATTACAGATCCTGACTACATCATAAATTAGTCTTTTCAGTGGGGATCGCTAAAAAATGCAATATGTCAGAATGATTCCTCAACATCTGCAGCAAAGGAAATGATTCAATTTCTTCCAAACACTATTTACAAAATAATTATTAATAAACTCAATTCTGAAATGTTAATATTCTTATGTAACAAAGAACATTTTAGCTACACTGTACATGTTTAATTTTTGCATATATGGGGACATTTACTAATCCATTCATTTCACAGCTCTCCAGACATAGGTGTCATGCACATTTTTCCATTTAATCATTAATACCAAAACATTAAATAACTTATGGAAAACACATTACATAGCAATATATCAAGCTAAGGGTGTGCATGCTGTTTTTTCAGTAAAATGACTGTGTTGGGTCTATACTTTGTAAAATGGGATAAAATATATTCCTTTTCTGTTAGACTATTGGTGACAGATTCCAACAGTTTCCACTATATCTTCCTGTATTCGGACTGTAGGGCAAGGTGCACAGAACTGAAGATACTGAAGTACACTTATTCGGAAGTGGGCCAGATTCCTAGCTGGTGTAAATCAGTCTAGCCCCAGCCTCGTTGATGGTGAGGATCTGGCCCAGCATGTCTAGCCGTTTATAACTTTCAATCAGTGCAGAATAAAACTGTACAATGGCACTGGAAAGAATTTGCTATAATTAATTTTATTGCTGGGGGGTCCATTTGGGTTTTACTTTTGAAGTGAAGCTCAGCATAAAGGAGGCAGAAAATCTATAAGAAAATTCATCTCCAGTATCATGCTTGGTTTTTCCTTGGTTTTACTGTTTACTTTTGAACCTGGAGGGGAAAAAATTAAGTGGGACAGACTTACTGCTCCAGATGCAACAAATCCTTGCATCTGTGACCCACTGGATGCACATCTCAGGATACATTTTACCCAAAGAAAAAAAAACTCCACACAACCCCATGTACTATAAAGAGACAGAAGTGGAGAAGTGTCCCAAGAACTTAGTTTTGCTTTATATTTTGTTAGCACCCAGATACCACGGTGATGGGTGCATTATGAATAAAGTACCTAGATAGGCAGGTAAGATTGACTGTACACAATATTCAGTTTCGAGTTGTGTGCCTCAACCATTCAGAACAAATATTTCATACTTCGGTATAACCTTAGACTCAAGCAGTCAGTCTGCTCCTTCTTCGCAGTGGCATCTTGGATTTGACCTCCAGCTTGATTCTCCCTTATGAAGTAGCCCGCACAATCCCATAAAGCCCATCTTTAAGTGTTCTGCTCGTTCTCCAGTTAGTACTGTCCACATTCAGGGGCTCTGCTGGTTAGCTGCAAGCCCCGCAATTGGATGGGGATTGCAAGTGCTTTATGTTGCCACATCCCCTTCTGCAAGGGCTTTGTGCCACAAGGGGCTCTATGTTACACTGGAAGAAGCTGGCATAACTGTGGGTGAATTACGTTCACTGTGAATACAGTTGACAGATGACATTACTTTCTTTTAGATCTCAAAAGTCAAGTCCTATAGGTTTTGCCAGCACTTGCAATTGTATCACGAGTCTCACCATATTTGGTGTTTTCCATAAAGCACACTTCCTTTGCATATGTGAGAATCTCAGCTTTCATTAAAAAAAAAAAAAAAAAAGCTTCTAGCCTTCATACTTGTGGAGAAAAAAGCTTGAACATGTGAGCAAAGCACACTCCCAAAGTTCAGAAACAGAAGGCAAATAAAAAGAACCCAAAAGCTATATGTGCGTGGGGTTTTGTTTTGTTTTTAAGACTCACCATTTTTAAGCTCATCTCATGATTTTTGGGTGCCTGACTTGTGATTTTTGAAAGCTTGGGAGTTGGTAATACTGCAACAACAGATACATCTACAGTCTATTGAGACTCTCTCTCAGCAAAACCAAAAGGCCTAAGTGAAGCTGTAGCTCCTTACCTGTTGGTGTACTACTACGAAATGAGGAGGAGGGAGTGATTGGGGGGGTGACTGGAGGAGTAAGGCTTCCACTGCTGTGGCGGGGTGGAGTAGATACATTCCCACGGGACACTGAGCTTGACAAAGTCAAAGAGAGTTTAGGCTGAATCTTTTTCTTCAAGGATTCCTGCTCACGGCGAGCTGCATCAGTCATAAATCTAGAACAAAACCAACAATGATGAGACAAAAATTACAATTTTGAAACAGTAAATTAGCCCTTAATAATGGCATTTCAAACTCAGATATGAGAGATGTATTCCACTGCAAGGTAGACAGACACTATAGGTGTGAAACTGCTTTGGCATGTTGATCATTGATAAGCTGGGCTTTAAACTAGTTGGTGAGGGGAAAAAGTTGGGAGAGACTCATGAGATCTCCACGCCTGGCTTCAATATACAGGAGGGGGGAAATCTGCTAAATGAAGATATGGTAAGGATAATGGAACCCCAGAAGATAAAAGTATAGACAGCACAGCAAAATAAAGTACAAATATTGATTAGAGAAATAATCAGGCAGCTGTTACACTTAGTGAAAGGACTATACCTAATGTGGTTGCAAAACTGGGTTAGGTCCAAGGGAAACAACTGAATTGCTTGTACACGAATGCAAGGAGTCTAGGCAATACAAAATACAGGAACTGGAATTACTGGCTGTTTAGAAGAGATAGGAATAAAGGCAAAGGTGGTGGGGTTGCAGTACACATCAATGAGGCGGTAAGCTGTAAAGAAAGAAGATATGATAGAATGGACAAAACAGAAAGAGTCAAAATCACTTTGGGAAAGTATTATAAAAGAGGTTTTGTTAGGTTTAGGAATTGACTCCCAGGGTCAGACTCAGATATGGATAGAGATCTCATTAATATTATTAGAGACAAATACTATTGGATATTATGTCATAATGGGAGACTAACTTCCCAAATAAACATTGGAGAATAAACGCTACTAATACTGGCAGTGCCCAGTTATTCTTGGATGGGATAGATGGCCGTTTTCTTCATCAAATCATCACTGAGCCCACAAGAGGAGATGCAATTTTAGACTTGGTTTTGGTAAGCAGCAAGGATATAATAGAAGAGCTGGTTGTAGGAAATAATCTTGGCTTAAATAATCACAAATTGATTCAGTTTAAATTAAATGGAAGGATAATCTAAACTGGGTCATCAGCTGTGCTATTTGATTTCAAAACAGCAGACTTTAGGAAATTAAGAGAATTAGTTAAAGGCGTCAACGGGACTGAAGACCTCAAAGACTTAAATGTGGAGGAGACTTGGAATTTCTTTAAATCAACTATACAAAAGCTGTCTGATGTTTACATCTCAAGCCAGGGGAAGAAAACTTGTAGGGAACAGCTGGATGAATAACCACTTCAAAAAGGTTATTAGAAGTAAACAGAGCGCCTAGAGGGAATGAAAAAAGGGATTGATCAGCAAAAAAAGTACATCTTGTAGGTTAGAAAATGTAGGAATAAAGTGAGAATTGCTAAAAGTCAAGCTGAATCAGCTCTTGCCAAGGAAGTTACAATAAATAAGAGGTTTTCTTAGTTATGTAAATAAAAAGACAATAAGGATGGACAACGTTGGTCCTCTATCTTTACTCTCCTTCCCATCCACATTGCATAATCTAGGCGTGGCCCCAAAACTGAATACATATTTTGCCTCAGTTTTCAGTAAAGATGATAACATGGAACATGGGCATGAAGGTATGATGGCTGATGGAAATGGAGATTATCACATCTGACATGGAAGAAAACCTTACAGAGCTTAATGCACTCAAATCAAGGGGATTGGGTCATTTTAATTTCACAATAATTACATTACTATTTGCCATAGCTGATTATGTATCCTTTAAAGTTGCATGCATATCCAGGGTTTTCGTACTCAGACTAGAGGCACTGCACTGCAGAGGATATTTTCTTAACTGTGTCCCAAGATCAGAAGAGAAAGCAATTTGAGGGGGAAAAGAGTGGAGCAAAATTTCGTTTTAAAGTAAAAGTTCAGAAGGGGAACTTCAAACAAAGCAGGGTTATAATTACAGTGTGTTTAAATTTCTGCTTTTAAACCTGAAATGTTCATGGGTATACATTTATTCAATGGCACTTATGTAATGCAGTGTATTTATACAATTAAAACTGCAATTTCTTAAATAGGTGTTTCCCAGCTCTTGAAAGCTGAGTCCCACTTCTAGAAAATAAAACCAATCACAATACCCTATGTCATCCCTACTGTGTGCTATTAAAGGCCTGCACAGTTTAGGGCTTGCCTATACAAGAAGTTATCAGGAAGTTACACCAGCATAAGGAAAGGCATGAATTTATATTGCAGTGTGTTGGGTTTTTTTAACTGGTGTAACCCTCCATGTGGATGCTCTCATTTTTTTAATTAATTCACTCTAGAAGTGAGATAATAGTCAAACAAGTTATTAGGCTCCATTTAAGGTTAACTGGGTGATATTTAAGGGCTTGTAATATACAAGAGGTCAGATTAGATGATCTGCTGTCCCCATCTGGCCTTAAACTCTAGGCAGGGCCGGCTCTAGGCATTAGCGTTCCAAGCATATGCTTGGGGCGGCATTTCTCAAGAGGGGCAGCGGCACTCCGCTTTTTGTGTGTTTTTTGCTTCGGCGACGGCACTCCGTTTTTTTTTTTTTTGCTTGGGGCGGCAAAAAACCTGGAGCCAGCCGTGACTCTAGGAATCTATGAGTCCACATGGAGAGTTACATCAGTATAACTACTGCAGTGTGGACTGAAAAGTCTGTGCATCCCCTTGTACATACTGTCCTCTCGGGGATGCGCTCCACAGTTTGAGAAACATTGCATTACAATATAATATGCAATAAATTTATTTAAAAAATGGGGAGTATAATACCACCCTAGATGGCTTAGCAGCTGGTGGTTTGGCTTTATCATAGTTTTGAAGGAGTGAAACCAGGTTTTAGCTGTATTATGAGATGTACTGGTTTTAGATTTTAAGGTCCTTAGGGCAGGGACTGTGTTTATTTGTGCCTTGAACAGCAGAGATATCATCAGAGAGAGCTCAAATAATAAATACTAGTAATACGGTACAAAGCAGTTTTGTGTTGCGCTTGCATTAGAACTGTCTTTATCACCTAGAAAAACACATTTCAAACTCCAGAGAGGGAGTGTGGTCAGGGAAATGTCAAGAGTTATTGGCACTCTCTTTTATTGGACTAAGTACAAATAAAATGGGCTTTCTTTCAAAAGTCACACTCTTTTCATCAGCCTACAACAACAAGAGTGAGGGAGACTCAAGAATACGGTGGCAGAAAGCTAGTTCAGAACTCATCAAGTGCAGAGATAAAGCAATTATGATGGTCAATTATCTGCCCATTTTATCTTGTTTTCTGGATGCTCCAATACAAGAGACAAACAAACAATAAGTACACATTGTCTACTGGATTGAAATACTCATACCTTTGGCTATGCATCCACCTTAAAATATGCACGTTTCTCTTTTTGGACCCGTTAAACATGACTACGTCAGGCCTGAGTGTGTATCAATTCTGAGTGTGTGACCTGACATAACCCTTACTCATAACTAACTCCTGTCAATTGTATTCAAACTCTCATTCATCTATAAAGAGAACAATACAAAATCTCAGAGCACTTTATACATATGAATGTATTTATAAACAAATTAGATGATAGCACAATGGCACAGGATACTGCAGAAAAAATAGGGATATATGTAAAGGGCCCAATTCTGCAAACACAAACAAGAATAGTGATTACTATCATTAACCATTGGTTTGGACTTCCCATGGTAGTAAGCAATGCATGTGATGGGATTTGCAGTACAGTGCCATAAGACTGTCTCGTTCCTTCCCTATTCCTCCAACACACATTTTATATGAATATGAATACACTATATTCTTTAATGCTTTGGGGAATTCTAACTGTTGTAGCAGTTTCAGCTTACAGGCTGCTTCAGCTGAAACTGTGCAGAGGTTGCTGGAAGATAGTCCAAAGCTGCTATAGCTCATGGAGAAGTCTTTATAGAAAAGCCGGCATTTTGGGGGTAGAGGGAAAGAGGAGAAAAAATAAACTTTTACTAACCAGAGCCCAGTATAGAAGACTCCAACTTGGCTCTGTGGGGAAAAAAAGAACCAGCTCTCTTTCTGAAAGGCTAGTGTACTTTGACACATCCTCAAACACTGTGGCATGAAATTGTAAGTACTGTACCTTTAGAGTCATAAAGATGTAGCCTGTCTATCCATAGTATGCAGACATTAATAAGTGGATTTCTCCCATGATACCTAATGTCAATTTGTAGTATGAAGACATTATTAATAAACAGGTCTTTGACATGACAGCTTATCCACCTTTGGAACAGAAACAATGTATCATGTCAAGCGGTGGTATGGAGCTTTTACAATATTAACATTTAAAAATTGGATATCTATGGTAACAGTTTAAGATTTTTGTTTTTGTTTTTTTGTGTTTTTTTTATTTTCCACCCTTCCCTCTTCTCCCCCCCGATAAGCCTCTTTCCCCAAGGGTTCATATATTAACGGCACACAAATAAAAATCTGAATTTTAGTAAAGAAAAATATAGGTTTAAAGGATCTTAATAAAATGAACATACACATTTGCTTTTCTCTAACTAGGAAGTGTCAAATTCACTTACATTTAGAATTTGTAGTAAAATATATGAGAGTATTTGCTCTTGGGTTAAAAGCTTTATTCCTTGAGCAAATTTTATAGCAACATTATAAATCCTTGAAAAGCTTGGATTTTAACCTAATGCATGATATGTTAAGCGCAGCAGTATGTACACGACCATATAATAAACTCAGCCACAAATAACAATGTTAAAATAATGTTAAGGGATAATCAGTCTGCTTTAAATCCATAAAAACATGGAAAATGAAAGTTAACACTGAAACTTCTGGCTGGAGCTGTCCCGTTACTCACTCTTATTATGCCAAGGTGTTGCAGCATGCACAGTATGTTCTGAAAGATTATGTATTGTTCATACCATGAAACACTGGGGCAAACTAAGGATGGAGTCAGTCTGGAATAACAGCCTTACATTTGAAATCCTTTATTTGCTTGGTATAATAAAACACACCATTCTTTAGCATAACATTGTGTTTCAATATTTAATAGAAATTGTAATATTTTTAAATTGAAAACTTTTCATTTCTTGTAATAGATTAGTTAGTCCTTTCTTTGAGATTTTATTTGAACTGTGATACTGGATTCCAAATGTTATATTTGTGCTGAGTTATTACGGCATTCTTTAAAATATGCAATAACATTATGAAAAATTAGGGTTTAGAGTGGAATTAACAACCTAAGCCTTATTTATCTTTAATTACATGATCTCATACTACTTTTCCCTCCACAGGACCCCTGCCTCATTCAGTTCAGACAGTATGGATGGTTCTCTGGGAATGAATCAGGGTTGAATACTGAATGAGGCTGTTGTCTGGAGGATCCCTATCTCATTTCTTGCATGAATTGGAAGGTGTACAATGAATGAGGCAGGAAGAGAAAGGATAGTCTCATGGTTATGGACATTCATTGATACCCTGGAGAACTGGATTCTATCCCCGTTTTGGCCAAAGTCCTAAGTCAAAATTTTCACAGGTGGCCACTAAATGTATGTTCCTTATTTTCTGGGTGCCCAACCTGAGACATCTGGGGACAGATTTACAAACATGCTGAGCATTTGCAACTGAAGTTGATTGGAACTGAGCTTTGAACTCCTACGAAAATGTAGGTATGCTTAAAAAAAATCAGTGTCAAGTTCAGCACCCAAAATTAGTGGATACTTTTGACAATTTTGGCCTTAATCTCTCTGTGCCCCAATTCGCCATTTGTAAAATGGGGCTCGGTCGGCAATCCCTCAGACTTCGAGGATGATTGTCTTTCACAATATGATAGCCATTTATTGCTGGTGGGTCCGCAGATGGCTAACGAGGCCAATCCAGGATCCACAGATCTTGTCATTGTTGGGGCAGATATTGCCTTGATTAAAAAAAAAACAAAAAACAAGCGAACAAACAAACACTGAATCCCACCTCCCACAATTCCATCATGTGTGGGGCCCTGTGTAAATCACGATTTTCTGGGAATTGTAAAAATGCCCCCAAACCACAGTCTTTAAAAAAAAATTTTTTTTTAAGGAAAATGATTACAACAAAGTGTTCAATACAAAACATTACATTAGCTAGTCAGTTTTAAGGACGGAGTGAATTTTAAAAATAACCTTAGTGAATTTTGACTAACATTACTTGTAAAATTCATTCTGTCCTTGAAACTGACTAAGGTTATTTGTAAAATTCATTCCATGCAAACTCCAAGAAATTCAATACTTTGCCATTTACACTGTCATGAATTTTACATGGAACCCTAATCACATGGAATATATCAGGGTTAGAACCTTTAGATCCACCACACAGATCTCTGCCACTTGAACTAACGGAGGAACTGAGAGCAATACTAGGCTGGCCCTGTGGACCAGCACTATGAGACAAGTTTTGCCAGTGGGTTTCACCGATATTTGTTGATAGCAGAGGAACAGTGAGAATCAGGAATTTTAGATTCCATTCCAGATTACGGAGTGTGCTCTGGTGGTGACAGATCCTTCTATCCCTGTTCCCCACTCCAAGACTGACCCCTTCTGCCCTTTCCCTGTCCTGATTCCTACCTGGCTACTCATCCCAGTCTCCCTCAGCCCGAGTTCAGTTTCTCATGCCAATCCCAGTCTCTTCACCTAGCCAGTCCCAACCACCACCTCTCAGGGTACGTCTACACTACCCGCCGGATCGGCGGGTAGTGATCGATCTATTGGGGATCGATTTATCGCGTCTAGTGTAGATGCGATAAATCGATCCCCAATCGCTCTGCTGTCGGCTCCTGTACTCCACCACGGCGAGAGGCGGAAGCGGAATCGACGGGGGAGTGGCAGCAGTCAACCCCGCGCCACAAGGACATGAGGTAAGTCGACCTAAGATACGTCGACTTCAGCTACACTATTCTCGTAGCTGAAGTTGTGTATCTTAGGTCGATCTCCCCTCCCTCTCCCCCCCAGTGTAGACCAGGCCTTAGGCTCCTAATCCCAGTTCTGATCTCCTTTTCCAGGTAGACCTACAAATGGGCCCCCCATCTGAGTCCCACTCTTCCCCCCATCTGGCTCCCCACTCCTAGTCCCCCACCCCAGTCTCCTTTGATCTCAGTCCCATCTGCTTGTACTCTGCTCCCATTCAGTGTCTCTCCCCAGACTTCTTGTCACAGTCTGCCCAGCCCTCCTCCTAGCTCCATGTCTCAGTCCCCCTCGTTTCAACCTTAGACTTCTTGTCCCAGTCTATTCCCTCCACAACCCCTCGGTTTGGCTTGTTCCTTCTGCATGAGAGTAAGGTGGCTTCCTCCTCCACACTGCCTGGACCACCAGAGTGTCCCACAGCAGCCATGAGCAGCAACTGCAGAAAAAGTCTGCTTAGCCCTGCAGCTCTCGGTTGCAGCATGCTCAATGGAGAATTAAACTGGCAAACTGGCTTTTGGCTAGATCAGGAATTATCATCTCCTTGGTTTGGCTGAGGGTCATTAATCCTATGGTCAGTAGGTGTAACTTCTTCGTTTTGTCGTGCTGTTAATGCTGTTGTTTCTCCTATGTTTCCCATTGTCCCTAGCCCTGCTATCCTTTCTTGTAATCCACCGGTATTGAGGGGTTGTTGCCGCCTCAAGGGAAAAAATTGTATTAAGAAAAGAAAAAAGGATCGGGCCCAGACAAACGGGCAACCACAGTTTGAGGAAGTTAAAAAAGAGAAGGGGGGTGAAGGGTGACCAGAGGTACCGGTGGTTGCTAGGGAAGGAACTGGGCAGTGGCTATGGAGGTTGGCTTCTTACTTTCTTTTTCAGTAACTGCAAAGTTAACCCTTTGTTTGTGCGTTGCTAAACACTATTTGTTTGGGTAAAAGTCAAAAAAATGTCAAAAGCCAAAAAGTACTTCTATCAGGGTGCCCAATGCAGCTATTGGCACCCCACTGGTCCTAGCTCAAATATGTGTAGGGGAACCTAATACATTTGTTAGTGTTTTGTCAGGCACTGGCAGGATGTGCTGGGTCTTTTTCCATATCGCAGCCCTGCCACTCGCTAAAGCCAAAGGACTGAGTCTACGGGAAGGTCCATCAGCAGGAAACCACCCTGGTCCCGTGCTGAGAAGCCCTTGTTGGGTCCTGTTAAGCGGTCAGTTCACAGCGGTGTTAATAACCAACAGGACATGACGGGGGTTACCAAGGAAAAGCCTTCAACACCGCTGTAAAGTGCTGAAAATTAACTGCCTGCCCATGTATCTCACTGCAATGACTCTTCAACTGATAATCGGTCTATCTTTCCTTCTGATGTTGTTACACCTCCTGGGCAGCAGGAGTAAGAAACAAGGTAAAGAGCCGAAAACCTCTCTTTTGTCTGCTAACAAACCTACAGTGCCTTTGAATCCTGCTAAAAGAACACCCTCTCCACCTGAGGACATAATAAAGCCTCCAACTAAGCAAGGTGATTGTGCTAGTAACCCCTCCCTTGCTGCCTCATTGTCAAGCAGCTAAGTGAACTAAGACTACGTAATCTTGAAGAATAGCTTGCGAAGGCTAGCCAAAACTACCTGAAAATAAGACTTTTGTGTTCCTTGGCCTCTTCTCCTTAACAAACTTGGGGTGGAGGGGAAAAGTAATGTTTTCTAAATTTTAGCCAATTAGTGGCCTCTAGTTTAGTTTGTACCAAATTGTAATCCCAGTTAACTCAGGCTCAGGCTAAAATTGGTAAATTGCATGTTGTTTCCGCCCTTAATTTAATAACCCAAAAGTTGCTAACAAAAATTGGTATCAGTGTAAAGGGTATTAGTGCTGGGGAGGCACGGTGGTAGAACTTGACCTGTCCAAAGAAAAATAATTTCAAATTTATCTGGGTTTAAGCCCCACTGAAAGTTGAGCATCTAGGTGCTAAGGACAAACACACTTCTGTAAGCTGTTTTCGGGTAAACCTGAAGCTTCGGGACAGGTAATTCGGACCCTGGGTCTGTGGTGAAGCAAATGGGTGTGTCTAGCTTCAGCAGAACAGGGTGCTGAAGTCAGTAAGCTGGCAGGGAAAACAGAAACAGGGGTAGTCTTTGCACATCGGGTGACAGCTCCCAGGGGGTTTCAATAATCCAACCCGTCACAAGTACCTAACAGTCCGTCAGCGCCCCAGAACCCCATTACATCTGAGTGGCCTTAGTGATGCCTCAATGGCATCAGATGGGGGCCCCCTACCCTTGTAACAGCAACCCCCTCTGCGGGCTCTGACCAGGGCCTACCCTGTAACCAGCAGGTCAGAAGCCTAAACCATACTAGACTATGACCCAAGAGGTGAGGCCGGGGGAAAAGGAAACTAAAACATTTGTAACAGCATCCTTGGTGTATGGATAAGTATGGGTAATAAGCATCTCTCAATAACCTGTAACAAGTAGCATAGCTATAGGCCTAGTAATCATGTCAAGGGGTGGGCACAACATCCCGCCCTTGCTCCACTATGTAACCCCTGTCCCCAATACCCTACTACTGCTTATAAGTTAGAAGAGATACCTTAACACCAAGACTGTTATTCAGGCTGTAACCCATATTGAAATGTACCCTTTATCTTGTGTAACCGGAATGTGTGCTCATGTTCTTTCCTTGGCATAAGTAATAACCACTATCTGCCCTTTGTGAACCCGTGCTTGCCTAAACCAGTGTTCACGGTAGGCCTAAAGGCCATAAGCCCCCAGTGATGGGATATGCTGAGCCTACGTGTCCCGGACATGTTGCAAGTTCCATCGGAAAACACCGGTCACGATAAATCGATCCCCAATCGCTCTGCTGTCGACTCCTGTACTCCACCACGTCGAGAGGCGGAATCGACAGGGGAGTGGCAGCAGTCAACCCCGCGCCACAAGGACATGAGGTAAGTCGACCTAACAAGTGTCTACTGAGCATGTGCAAATTTATATTTATCAAATGTTTATAATTTGGTCAAAGTTGTGTGTTTTTTTGTATAGGAACAGCAAAAGAGGAATTGCTGACACAAAGGGGACTGCCTGCCAAATTTCAAGTCCCTGCTCCAAAGCATGAACCAGAGCTGAACCAAATGGTTGTAAGAATTTTTTTTAATATGGTCAAAACAATGGGTTTTCCCCTAATCTCATTCTTGTAAACAGATGAACTATTTTTACCGAAACTTTCCCAAGAAATTTAGCCTGAGGCAGACACAGCATGGAAAATTTCAGCTCTAGTGGTTGAAGTTTGGGAAAGTTATAAGCAAATGAAAACATGGTCTTAATAACAGGCTGCACTTCCAGCTACACCTATAACACAACAGCATAGCAGGTGCTGCCACCAGCTGCACATAAAGTTGCACAAAAATGTGATCCAGAGTTGTGTTTAAATTAAAAATAAAAATCTCCTTAATCGCATTCTCTTACAAAGTTTTAAGTTATTAAAAACATTAAAAATCAAGAACCATTGATAGTAAAGAGGGATATAACTCCATGTTACCTAAACAAGCTGTGATTTACCAGCTCCTGCTCCAATTTCATGCCCCAGGGTGACGCACACTGTGATGTTACATCTACTGTACCATAGCACTCTCCCTCGAGGTAGCTCTTGAGAGAGCTAAACATGCTCTGGAGCTGAATGACTGTACATAGCCAGAGCCCTGGTAAGATGGTTATAAAAACTGAGTTCCAAAGAAGTGGAGAGGTAGTACACCGCTACCTCGATATAACGCCACCTGATATAACACGAATTCGGCTATAACGCGGTAAAGCAGTGCTCCGGGGAGGGGGGGGGGGGCTGCACACTCCGATGGATCAAAACAAGTTCAATATAACGCAGTTTCACCTATAACGCAGTAAGATTTTTTGGCTCCCGAGGACAGCGTTAAATCGAGGTAGAGATGTACCTGGTAGCCAAACCCACCCCTCTTTAGACTTTGGGACTAGTTTATTTGAGATGCTGTATATGTCGTCATCCAGCCTCTCTCTCACAGCATGTGTGTGTCAATTATTAGATTAGACAGGCAACTCTCTTTTAGATAACCTAAATATGATTGTTCCATAGGATAAATCTTCTAGACATAGTCAGTCCTGTCAGTAATGGAAGTCTGGCTTCAGTAACAGCAGATCCAGACTTTGGGACACCAAGACCTACAGATCGGATATGGCGCTGCACTTCTTCCTAGTTCTCCAATTTTGCTCACTTCAGTTCATTTTGGAACGTAAGAGGCCAGTCCAGCTTGGGGCATGTGTGTCTCCACATCCACAGACCCTTCTAGGTAAAAGGGCAAAGTCTATGACAACCATCTTGTAGCCATATACTGCAAGCATTCTCCCTCTTTCATGCTCTAAATCTACTCTCTGGCATAGATGTAGGAGACACTGTAATCTCACCCCTACCCTAGTACATCTATCACCTCCTGCTACAAGTCAGTAGGGCTTTTTTACTCCTCAGTCTTAGAGGTAGACTGTCTGTACTGGTACGCCCCAGAGACTACTCAAGGATCCAGTGTACTTTCAGACCAGCCTAGCAGAGAATGCTGTCCACAGCTGGCCTTGAAGAACACTACAATCATCCAGTGGTGTTGGAACAATTTTTATAGTGGCGGTGCTGAAAGCCACTGAACAAAACTGTAAACCCTGTATAGGATGGAAACCACTTCAAGCCACACCCTTAGCGCCCCTAGTTCCAGCATCCCTTCAGTCATCTGACATCCTTGACACTTTGACTAATATCTTATTGTCCTGCATCTCCCCTACAGATCACTGACAAACTACATCAAATGAACAACAAAGGCAGAATGTGGTAGCACAAAATTCACTCTAAATCTGACCACAGAGAACAGAAGGAGTTCATGAGAACCTACAATGAAGCAGTGAAGGAGGGTTCATAAGGCTAAATAGTGACTTAGCTAATAAACCTAGACTGCCCACACCAGCCTAAGACTGAAGCTTTCTTATTGTTTTTAAATGATGTGATGGGTCCTGCATGGTACTCCAAACCCTAGAATTTTGTCCCATTAAAACACAACTCTTCTAAAGTGATGACATATGCCAGTATGAAAGCCAACCTTTACAATACCCACTTCTGCTTTCTCTTGCTGCTGCCATGGCAAATAAATCTTAGACAAAGATGGACAAGAGAATGAGGGCAAAGCAGACATACTTAGTACTTTGCTCTGATAAGTATGGGAAATGGCATGAGAACTAATGGGTGACTTCCATGTGCAGTTACTGTGTGGACCACCCATCAAATAAGTCTGGCCACCCCTGACCTAAAGATAATAATATGCAGTCAGAAACTTACACAAATCTGCTATAAAACACCATGTTTGTTTTTCCTCTTTTCAGCAGTGACTAAATCAGTCTTTAAGTTGAAGAACTATTGGGTTAATCAGAAATCTGAATAAATATAATCTGTGGGAACTAAGTAGTGCACTTTCCTGTGCTCTGGGAACGATGAAAGCATTTTCTAAATAAAACAGAGCAAAATTAGACTAATGCAAAAAAAAAATTTGCTTAGTAAAGCTTTAACATAGAATACTGTACTGCGTGGAGAAAAATATATATATCAGCAACTAACACTGAATCTGAAGTTTCCTGTCATTAAGCATTAACTCATCAAACTCTTGGCTATCTTCAAGCCCTCTCATGACTATCATTTGTAGAGTGTGGGTGATTTTGCACCTTTGTAAAACCCTTTACTTCCTTCACAAATGCTTTGAACCATTTTTACAGGTTTTCATTAAAATTCTAATGAAACATAGTAAATCCAAACCCAGCAGTTGTGAAAACATGTCCGGATTTAGACACTTGTGTCCCTAACCACAAGGGTTTTATTTGGCATCTCACACACCATTTAGGTATGGGATATTTACATGGCATTCATATATATCCTACTCATGCAAATTCTGCCTGAGTGAGAGTGTGAGAGAGAAATCAAAAATATTTAAAGGGCTAACAGAAACAGGAGGAGTCATCCTGTAATGTGCATTCCCAAATCCAGACCACATTCCACAAATACTCTCTATTTAGGCTTTACTCTCTCACTACATCAAATAAACCACTAAGACTCAATTTTGCAGCCACACAGCATGCAAGACTCACACTGATAGTCTAACAGTTAAAAACCTATGCATGAACCTGGGTCCTCTGTGAGAAAATAATGGAACTTATTTTGGCTGGGTTTGTGATTCTATGCAAACTTTTCACAAAACCCTAGATACAACTTTATTTTCCTCTAAATCACGAATGGATGCAATTTCAAAATACTAAAATACTGTGTTTTTTTGGAAATCAATCAGAATACGATGGCAGCTATTAGGAGTCATTTTTGTTAATTCACTGTAGAAGTGTTTTGCTTACAAATGCAGTATTAAGACCATGCATTACGACTTTCATTTTGCATTGGCTTAACAGTGACTTTCCTATATTCACTTTTATCAGAGCCTGAGAATAAATGAAAAATGCATATTGTACTTTTGTTTGTTGATAACATTCTTTGCCCATTACATATGTGAACTTTCTTAATCCTGAAATTAGGGGTAGGGAGAGTTGCCATCCCTGCTGGAGTCAATGCTTCTATGGTGTTTGAAACATTCTGCATTTTTGTTGCATAATATGGAAGTGGATATTTTCAACACAGTTATTTAGAAAGCACTGTTTTCCTTTATATATATATATATAAAAATAAATAAAATCTATTTGGATACACCCAGAGTAGTACATGCATGGAAGTCATACCATAGGACCTTTATGGATGATAGGCTAAAAGCGACAAAGCAATCTGAAACCGGTCCATATAAAGGAGTTTCATTGTTTAACCTTACTCAGATTACTTTACTGAAATCATCATCTACATTCTAAATAATGAATGATTGGTTGCATCTGTAATAGTGACAAATCAATGAGGATTATGGAAAGAGCAGCAAGATCAACCTTTAACCTTACTTTTGTTGATTCAAAGATGTCATTAAATAAAAGACTACCACCTGATAAAGTTTTACCTATAAACATTTTTAGTTGGGTGGAATATTTTATTATTCATCCTTTTTGATCATTGATTATAATGGAATAAAATAAAGCCTAGCCTAATCTACAGCATATGGAGTGCTGCATAGCCACTAGTTTGACAATGTGCATTTCAAATGGACGTATTAGAGCTTACTTGGGGTGCACAAATAAGTAGGGTTGCCAAGCATCTGGTTTTGATGGGCACGCCCAGTCGAAAAGAACCCCTGGTGGCTCCAGTCAACACTGCTGTTAAAAGTCCGATCGGCGGTGCAGCAGGGCAAAGGCAGGCTCCCCGCCTGCCATGGCTCTGCACAGCTCCCGGAAGTGGTGGCATGTCCCCCATCTGGCTCCTAGGTGCAGGGATGGCCAGGGGGGCTCCATGCGCTGCCCCCACCCCGAGCGCTAGAATTGCGGCCAATGGGCACTACAGGGGAGGCGCTTGTGGACGGGGCAGCATGCGGAGCTGCCTGGCCATGCCTCTGCCTAGGAGGCAGAGGGGGGACATGCTGCTGCTTCCAGGAGCCGTCTGAGGTAAGCTCTGCCTGGAGCCTACACCCCGAACACCCTCCTCCACCCCAACCCCGAGTCCCCTCCTGCCCTCTGAACCCCTCGGCCCCATCCTGGAGCACCCTCCTGCACCCTGAACCTCTCATCCCTGGCCCCACACCATAGCCTGCACCCCCAGCCGGAGCCCTCACTTGCCCCCACACCCCAACCCCCTGCCCCAGCCTGGAGCCCCTGCCACACTCCAAACCCCTCATCCCTGGCCCCACCCCAGAGCCACACCCCTGGCCAGAGCCCTCAACCCCTCCCGCACCCCCCTGTCCCAGCCCAGTGAAAATGAGAAAGTGAGCAAGAGTGGGAGAGAGCAAGAGATGGAGGGAGGGGGGATAGGGTGAGTGGGGGGTGGGGCCTATGGGCAGATCAGAAGGCGGGGCAAGGGTGTTTGGTTTTCTGAAATCAGAAAGTTGGCAATGCTACAAATAAGTACTGTAGCTTTAGAAAGTTATAGGCATGCATGTGAAAAATAGACTAATATTCAATCGCTAACTCTGCAAAGGGTAGTCTTGAACACAGCACCCAATCTCACTCTCACTGAGGTCAAAGGGAACAGTATTGGACCCCTGGGAAACTGATTCAGCATGAATAAGGTTCAGTGAGTTTGCTGCAGATAGTTTTAGTCTTCAGGCAGTCCCACAACACACAGCAGAATGACCACAAAGTAAGTGCTTGCATACGATCTTCTTCCAACTTCCAAACAGGAAATGAATACAGAGGTTTGGTATGACTGCATATTTAAATAAATGAAAGTGGATTCATTTGAATGTGCCAGTCCAAACATACACACCTGCAGTTACTTAAACTGAATGAAAAACTATCAAGTAAAATAACCTCAGGTGCAAATATCATTCAAATACATGCACCTGTATATATCTAAATGCCCAGTCATTCTAATAACTGCAGGTATGTCTATTTGGACATTTATATATTAAAATATTCACACCTATAGCAATTGAATGTGTAATATTTTAACATGCTTTCATCCTTACCATGATTTCATGCATTACAAATAGGCTTGGAAGGATTAGATTTTATCATCATTAACTGTCAGAAACGTTGATTTTGCCGTATACACACAAATCAATAAAAATACTTCTATTAATTACAAAATTACAGAGAGGCAAAGAAAAGAAATTCTGCTTCAACACTCAGAGTTTGATCTAAGGATATTTACTTTGTATATTTTGACATGTGATGCTGACAACTTGTATTTTAATGGTTACAAATATTTAGCTTTTCGAATCTCAATGTCTATGGTCATTAAATAATTATTGTCTGACTCCCCCACATAATTACCAGCAACTGTTAAAATTAAAAATAAATAAAAATAGGGGGAAAAAGGCTTAAAAATAAACATCAATATTATCTGTCAAAATCATAACAAAATGAACATCAAATTCTGCCACACCGAATTACAAAGTATGTCTCTGGTCCTGGTTCTCAAAGGGAAAGTGTGAATACAATAGTAAAGTCATGGATTGGAAGATTAATTATAACAGGTAAATATGAAATTTACTCAATAAAATTTCTTCTTCAATATTACTGTGAGATTCATAATTGTTCCAATACAACCCAAAAATTCAAGGTGCATAAAGACATTTTTGGATTCATTTTTGGATATATATATATATATCACATGCTGAATATAATCCCTTCTCTGCTTTATCATTTTCTCCATTTAATGTTTCTAATTTATGATGACTTTTTTTCTCCTATTTGTTCTGTTTTATACTGAAAATATTTCACTTATTTGCATTCTTCTTTGGTGAACAAGGTAAAATTATCTTTTATTGTTATTCAAAACTTCTTATCCATAATTATTTAGATTTAACTGCCCTTTAAAAAAAAATGTAATATCTTCCTGACTGTCATTTTTAGATTTTTTAACCACATGGTGTTTTATTTCATTGATTTGTATAGTCCATGTAGCAAAAACAAAACCCAGGTTTACTGAAAGTGAATTTTTAAAAACATGGGTCAGAAAAGGCATGCAAGTATTTAACTCAGATGAAAAACATTAATATAAATGGAAAAATCTTAATGAGTCCTATTCAGGAGCATTTTCATAACAATTATAATGGTCTAGAGTAGTCAAATATAATAATTTAAAATAAACAGAATTAGAGTTCATAAAATGGCTTAAAATTATATTTCCAAAATCATTACAAAATTGTTTGTCATTTCTAACCAAACAAAAAATAATAACTTTCTGTTCCGAGAATGTGGGTGGGGGTTACAAACTTCTAAACAGGAGCTAGTGCTTAGAGTATCTATTTTCAGGTGGGGACCTCATGCCAGTGGAATGATAGACAGTAGTTCAACAACTGCTTGTAGTGGGTGAAGACAAAGAAATACCTCATTGGTTTCAAGCAACTTTTTATTATGGGCTATCATATTCTTCTGTATTCTCTCCTACCCTTCCTCTGAAATAAGCTATCATCACCACCACCCTCTTCCAAAGATGAAACATCCTCTTGTAGCCAACTACTGGGCACCATTTATTGGTAACAGTTCTTCTATAAGTGGAATGCAATTTCCAAAGCTAATACTCCTCATTAAGAAAAACCACCACCAGTCACCTTTTTAAACCAGAAGCCTGCTCTCTTAAGCATCTCTGATGATCAGGGCCGGCTCTACTGATTTTGCCGCCCCAAGCAGCGCGCCGAATTGCCGCTGCGGACCACGGGGGCAGTCCGTGTGCCGTTAGGGCAGCACGCTCGTTTCCGCGGCGGCGGCAGCTTCTGTCTTCAGCCGGAAGACAGAAGCCGCCGAGTTGCCGCCACGGGAAGCTGAACATAGAAGCTGCCGCCGAATTGCCGCCGCCGCAGAAACGCGTGTGCCGCCCTAATGGCACACGGACTTCCCCCACCGTCCGCGGTGGCAATTCGTCGCACTGCTTGGGGCAGCAAAAACACACGGACAGTCGTCCCTTGCAGATTGCCGCCCCAAGCACCTGCTTGGAATGCTGGTGCCCGGAGCCGGCCCTGCTGATGATTGAGACTTCCTCAATATCCCATAGGAAGAGAGGCAGTCACTAAGGTAACCTGAATCTAAACCACATTGGCCTTTTAGGATTAAAACCAACACTATAAACTTCACCCAGAAATAAGCTGGTAAGCAACATAGATCACAGAACACAGATGTAACATGTTTTCTACATGAAACACTATTTAATAAGCAATATGACTGTAACAGTAACTAGTATTATGTACATTCAAATAAGTAGACTCCATTAATAAGAAGATATTTGTCCTTAAGTTCAACAATTTGAATTACAAACTCTTGAAAAGAGTTTGCAGATCTGAGACAATCCCTTTAAAGCAAATCCTATTAAAGCACTAACTACCTGCTGCTTCTCCTTTAGCAGTTAATAATCAAGCTAGTAATTAATTCCTGGCAACAACCAATTTTGAATGGTTTGTTGCATAAATTATAAAGCAAAAAGGGAATGGCCTATATTCTGGTTGCTGCAAAACAGTTACAGACTTTTCTAGAATAAAACTAATTTTCAAAATGCTGCACTAAAACTGCTGTAATAAGCCACTGAATACAGTCTAATATTGCAATCATCATCTCAGAATTCATCCTCCCCGCAGTTAGCAACTGGCAGGGTAGAGCATTCAGCAGCCTTGGCTTTGCTTTGGGCCATTAACTAATATTGCCCGCTGCTAACAACAGATACTTCATGGGTTATTGCTTAATTAATCATAGGACATAACTTTAATGGACACTTATATTTCATTTCACATCCTTGTTATTACACAATAATATTGCATTATTATTCAGCATCAAAAGTCAAAAAGTTAAAAAAGGTTTTGCATGTGAAATATTAGTTTAAGTAAAGCATCTGAGTCACAGCAATATTTTTTATAATTCACTTCACACACAAAATCATTTATTTTACTGCAGAAATAACTAATGAATAATGAAGATCAGCTCACATAAAAGGGTAGTAATATTTTAACGTTAAATTTTGGTTAATAAATCAGCTATTGAATTTAAATATTTTGTCAGTTTATTTAGTATCTGGGCTATGCTGTGCTTTATGTGATACCACCAGCTATGTATTAAAACTCATGATGGTGAAATAAACTCTTGGGGAAGTTCAAGTTTATTCAAGAGGGAATCAAGTGAGATTGAAGTAATACATAGATCTTATTCTTGTTCTTTGTACATGGATGAATGTCACCCTGTGAGAACAAGTTGATGATTTGTACAAATAACAATACTGAATTATGATTTAACAAAGGTGAGATATGGAATGTTAATATGAGAAGATAGTATCACTTTCAAGTGTACATTGACCATGTGTGACGGGGTTGGGACTCAACAGCCGGCACCTCCTGCTGGGTACCTCGGGACTTAGCTCAGTCCAGTGGAGCCCCTCCTGGTGGTGTCCCATCCGTCGTCTCGCCGTCGGTTGGCATCTGAGCCCGCGTCGCTCACAACTTAAGGCGTCCTCGAGCCACTGCCCTCCGGCAGTGCCCCTTAGTCCATCCTCGCCCCCTTCCGGGGGCGGGGGTGTCAATCAGCTGTCTCTCTGCGCCCCGGCCAATGTGGGCAACTGCACCCCCAAAGTCACACCCCTCTTGGCAGGGGGTTGGTGCAGCCCAAGACGGCCACTCCCATCGGCCGGGTGTAAGGCAAGGGGGAAGGTGAATGTACATTGACACTCATGATGGTGAAATAAACTCTTGGGGAAGTTCAAGTTTATTCAACCTGAAAGTGATACTATCTTCTCATATTAACATCCCATATCTCACCTTTGTTAAATCATAATTCAGTATTGTTATTTGTACAAATCATCAACTTGTTCTCACAGGGTGACATTCATCCATGTACAAAGAACAAGAATAAGTTCTATGTATTACTTCAATCTCACTTGATTCTCTCAAAATAGTAGTTAAGTAGGACTTAAGTGGTGCACTGGCCTTGTTTTGACTCTGCAGAGGGGTGAATTTTATCCCAAAAGACCATTTGCTGAAGTTCTAAGAGGTTTGGCTCTAAATTTGCTTAATTCTAAAACTACTACTATTTTTTTCTTGCAAATTTCACCTCTCTTTTTCAAAGGGCTCATTATTGAATTTTTTTTTTTAAACTTTACTATTTTTGTAGGTCCTACGTATAAACAAACCCACACATGTGTGAGATCCACTTTAATTGCTGGACTTGATTTGAATTAACTGATGCTTCAAAGATCTATTTTTTTCTTTTGATGGTAATGAAGAAGTGGGGCGCAATAAGGTGAAATGTTACTGCAATTTTCAGTTTGTGTCAAGGTATTTCTGTGCTAATTCATACTGAGTTGTTTTGCAAATTCTTCGTCTCGACACACCTAGACAGGTCCACCAGGCAAGGAATTAAACAAAGTCATTGATACAAAGCATTAATTAATGGTTACAGAGGATGTGTAATATCACTCTGCAGTGCAAAGGCATAAATGAGCAAATCTTTGATATGATACACTATGTCAGCCCTGTGGTACAGCCACGTTCATCAGCAGATTTTTGATCAGTGCTTCATCAGATTGCCAAGTATTGTGCCAGTTCACCCCATGGAACTCTACAGGTATTAGTGCATACAGTAAATAATCCAGAATACGTAATTTAAACAAAAGTGAAATAAAAGCAGCTGTAGTGCATGCACAGCAGCTGTCAAATATTTTAAGGACTTAATTTTTTTAAAACATAAAGCAACACCAGTGCCATGCAAAGTGCATTGAAAATTTGATTTTTAAAATGTACTCTTTTTAAAAAACATTTTGTCTGACAAAACACCCCTGAAATTTATTCAAAGAATTTTTGCTCCTCTCTATTTAAAAATCCTTATTTATCCCAATATTAATAATATTCTGTTCAAAAGATTTTCTCTCAAGCTAAGAGTTTATATATCAACGTTAAGATGGAAATACATTTTTGAAAACTGATTTATACATCTGAATTTAGATGAATGGAAAAGTTGCAGCAACCTTAACATTTAGCAATGTGAAATGTCCGGTCTTAATAACTCTAGTTTTCAGACACAGCGATTTGCTTGTTCGGACAGCAGCCACTCTCTAATACCCCAGCCTCACTGGACTCAATCAATCTCCAAAATCTATAGGATTCTAGTGCAAGAAAGTCTTCAGCGATCAGTCACATGTCAGTACAATGGCTGATGTGATACACTTCCAGTACAAAGCAGGCAAATTAAGGGTGTAGGGGAAGTGAAGGGAGTAAGGAGAGGGAAAAAAAAGAGGTTAAATACTTGCTGGAATTACCTATTATATGTTTCCTTTTTTCAACTATTGTATTTTATACAGAAAAAATCAAGAGATCACACCTCAGTAATTAAATAGTATTTTAAGTATGTACCTTTTGCACTATTCAAAGTTCCTTTCAAGGAACAAGTCACTAATACAGTTAAAAGTTGATTATTCAATAATTATATTAGTAGGTTAGACAAAAATAAATGCCCAAGAATATGGAATAATTCCAGATATCTCTTGGGAAGCATCATTCAGCTATGATGTATAAAACCAGGTCTGAGGGCGCGCGCGCGCACACACCCACACACACAAATTTCCTCCCAGTCACCCTCCTTCCTCCGGAATCACTGGAATACAGTAATAGACTGATCTGGCAAAACAAAGTGAAACCCTGCTATGATGATGAGGAAAAGACTGACATCTGAATAAGTAAGAATGCACTGCCTCTCAGGCAGACAGCAGGAAGTTCCTTCAGCACTGTTTGATCTGCTTCACTAGCATTATTGCACAAAGCAAGTTTTTCATTAGGTACGAAAAAAACAAAGTAAGATGGAGCCTGCTAAATCAGATTATAAACATACCGTAACACGTAATGACTGAAAGGAAAATATATGGTGTAATAGAGAAAGGTCTAATACTTGTAAGTGGAAAAAAGTATAAATGACTATTTTAGTTAATTTCCTAATGTAAAACACAGCTGTAGTAATGTTGGCAAATATCACCTGCCTGTTTTAAGTTTGTTAAATGAAATCATGCTCTGTAATTGGGTCTTAATGTATAAAAGTATTTTTATTTACTTTTTATTACAATATCACTATTTTAACTTTCTGTTTGCTTGTGCAAAAGCTTTATAAATTACTTGAATTACTTAAATCTGAATACTATAATCTGCAGTTACAATGTACCAGTTTGAGTTTCAACAATTAAATGCCTTTTTTGTGGACTCCTGCTGCTATGTGAACTAGCTGTAGGCTATTAAAATAATGAGTCCGGACTGAGTCATCTGATCTCATGCTTGGTGCAAAGCCTGAGGAAAAGGACTTTGCCCACAATTCCTAGTCTGTTTACCAGACTTAGACCAGACGGTTGGAAGCATTATTCGTGAATTCCCTTCCCCCTTCCACCACCTACTTTATTTTACCATGCAAAATATGGTATAACAGAGACCTCTACAGGTCATTACCAGCACCATAGCCCTCACCAGGGATGAACATCTGTTTCAGCAGTAAGACCTAGAACAGAATGCCAAGGATTCTGGTATTGGCAAATGCCACCTTAGTGACAACTGGAAAGATTTTTCATATAAGACAGGCTGAAACTCACAAGACTAATATGAACCATTTTACAGTAAAGAGAAGAGAGCTGGGGAATACTAGCTCCCTAGTCATTGGAACTGTTTTTTTATGCCTCACTCTAAACCCTGTAATATACTGCATCCAGATACTACAGCAATGGGAACCATACATATACCTTTAAATAGAAAAAAAGGCCATATTTTCAAAAGAGTCCTCTCATTTTGGCTGCCCAGCTTCAGACATCTAGGCCCTGATTTTTCAGGGGAGCTGAGCACCCACTACTCCAATGGAAGTCAATGAGGTTTGCCAATGAGACCAGAAAATCAGACTGTAAGTGGTCTTCAGTTGGGCAGTGAAAAATGAGGAGACATTAGATAGTTTGGCCCTACATAACTTTATAAATGTCACACAACGAGTCAGTGGCAGAACTGGAGAACACAACCCAAATCTCCTGACTCATGATTCTCTGATGTAACTGCTCAGACTTATTTTTTCATAAATGATTCTAAAAACAAAAACTTTTTTTTAATTAAACAGTTGAGATAATAATTGATAATGTACCACATCATTTTGAAAACACAAGCACTTAAGAAATAAGGAAATTAATTGTTAAGGACATCATAAATATTGCTCAGCTTGCACAATAAACACATTCTTATCACATATAAAGCAGTGTAGATTTCATCACAACACAACAACCTTAACTTTTACTGACGGGTTGCTGGGGTATATTTTCACATATTGTTTTAAATCTTTATTTCAGTATCAAGGCCTATACTCTATCCCCATTCTTGACCTTTCCACAGCTTTTGACAGCACAGGATCAATGCTATTCTTATTGAAAATCAAGACAAGAAAAATATCAAAGTACTTTTTCCCTCTGGCTCCTCTTTGGGTCTCCTTTGATGGGTCCACCTAATACCACCAATCACTCTTCCTCTGAAGTATCATAGCGCTCTATCCGTGGCCCCTCCTCTTCTTTCTCTACAAACTCTCTTCCGGCGATCTCAGCCACTCATGTAGTTTCTTCTATATTCACGGTGACAATTTACAAATCTCTCTCACCAAATCTGCTCTGACTCCAGGCATTCAAACTCCATTTCTGCCTAGTTCTCCAGTAGCTCCTCCTGAATGGCTAGCTGACAATTTAGCCAAAACTGAATTCCTTATTTTTCTACCAGCACCATCTCCATACACTCCATTCTCTGTCACTGTCAACAATGCCACCATCACCTCTCTTGCCCAGACTCTTAACTTGGGGGGTCACCTTTGTCTCCTCCTTCTATCACCTCACACATCCACTCTTGTTCTTCTTATTCCACAACACTTTTAAGATCTGACCTTTTCTTTATATCCAATCAAACACACAAACAAAAAAAACCTCTCCCCTTCCTACCTAAGTGCTTATTTCCTATATTAACAACTGCAACAGCCTCCTTTCTGACATGCCCAATCGCCACATTACTGCCCCTCTAAACCATTTAAAATGTAAATAATCTTTCCTTGTTTTTTTATGTGGGTAGTTTAAGATTTTTGTCCTTAGTGATAAATTACTACAGTACTTTGTCGTAGTTTAGCTACCTTAACTATTTTTATTTAATCAAATTTTTCATCTTTGGAATTTCTCAGATTTATTTTTACATATTTAATTTCTCATTCACTTAGCAAATAAAATACTGTTTTAAAAATGTTAATGGCTACTAAAGTCACTAAATTATGAAATTAGAGAAGTACTGGCCAAACTAAATATAGCTCCTGAAGAGTCTCCTTTTTACAATGTACACCTGACATGAGACAGATATTCAGTATGTGTATAACAACATTTTCAACTCTTGGCATTTTATCATGAGTGTTGCAATATTAGGTATTTTTCTTAAAGCCTCGGCCCCTGGAGGCAGGCTATTTTGTGAGAAGCGCAGCTTTCATTTATAAAAAGAATCTCTAGCCCTTGTAGTTGCTGAGAAAGCTTGAAAATACGCCCTGAGTGTATCCTAAAGGTTCAAAATCTAGAAAGTAAATAAAAAGAAACTCAAAACTTATTTTTTTTTAAACTCATGATTTTTTAAAAGCCTGATGCATGATTTTTGAATGCTGGATTTTGGCAATACTGAAATAAGTTAGCATGTATGAACAACACTGTCTGCCTTCACTCTAAATGTTGGCATAAGTTCTAAAAGACTGTGTCAGTTCCAAGACAGACTTTAAGTAGGTTGATTCTTTATTCAGTGCCCAATCTCCAATACTACAGTACCTTCCAGTGCATACCCCCAAACTCCTTGTGCTTTAGCTTGCCTAACTAAAAAATGAGGCTAATAATAATGCTTTGCATTTAACCTAGTACTTTGTCATCTGTATTTTGTGTAAACAATTATTATCCACATCTTACAATTGTCCTAACCAAGTACATCTCTACCCCGATATAACGCTGTCCTCGGGAGCCAAAAAATCTTACCGCGTTATATTGAACTTGCTTTGATCCGCCAGAGCGCGCAGCCCCGCCCCCCCGGAGCGCTGCTTTACCGCGTTATATCCGACTTCGTGTTATATCGGGTCACGTTATATCGGGGTAGAGGTGTACTAAGATTTAAGCTTTTATATTATTATATAAGCTTGTATGAGGCAATAGTGTAAAAGACACAGGCCTACAACCCTGGAAACCAGGGTTCTGTTCCCAGTTCTGCCACAAGCTGCACATGTAATCTGTAGCAAATGTATTCCTCAATCATCCCATCTAAAAATCAGCCCTGTGCATATTCCTTTTAGGCCAAGTAGGAAACCAGGAGGAGAAATTTCCTTTCATTTTGGCAAAGTAAAATAGCCCTAGACAGTTAAGAGGCTGACAATATAATTTCTGTTTTTTTTTTCTTCTCTCAGTATTACCAACACTTGGTAATCATGAGATTTAAAGTAATAAATTTTGTTTTCTTTTTATTTGTCTTCTGGTTTTGAGCCTTTAGGATTCACATTTTCAAGCTTTTCTCTGCAACCATGAGGGCAAGAAAAACATTTTTATTTTAAATAGAAAGCTGAGATTCTCATATAACATGTTTCTGGAGCAGGAGCCTTAAGGGAAAAAAACACCAAATATTGTGAGATTCATGTTTGTTTGTTCATTTTTTTGTTTTAAAAATCATGTCAAGTTTTCAAATAATTGCAATTTCTTAAACGTGTTACTAATTACTACCATTGAAAACACCCATTGTATGAGCCAGTGCCAACATCTAATTAGCTTTCAAATTTTTTAGTGTAATGCGATTTCATTGGGCAGATTGAAAGATACAAAGAAACATTAGACACTTTGTAAAACGTTCATTAAGGAGCCTTTAAAAATAACAAAAAAAACCCTTTCAATCTCAAAATGTGCTTACTCAATTTAATCAAAATTTTACAAAAATGTTTTAGCTGTCAATGTAGGGTTGCCAACTTTCTAGTGGCACAAAACCAAACACCCTAGCCCTGCCCCTTCCCCGAGGCCCTACCCCTTCCCCAGTGGCGGATTAATGATTTTGCCGCCCCTAGGCCCTGAAATACTTGCCGCCCCTGGCCCCGCCCTGACTCCCCACCTTCCACAACCCCTTCCCCCCAGTCCAGCCCCAACTCCGCCCCCCCCCTGCCCCTATTGGATCCCTTCCCCAAACCCCCGCCCCAGCCCCGCCTCTCCCCCCAGCGTGCCGTGTTCACCCTCCTCCCCCCTCCCTCCCTGCCCCGTGAAACAGCTGTTTCGCGGCGCAAGCGCTGGGAGGGAGGGGACTGAAACAGGAAGTGGCGGTGCGCTCGCGGAGGAGGCGAGCTGGAGCAGGGGAACTTCTCCGTGGGTGCTCAAATTTGCCGCCCTAGGCCTTGTCGGCCTAGGCGATAATAAACCGCTGCCCTTCCCCGAGGCCCCACCCCGCACTTGCTACATTCTCCCTCCCTTGGTGGCTCGCTCTCCCCCACCCTCACTCACTGTCACTGGCCTGGGGCAGGGGGTTGGAGTGCAGGGGGGGGGAGAGGGCTCTAATTGGGGGTGAGGGCTCCAGTGTGGGGCCAGAAATGAGGGGCTCAGGGTGTGGGAGGGGGCTCCAGGCTGGGGCAGGGAGTTGGGGTGCGGGAGGGGGTGAGGGCTCCGGCTGGAGGTGAGGGCTCTGTGGTGGGGCTGGAAATGTGGGTTTTGGGGTGCAGAAGGGGGCTCCAGGCTGGGGAGTGAGGCTGAAGGATTTGGAGTGCGGAAGGGGGCTGTGGATTGAGGCAGGCGGTTGGATGCAGGAGGAGGTGAGGGCTCTGGGGTGGGGCCGGGGGGGGATGAGGGGTTCAGGGTGTGGGAGGGAGCTCTGGGATGGGGCAGGGGGTTGGAGTGCAGGGGAGCTGAGGGCATGGGCTCTGGGGTGGGGCCACGGATGAGGATGAGGCAGTGCATGGAGCCCCGTGGCCTCCCCACCTAGGACCCAGACCCGATGGCCGCTTCCGGGGAGCAGTGCGGTGCCAGCCAGGACAGGTAGGGACTAGCAGCACCGCCGACTGGACTTTTAATGGCCTGGTCTGCGGTGCTGACCGGAGCCGCAGGGTCCCTTTTCAACTGGGTGTTCCAGTCGAAAACCGGACACCTGGTCACCCTATGTCAATGAGACTTCATCCTCAAAAGCCAAAAGAACAAGGATTTTTTCTTACTTTAGAAAGTCACACTTAGGCCTAACTACATCACTTAGGGGTGTGAAAAATCCTTGCAGCTGAGAGGCTTAGTTAAGCAGACGTAAGCCCCAGTGTAGCACTAGGTCGATGGGAGAATTCTTCCATTGAATTAACTGTCTGCTCTTGGGGAAGTGGATTATCTACACCAACAGAAGAACCCTTCCTGTCAGTGTAGGTAGTGTTTCACTGAGGGGCTTCAGCTGCACAGTTGCAGTGGTGCAGCTGTGCCACTGCAGCATTTCAAATGTAGACAAGCTCTTAGTAAAAGCCATGCTTAATGAAACTTACATCAGTGCAGTGCACCAACATTTAGGGTTTGCATCCGTGTATCTACATCAGAAGAAATTTATCTACTGCAGGTAGGACTAGAATCATAAGGGGGATCAAATCAGCCTTAAAACAGGATTGTGGTTGCAATCTTAGCTATGAAGAAGCTACCATCTCTCCATAATAAAAAACAAAAACAAAACCACATCCCAGTAGAGCTGAGACTGGGTCGTTGGTCCTTCAGCTTCAGAGCTACAGGTTTCTACTACATGAACTCAAGGAAGACCTCTTAGCTATGTTTTCACAACATCCTTTCTAAGATGCAACCAATATTGGCCAATATACTTATACACAGATTCTGCTCCTACAGTAGTTAATGGCAAAAAACTTCCATGGAGGCAGAACTGGGCCTAAGCCTATCCACAACAAAAATGGTTAATCATTTTCTGTAATTAAAATCCAATTTTATATAAATTTAGCCAATGCACAAGATTTCTAGGCAATATGGCTATTTGGAAAACATGAAGTTACCTCCAAGCCATCTTTCAGGGGGACAATGAAATGTTAAGACAAAAGTGACAATTTCAAAATCAGATTTTTTTTTTTTATCTGTAAATTCAAAAACTATTTGATGACTTTTCTTCACACTATGCAGAAACATTCTCCTTTGCCTTCAGTGAAAATGTCAATTTTTAGGCCAAACCAATTTTCCACAATACAGTGTTTCCCTCCCTCCATGGAAGCTGGTTGTTACCTGAACTACGGAGAAGCTGCTGCCTCTTTATTATACACGCAAAGCTCCACTAAACTATATATGAGCTCTCCTTTCCAATAATGTTTGTTTAAGAAGGTTTTAAGGTTTTCCAGGTTACTTAAAAAGGCTTACTCTTGCCATCTACCGCTTTCTACAAAAGAAAGAATTTAATAATTGCCTTTTTAGTACTTTCCCGTGTAATTTGTAAGTGAAGGGTCATATATAATTGATGATGATATTTTAAAACACTGCTCTACCACCACAATAACTAATATCTATTACAATACAGTACATAATTAAGAGTAGCGAATATTGAAATACTATATTGGGGGGTGTCTGTTTTTCTTGTTTAAAGAAGCATTCACATTGTATGAAGCTTTAAAAGAAAAAAAAAATCGTCCAGGAGCAGGTCTTTCTGCCGTCTCTGAAAGCTCTTAAAATCCATCATAACCCACCAGATTTAGTGAACTTTTCAATACTCTCAGTATGCTTCATTGCCATACCGTCATACCCCTGGCTTTGCACTGATAATGTATAAGAGATTTTCAGACAGAGTCTATAAGATGTAGATGTAACACCCCACATACCCCTCCAAACTACAGTAGTGTTTACCCAGTGGCCCAACATGTTGTTAAAATTAAACCAAGTATCAGTTAAATAGACGTGCTATTTTTATGCCAAGCCACTGCAAAGCATTTTACATTCATAAAGTAAATAGCAAAAAGCTGAGAAATGGAGATTTTCTATAGAAAGTGATCATTCTTCCCAACCCCACCATTACTGAGGACACAGATTTAAATACATTTACAAACAGAAAAGAGAATCCTCCATTAAATAAGGAGTTTAAATCCTTGCTCATTAGCCACTTAACCTCCCAGCTTCGTGATCTACTTCCAGCAACAACAAAGCCTGATCCTGGAAGCTGCTGACAGCTCCTGCGAGGTGCTATCTCCCCTCAATTCCCACTGAAGTCAGAGGAAATTGAGACCATTTGCATGAGTTGCTCAGCACCCCTTTAGATCAGACTAAAATATAACTAGGGTCCTGAGAGTTATGCACACAAGCAGTAAAACATTAGGGTCAACCCAGGATTTGGCTAGAAGCCAGGGCAAGTAGAATAAAATGGGAGTGATACCATAAAAGGACTTGATACCGTAGGTGTTAACATTCTTGTCAGCAGCAATTTGAGACAACAAACAACACCCTTGGGTGACAAATGGTGAATTAAATTAAAGTGCTAGGTAAGTCAAGGCTAGGATCCAAGGGCGTACCACATATAACAATCCTAGGTTGACACGAAAGGATACTTGATTAAAGTTCAACTACTGTATTTCAGTGAAAAGGTGAATATAAAAAAAATTGACATCCCTATTCCTGACAATTGACTTCATATGAACAATCCTTAGTCATCAAGGTAAGTAAGAAATTGTCCAACTCAAATGTTAGCCAGTTGCTCCTCTGTAAACTTGCATATTCATTTATGGGTTAAAATCAGGCTTTCCTATTGGAATACAGCTCTACTTTCAGTTAGTCTTCCACTGCAAGACAGTATGAAGCATTTTATTGCACCACACACCTCAGTATATCAGATTGCCTGGAACACAGGAGCTGAATAAGAGCTGGCACAGTTTAAGTGGTTAAAGTCCTGTCAACATTTAAAATTGTTCCCTGACCCTCCAGTTCTCCCACCCTCCCTTAGGTACTGTAGCTCAATCCTTATGGGCCACAGTGTAATTCAAACAATCCATATTGATCACCACATTCAAAACCTGGGGAGAGGACAGGTGATGAGGATTAAGAGTAAAATGAAATTTTCATATTTTCAGCACAGCAGTGGAAATTAACACCACAGTGACATGATTTAATGGCAATAACATGAACACAAAAATGCATAAAATTGAAAACCAACCCTGCAGGAACAACAAAACTCATGTAGTGGTGGAGGAGGGGAGACTACTCAGTGTAACTATTGGCAATGATGAGCAGACAATAGCTAATGGAAGAAACACAGCTAGCAGTTAAATCAATTGTGACAGAAGACTATGAAAAATAATATGGTCATAATCACATTAAAAATCTATTAAAATTTAAAAAAAGATGAGAAAAGACTCAGTCACTTGAATAATAAATTAATGGATATAATTAATTTATAAAGATTGAAAATGAAAAAATATCTACATAAGAGCTAAATATCATCCTTATTAATTATTTTATTAGGAACGTTGTCTCAATTTGGTGCTAAGCCAGATTGAAATGTTCTACCCATTTCCTTTTCTAGAAGTGATGCAGCAGTAGACTTTTTGCTACAACAGCAAGTTAGAAATTGGAAAATAATTTTCATCACTTTTCCCCATTAAAAGAAGAAAAAAGTTTTCTCCACAGCACATACCACAATGCAAAGCAACAGAGAAAAGTCTGGAAAACACACTGTACAGTGAGAGACTTAAGAGCCCAATCTATATAGCTTATTGAAGATTAAGAAGACACTTGATCACAGCCAGTAAATAGCTACATAGATCTCTTTAATCTAGCAGACAAAAGGTACAACAACATTCAACAGCTGGAAGTTAAAAACATTCTAATTGGGAATAAGATGGAACTTTTTAAGAAAAAGGAAGAAAAATTCGTGTGGAGGAAAATTCGTCATTAAAACAATTTACCAAGTAAAGTGGTAACGTTTGTCATTTCCCGACAACTTGTTCTAATGACAAATTTTCCTCCACACAAATTTTCTCACATGTACAGGTAGTGCAGGATGCCAGAGAAAGAACAACAATTTGGAATTGTACTATTAAAAATGGCTAGAAGTTAAAAGTGATTCCAGGGAAGTTTTCAAGCTTCCTTCTCTTCACTTTCACCAGTGAGTCTCAATTCTATTTAAATAAATATTTATTGCAGTGTCTGACCGCCTCCTAATCTACCTGTCCTAGCACTGTATTGTAATCACTTGATTTATCTCTGACTTAGTGGAGCTGATGATCTTATAATGCATTGCCATGGATTCACTGTGGCAGAGGGAAAGGCAGACTAAATTAAATGGTTTGCACTAACCAAGGTCTAGTGTAGCATGCCCTTTAAGCTCAGTTGCATCTATCTGCTACATGTGGCATTATCCAGGCACAACAGAAGTGTCACTTATGTCTACCCTTTGATAAGAGACCTGCGGCAAGGCTGCGGCTTCCCTGGGTCAGCTGCCTCAGGCTCACGGATCTCAGGCTATGGGGCTAAAAACTGCACTGTAGATGTTCGGGTTCAGGCTGGAGCCCATACTCTCAGAACCTCCCCCGTCATGGGAGAGCAAGAGATCTAAGCCTGCTCCCACTGAAGTCTTTTGCAAAACTTATACCAACCAACTTACCCATCAATGGGTGCAGGATAGGACCTCAAGTGAAAAGCTCTGTCAAGAAATTCCCTGGCTTTTGTGGATTCAACTTAGGACTCTTCAAGTTGTTGTAGCAATTTATTTGTGCTTTTTAAACATTTATACATTTATTGGAAGGTCATAACAGAGTTTGACAAAAGTCATTTAACTTCTATCTTTAAAGTTGCTGGAATTACTTTTAACAGTTAATCAACTTTTCTTCATGTCATTTATAAGTTTAAGTCTAGCTGTTTTCACTTAGGCAACAATCTTCTGCCAATATTTTCTGGTACATTTTAAATTGTTGAACAGTAAAGGGAAAAATATAATTGCTAATGTGATTTAAGCCTAGTATAAAAAGAAACACAATTAATGTTTTATTTAGATTTAGTTGTATTTTTCTTAATTTATAGAAACCTTGAATCATGACATGTTAATGAATTTTATTAGACTCAACAAGTTGTAGGAGATGCATTTACTCAAAAATTACTGCTGGCAATTCTTTGAGATTTACACTCTAATGAGAAATAAAATGTAATTCTAAAAAGGTTGCCTTCGGTAACTTTTGGCTTAATCCAACAGAGAGAGTTTCATTTGGCTCTTAAATAGAGAGTTTCACATCTGACAACCCCTTAGCTATTTACAGCCTAAAAGAACCCAACCAACAACATATTTTTATAAAGCAAACAAATAAATACAATTCTAGTTCTGCCTTTAAAACTTTAGAGCTTGAGTATTTTCATCCTCCATAAATTGCCTGTGAAACTAAACTGTATATATTTTTTCAGTCCTGCCCCCCGGGCCTGAAATACCCCAGCTGTCCCCACATCCATCCAAAAGCATGCCAGTTCTCCCCCAATTGCTTAAGTGACCATATTTTCAAAGGCAAAAACTGAAACAGGTTTTTTTATGTTCACAAACTATTCCTATAAAAGGTGAAAGCACCCTTACGCATTATCAGAAAAACATACGTTCTCCACATTCTAACTCCTTTCTTTGCTATGCTCTGTGTGGGTCAGAATAGCTCACCCTTGAGGGGAATCAAAGAAAGGCTGGGCTCTGCCTATTCTCCCTATCACTCTCTGTCCCTCCTATCCCCAGTTCTGGAGACAGTAAACTGCAGCACTGCCAGCTCTTGCTAACAACACATTATCCCTGGCTTCAGAACCACTTGTGAAAAGTTACTGACTTTGTGCAATGGGATCTCTAAAATAACCTAACCTGACAAAATCTCATCCACTTTGCCAGACTGCTTTTTAGAAGGGATGTGCCAAATTATGTGCTTGTGTAACCCATGCAAACAGTGCAGCTCTTGTAGCCCCCAAATGGCTAAACCACACGTAAACCACTCCAATCTAACAGATTGCCGGCGCAACCCATTAGGTGACCTAGGCGGTCGCCTAGGGCACTAACATTTGGGGGGCTCCGGCCGCCCCGGTCGTCGTCGGTATTTCGGGGGCGGGACCTTCCGCTGCCTCTGTCGGGGGCGGCATTTCGGGGGCGGGACCTTCTGCCGCCTAGGGCGGCAAAAAAGCTGGCGGCGCTCCTGTCTATAACCAGACCACATACATCACTCCGAGTCAAACAAAAAGCAGGGATCTTGAAGTCCAACATCCAATTGCTGCCTCACAGATAATTGTGTAACCCAATGCAAAGTTGTCTGAAGTAGAAAAGGTCTGTACTGTGGTTCTGAAGGATGACCCATGTGGAGGTGAAAAATTTGTATAACAATTAGTTTAAGGACCCTAGAATAATTGTAATGGTTGGAATCACTTTCTATTTCAAGAAATTGTATTTAGAAGTGATTTGGATGTTGTATTAATATTTGTTGTATTGTATTTTTAGTCTTTGTATTTTGTTTAATGAGAGTTGTCACTTTAAGAACAGAGTGGGGAACTTTATTGTATTTATTTGAGATTTAGAGCATGCTGTAAGAAATTCTGCCTGTGTCTCCAAAGAGTGGAAGACCCTATCTGTGTAAGCTCCAAAAAGGTCAGAGCTTGATTTAATAAGCTTTAATTTCCAGAAAGCAAATGTAACCCATGTGCCTAATAGGGAGATATCTCTTTAAGACCCATGGGGGGGGGGGGGGGGGGGNGTCTAGGGTTACCAGATAGCAACTGTGAAAAAACGGGATGGGGGTAGTGGGTAATAGGTGCCTATATAAGAAAAAATCCCCCAAAATGGGACTGTCCCTTTAAAAGCAGGACATCTGGTCCCTCTAGCTGTGTCTGGGTCATTGTTGCTAGGCAGATTAAGCACTCCACATCCAGAAGCTTCTGGAATTGGGTGTGGTGGTTTTGGGTCTGCTCCAATAGGTTCCCTGTTGCTTAAGTCAGACTCCATGAGGGCAAGCAGTCAAGGCAGCTGCTTTGCAGAAGGCCATGTGCCCTGTGTGAGTTGGTTAATCAGTTAGTTGACTGGCTAGCAATGATTTCAGCAGAGGAAGAGTCTGCATGGATTCTAACTGAAGATTCCTACAAGCAAGTGGAGAAAAGATGTTGTTTTAGGCTCAGCAGACTGTATAGATTGGTGATCAAAGACTCTAACTGAGACTTAGGTGAACAAAACCTAAGCTTTTGGGAACTTTGTTTCTTTTCACTGTATTTATGTGGGGACTGAACTGTTCAGATTTTAATTTGTTTTCTTTATTTATGTTTATGTATAACTGTGAAGATAATGTCTGGATTATAAAATAGCCATGTCATTCTGTAAAAATTTGATTATTATTTGTTTCTTTATCATAAGATTTTATAAAGTTATTTAATTAAATTCATTTCTTTAGTTCCATTTGGGACTTGAACGTGGGGAAGTTGACCCTGTGCAATTCTTGCTGCAAATCCTTAGAGATTGAACTCTGGGTCTCCAGCTACTCTTCTTCTATGGGAGTTGTTTTTTGTAGGCACTGGCGAAGGGTAATGAAGTGAACTCTAGCCCACCCAAAGGTTACACAAACTTCGCTCTCAACAGTACAACATTGCAGTAGATAGAGAATTAATTGCTTCAAGGCATCACTAATGAGCTACAGAACATTTCACCTGTGGGTTACCAGGTGAATCCAGCCCAACTCCATAGGGATTAAAAGTTGATCCCATATACTGAATGTTGGTGGCCTTATATGAGTTGAGTTTGGAGAGTCCTATTTCCAGTTCCCACATCACAAACTTACTACTATGGTTTGTACTAGATTGTAAAAACAACGAGGAGTCCTTGTGGCACCTTAGAGACTAACAAATTTATTTGGGCATAAACTTTCGTGGGCTAGAACCCACTTCATCAGATGCATGGAGTGGAAAATACAGGAGTAGGTATAAATACATGGAAGGATGGGAGTTGCCTTACCAAGTGTAAGGTCAGTTTAACGAGACAATTCAATTAACAGCAGGATACCAAGGGAGGAAAATGTAAGCTCTTTATCGCAGGGACTGTCTCTTACTAAGTGTTTGTACAGTGCCAGGCACAATAGGGCCTCAGTCATGGTTGGGTCCTCTACAGCAGTGGTTCTCAAACTTTTGTACTGGTGACCCCTTTCAAATAGCAAGCCTCTGAGTGCGACCCCCCTTATAAATTAAAAACACTTTTTTATATATTTAACACCATTATAAATGCTGGATGCAAAGCAGGATTTGGGGTGGAGGCTGACAGCTCACAACCCCCCATGTAATAACCTCACAACCTCCTGAGGGGTCCTGACCCCCAGTTTGAGAACCCCTGCTCTAGAGAGAGGTCCTGCAGCAAAGGCCAAAATTGTGTTATTTGTTGCTAAATTTGCAAGAGTTGACAACACTAATTGTTGCACATAGCTTGGCAATGCAAAAAAGGGGATCTCAAAAATCAGAAGATAAATCAAAAATACATTATTTAGTCTTCTTTGGCCAAAAAATTGAGATTTTTTTTAATCTCATGTATTTTGGGAGATTGACCAAGGATTTTTGAAATTTTTGGACAGGCAATACTGAAAGGAAAGACAAGGAAAGGCCAAAGGGACTGGTAGGTACACATCCCTCCTCTTAAATCTGCCCCCTCAACCTTCAAAGGCCAGAGCACAGGCGTTCTTGCATTGACTCGACTGGATAATCGACTTAGATTCATATTGCAGTGTTATCATCTGATGAGTCATGACCAACTTTGGCCTTGAACAATGACTGGCATGAAACACGTTTGCAGTTTGATGAATGTTAAACAAATACATACAAAATAAGGGTATAACACTGTGGTTTCCATTAGCATTTTCTAGTTATATATATAAAAAAACCCTCACAACCCAAATTCTTTCACTGATTAAATGAAAAAAACAGGATATTTCAAGTGTTCTGGAAAGTTTTCAGGACCTGGATGTAAAATATTAGGACTCCGTTGGTGAAACTAGGATATATGGTCTCTTTCCCAGCTGCTGATTCCCACACTCATTCCACACAAAAGGCCTTCCCTCCCAGAACCCCTCCTCAAAGTTCTCAAACTATCTCACTGTGATGCAGATTCCCTCCAAACATTTGCAGATACGTATTCCCTGTCCCGGATGTCCTGAGTTTTTTGGCAAAAATGGGCATTTGTCCCATTTGCTCTTGCCAGTTGTTCTGATCAGTTGGCAAGAGCAAAGGGAACAAATGACCAGTTTTGCCAAAAAAGTGGGTTGCACCCCCTCAGGGGTGTGTGGAGGAACATTTGGGGAGGCCAGTGGTGACAAGGTGCTGGGCAGTGGGTCTTGGGCAGTCAGCCCAGTGCGGCATGGGGGTCAGGCAGACAACCCCAGTCCCGGGAAGCATGGGGCTTGAGTAGTTAGCCCAGGGCGGTGCAGGGCTCAGGCAGTCAGCCCCAGTCCCGAGTGGCATCGGGTTCGGGCAAGCAGCAACACCAGGTGGCTTGGGACAGCCCTGTGCGAGGGGGGTCAGAGGCGGGGCTCAGGTGAGCAGTGATGCCAGGCAGCTCAGGCCAGCCCCGCGCGTTGTCCCAATTTTACTTTGGTAAATATGGGCACCCTTATCTTCCCAGCTGGCAAATCTGTCACCCCACTCCCTGATCTCTAGGCCACTGTGCCCTACTCATCTAAACTAAAACTTAGTCTGCAGAAGAGAAGAATGAGGGGCGATTTGATAGCTGCTTTCAATTACCTGAAAGGGGGTTCCAAAGAGGATGGATCTAGACTGTTCTCAGTGATAGAAGATGACAGAACAAGGAGTAATGGTCTCAAGTTGCAGAGGGGGAGGTTTAGGTTGGACATTAGGAAAAACTTTTTCACTAGTAGGGTGGTGAAGAACTGGAATGGGTTACCTAGGGAGGTAGTGGAATCTCCTTCCATAGAGGTTTTTAAGGTCAGGCTTGACAAAGCCCTGGCTGGGCTGATTTAGTTGGGTTTGGTCCTGCTTTGAGCAGGGGGTTGGACTAGATGACCTCCTGAGGTCCCTTCCAACCCTGATATTCTATGATTCTATGAAACATAGAAAAGTAGCCAGTTTAAAAAGGGTTATACTGTCAAAGGAGATACCCCACTAACCTATAAAAATCAACCGTTGTGATCCATTGCTCCAACAAATTTTGTTATCTCGCCTACAGGACGTGTGTTAATCACCAAAATAAAATCATGTGAAAAAACTGTATTACAAAAGATCCATCATCAAGATATACACATAACAAAAACTGTCACTTTATAATTTTATTACTGTAATTCGTCCTCTCTCACCCCATCACCCTTATTATTTGTTACCTCCTCATTACATCCCAGTGAAATGTAGGCTCAAATCCTCTACCAGATCTGCTGAAGTGTTTGCACCAGTTCAGAGTTCTGATAAAGGTTGGGACTTGGGCACATTATCAACGTAATCCCTGGAGAGCGGTCCCACTGACTTTCAAAAGTGACTAGTGATTTTGGGTGTCCAACTTAAAACAGCTAAATAGTACCAAATTTTCAAACAATGTTAAACATCCACCCTCTGAAAATGAGCCTCCTTTAAAGGATTCTAGAGTAAGACACCCAAAATTTCAAACACCCAAAATCACTAGTCACTTAGAAAATCTTGAGTGAAATCTTGGTCCCATTGAAAACAAAAGCAAAACTCCTATTGACTTCAATGGGGCCAGGATTTCATCCTGCAGTCTCTCTCTTCTTATTTGTCCTGTTTTAACACCTTGGGCAATTTTGGGCACTCTAAAAATATTAATTATAACTAGATTATTACTGAGATTTATGTATATAAATTCCTGCAATGAAAGGGATAACAAAAAGCAATTTCTTAAAATAAAATGTATATGGATTTTTCTTACAGATTACATTATTTTAATGATAGGTTTAAAGTCAAAGATCTAAAATATTCCACGTTACTATGCACTGTGCGATTTCAAGGTCAAATTTATTAACATGTTTTGAGATGCTTTCTTAAGAACTGTTTGGTCTTTGATATTAAACTTATGACCAGTCATTGCTTGACAATTGTAATTAATATGCTGAATGGTTTTCTGACTTGTTCTTCCAAGAGACATTATTTGTAGTCTGTCAGTGTAACACAAATTATGAGCCATGTTCACCTGTAATAGACTCAAAATTGACATTTACGAATAAAAATGAAAAAGTATTTTCCACCACGAGAATGGGAGTTGCACGTAATTTACCAGAGATTCAGAGTACTAGCAAGCCAAACTGTATATATATTGAAACATCTGCATTGACAAAAACACTTAAAAATAGTTCACGCTTTCACTGCCATATCCAAAGATCACAGAAACTGTGTGAACATGGTTCATTTATCTTGTGTACTCAGTACACACATATGCAGTGACATACCACCACGGAAAAACTTACGAAAGGAAGAAAATACATCTTTACCTCATTAGCACTGAATGTCGGTAATCAACTGTCTGCTGTACATGTGTAAACTACATATAATTACAGGAACTAAGAAATATATTCAAAAATATCTACACAATTGTTTTTTGAACTTCACCATTTCACTTTTTCTTCTTTTTAGAAGATGGTGGCAAAATTTTGTTTTTAAAACATTTGTTGACTCTTCGTTTTTAAAACAAAATGTATAGTCCATGAAATTCCAGTATATATATAAAAAAAATGTGCCTTGGAGATCTATGGATGAAAACCACTACATAAGAGTTAATAATATTTTAGTTAGAACAAGATGTTTGTGCATTTAACAGGTACAATAAGGCATGAGGATCATGTTTTTGAACATTGGGCCTGCATTGTATCTGCAAAAAATGTGTACATATGCAAGGCAAATGCACTCACAAAACCTAAATTTGCACAAGCATTTACTTGATATGTGCAAATAAATATGAGAATATGCAATATGTATTTTTCCAGGTAAAAACCAAGCATGTCTTTTAAACCCTTATTATGTGAGATACTGAAAATTCACAGCTTCCACTGATGTCAAAAGAGAATGAAGGGTGTTCAGCATCATGCAAAATCAGAATGTTGGCCTATACTGCAGATCTTTTCAGAAACTTCAGATTTTTCTCAGCAAATTTTTAAACATAATGTAACAGTAAAATTACACCACATACAGTCTATTATAAAAAAAACCCCTGATTTTGTGAAACATTCCCCTGGGGATAATGTATAGTGTGAAATTCTCAGTGTGTGAAAAAATTCCCAAATCTAAATACTGTATACAACAACTGTTCAAGCAAAGTAACTGTTTAAACAAACAACAAAAACACCACACTTATTTTAGTTTGAATGACAACCCACAAAGAGGAAAAGGCAGAGAAAGGACTTGTGCCCTTTTTTCTTCCTTAGGAAAGCCTGAGAGATTGTTTTGGGTTTTGTGCTTATACCAGTGTAGCTTATTTCTGTCAATTTACTATAACTAGTATAACTGAATCCACACTAGGGGCTGTACCAATTTAACTATTTTGGTTAAAAAAAAATCATATCCCTAGCCAAAACAGTTAAATTGGTACAAAAACTGCATGGAGACCAGGCCTGAGAGACTGACCCTGCTCCCACTGAAATCAGTTGAAGCAGGATTGGGTCCATAGTGACTGTTATAATCAGTTACAAAATTAACAGTATGGTGTTTCACATTCACTAAGAAAATAAAATGGAGAATTCATAACATGGATGATGGAAAGACACACAGACAAACTGAGGTTTCAGTCAGACATGGGCTATCCACGCCGACTTTATTTTGACTCATGAAAGTGCTTCAAAAATCAGATTTCTACTAAATTTCACATTCGTCTAGTGATTATTCTAGTTTTCAGCCTAAGAGTGTCCTCTTGTGATTAATAATGGCTGAAGCTCAAATGGTTTGCAGGTCTGGAAAACGATCTGAACTACAAATATACAAAACTCACCTGGTCTGGGGTGCAAGCTGGGGTAGGGGGTTGGGATGTGGCAGGGGGTACAGGCTCTGGGCAGAGGGTGCGGGCTCTGGGGTGGGGCCAGGGATGAGGGGTTTGAGGTGCAGTAAGGTGGCTTCGGGCTGAGGCCAAGGAGTTCGGAGTGCAGGATGGGGTGTGGAGTCTGGGAGGGAGTTTGGGTGCAGGAGGGTGCTCCGGGCTGGAGCTGAGGGGTTTGGAGTACAGGAGGGGGCTCAGGGCTGGTGTAGGGGTTTGGGGTACAGGAGGGGGTGAAAGATGCGGGCTCTGGGAGGGAGTTTGGGTGCGGGAGGGTGTTCCGACCTGGAGCAAAGGGTTGAGTGCAGGAGGGGGGTTCGGGCTCCGGGCGACACGAACCTCAGGTGGCTCCCGGAAGTGTCCGGCATGTCCTTCTGGCTCCTAGGCACAGGAGCAGCCAAGAGGCTCCGTGCGCTGCTCACACCCGCAGGCGCCGCTCCTGCAGCTCCCATTGGCTGTGGTTCCCGGCCAATGGGAGCTGCGGAGCACAGCACTCTGTGGTCGCCCCTACACCTAGAAGCCGGACATGCCAGACGCTTCTGGGAGCCGTGAGGAGCCATGGCAGTCAGGGAGCCTGCCTTAGCCCCGCTGCGCTGTCCACCAGACTTTTAGCGGCCTGGTCAGCAGTGCTGACCAGAGCCACCAGGGTCCCCTTTCGACTGGAAGTTCTAGTCGAAAATTGGACACCTGGCAACCCTATGCCCATTAGTTCTTGAACCAATGTTGAATTTTACATAAACGTGGACTGACATGGTTTTAAGTGAAAACCAAGCAAAACTTGGCCATTTCACATAGATTCAGTCTAAAATGAGACAAAAACGTGGTGGTTTCAGTGGGTTTTCACACTGAGCTTTTGGTTTGTTCATATCAGAAAAACTAAAACTCAACGTGTAAAATTAAACTATAAAAAAGTTCGTACTTCTTAAACCGAAACCACCAAGTTTTACTCAATTCTAACGTGAACTTCTATGGATTGGAAATCACAAGATTCTCAATACTTTCTCTCTCAGCTGCTCGCTGTTCTTTTTCCTGACCAAAGCCAATTAACTTTGTTGTGTGCACTTGTAATGCTGATAGGATCAGGCATCCTGAGAAGGGAGGTACATACCATGGACTGGCATGTCTTCTGTTACTCCAATATTGATTTTGTCTCAAGTAGCAGCTGCATGCTAGAGTGTGGGGCTGGGGAACAGATGTGAAAAAGAACTACTTCTAGACACTACAACAGAGGTGGGCAAACTACAGCCCGCAGGCCGGATGTGACCCGCGGGACCCTCCTGCCTGGCCCCTGAGCTCCTGGCCCAGGAGGCTAGCCCCCCACCTCTCCCCTACCGTTCCCCCTCCGCCACAGCCTCAGCTCGCTTGGCCGCCGTTGCAGTGTTCTGGGTGGCGGGGCTGCGAGCTCCTGGGGCAGCGTAGCTGCAGAGACGCGGCCTGACCCGGTGCTCTGTGCTGCGCGGTGGCGTGGCTGGCTCCAGCCGGGCGGCTCAGCTGCCTGTCCTGCTGCTCTGGGAGGTGCGGCTGTAGCGCCGCCAGCCACCGGTACTCCAGGCAGCACGGTAAGGGGGCAGGGAGCGGGGTGGGAGGGAGGGAATTGGATAGAGGGCAGGGGCGTTCGAGGTGGTGGTCGGGGGTGTGGATAGGGGTCGGGGTGGTCAGAGGGCGGGGAACAGGGGGATTGAATGGGGCAGAGGTCCTCAGGGGGCAGTCAGGAAGGAGTGGAGGGGTTGGATGGGGCGGTAGGGGGCAGTCAGGGGCAGGGGTTCCGGGGCCATCAGTGGACAGGGAGAAGGGGTGGTTGGATGGGGCAGGGGTTCTGGGGGGCAGTCAGGAATGAGAGCAGGGTTTGGATGGGTGAGTGGGGGGCAGTCAGGGGTGGGGGTTCCGGGGGCTGTCAGGGGACAGGAGGGTTGGATGGGACAGGAGTCCCAGAGGACCGTCAGGGGGTAAGAAGCAGGAGGGGGTGGATAAGGGGCGGGGCCATGCCTGACTGTTTGGGGAGGCACAGCCTCCCCTAAACAGCCCTCCATACAATTTCAGAAACCCAATGTGACCCTCAGGCCAAAAAGTTTGCCCACCCCCGCACTACAATTTTCTGCCACAACTCACCCTTCTCTCAGTCACGTGCCCCTGTACAAACTTGTAGAGCAGAGGTGCAAATCAAGAGTGTTCATGTCATGTGCAACTTTGAGCTAAATGCAGGCTGAGAAGTCTGAACCTATAGATTCTCTTGCAATTGTTTTGTGGTGTGGTGTGATGCCCCTGTGCTCCCAGTTCTGCCGCACACAGGGGCTAATGCAGGATCAGCCCATAAGTTTGAGGTTTACTTCCATAATATTAGTATTTCATGTTGTACAGGTTAAAAATAGATGCTAATCAAAGAATTAAATATATAAATGCCAACGGAAGCATTATAAATATAGAGGGCAGGAAAAATCAAACCAAGAAGTCCCCAAATTAATTAAAACCAGACATGTTAAGACAACAACTTGCCATTTTGCAAGCACTGTGGGTATTGTAACCATAATATGTTCTCTGGATTAAAACTTTTATTCTTGGAATTATTACAGTCAGTATACTCAGCCGATATAATCATGTCTGACCAGCATACTTCTTTGGCTGTTGAGACTGAGAATATTTTCTTGCACACTTGTGGACATGATGTTGGCTTCATTTTACAACCAACATCTTGTCTACATCAGGGGAGCTTTCGCACACAGACATGCATACCATGTGGGCTACCTGCTGAGCCTTGGCAAGCTTGGCAGATGGCAGAACATAACGGGTAGGCAGTTATAGTGGAAAAAAACTTCATGGGAATTTTTTTAAGTTGTAGGGGGAGAAAAAGCAAACTATATTCTGTATCCTTATGTCCCACACTGTGAGTTGGCACAGGGAAGATAAGGGCAGGAAACTGTATGTTAAAGTTGTGCACAGGGTAGGGTGACCAGATAACAAGTGTGAAAAATCAGGACAGGGGTAGGGTTGGGGGGTAATAGGAGCCCATTTTTAAAAAAGCCCCAAATATCGGGACTGTCCCTATAAAATCGGGACATCTGGTCACCCTAGCACAGGCCCTTTAACACAGGAGGCACTCTGCAAGTTGTCAGTGTGACATGCATTTGTTTGTCTAAAATTCAGCTAATTTTAATTAGCCATATGGAAGTTGAAAGAGTAGTGAACTAACATCCTCAAGCCCACAAGCAGATCTTAATTTCTTAGGGGTTTTTACTCACCAACTTGTCTTTAGTTTATTTTTCCAGACAAATACATACACCAGACAATAAAACAGTTAGAACAAGATATTCCTTATGCAGTAAGCGTAGTGCAGTATTACTTGGAGCTTATAAGGTGCTAAAGCATTTCAAATTAGGAAATGGAATATCATACAAATCCATATAGAAGAGATTACATTTTAGTTTTCCAGCTGGGTAGTCCTTACAGATTTTGATATAGTCAATTATTCTTAGTTTCCAGCTATGGTGTAGAAAAGCAAAGCAGAATAAAAGTGATACAAGCTCTAAAGGCAGTAGCAGAAAGAGAGAGAAAATGCAACAGCACCACCTAAGGTCAATCGAAAACACTTCAGAAAGCTATCCAATGGTGTTAGAAATCCCATATTCATATTTTTATAGTTTTAATTGTTATTATATAAAACTATAGTACAGTATTTTTTAATCAACATTTTTCATGGTTTTTGTGTTGGCTAACCAACATCTAGTGGATGTTTGTAATGGACACAACTCTTATGTTATGAATAATACTGTATAAATCAAAGGACGTGGATTCCTCACCTGATGTGCACATGTACATTTCTGTTTTTTCCACTTTACTTTATGGCCAAGACAATTCAATAACAAGTGGTGGTAAAAACTTAAAATGCTTTTTCAAGTCTTTTCTGATTAACTATGATTCACAGGGACAGAGCAAAATGGCTAGTCAAGTGACAGTGGGTAAAAATTTCAAAAGCACCTAAGTGGTGCTGGAACCCAAGTCCCATTTTCAAAAGCGACCTAGGCACTTAGCAGTGTAAGTTCCACTGACTTTCAATGAAAATTAGGCTCTCAGGTGACTAATTCACTTCTCAAAATAGGACCTAGGTGCTTTTGGAAATTTTACCTCTAAATTTTCAAATATTCACACTCATCATATATTTCCATGTTTTTATCCCCCCAAATATGACCCAAGTTTTAGCAAAATATATTTTCATATCACTTTCAACTATCATTGAGCTCAGATATTTGAAATCACTGACATGCCTGATATCCTCATGTTTAAGTTATTCACTATGCTGTAGGTTAGTCAGGCATTTAGCTTTTTTGGCTTCAGTTCAGGAAAACATTTAAGTATGTGTGTGATGGGGTGTCCACCCCACACAAGACTTGAAGGGGGTAAGGTGGCAGGTAGGCCAATTAACTCCCCCAGGTTGCACCTGGAGGAGGAGCCAAGGAGCATGGATTGATTAAATGAGGCTCAGCTGGACAGGAACAGGAGGGGCCTGTAGAAAGTCAAGGAGCTGAGAGCAGCAAGGGGGCTGCAGGGGACGTAGTCTGCAGTCACTCCCTGGGAGTAGGGTGTGTTTGGGGCTAAAGCAGTAGTTCCCAACCTGTGGCTCACCCAATTAGCACACAGCTGTGTGCTAAAAATAATCTGGTCCCGGCTGCCCGGCCCCGCGCCTCCGCTCCTGGTCCCACTCCATGGAGGGGTCTCTAGGCGGGGAGGAATCTCTGAGCATAGGGGTATGTGGGAGGTTGGGGGGCGGGTCTGTGGTTCTCAACTTGTGGCCCACAATGATAAACAGGTTGAGAACCACTGGGCTAGAGAGGCAAGTAGTCTACAGTTACTCACTCGGAGGAGGGAGTTTGGGCTGGCAAACCCAGAAAAGGGGGAGAGCCAGAGAGGTAGGAAAGGCTCAGAGGAAAAACAGCAAGGCATGGGATAAGGCAGATAAGGGGGCCCCTGAGCTGAAACCCCTAGCATAGAGCAGCCCTGGGATCCCTTACCAGCCACTGAAAGTGATGCGAACCAGACAGCAGAGACCGGAGTGCCTGGGACAGTCTGCCTTGGAAGACTGATACTCTAGAAGGGGAAGACCACAGTGACCTGGCCAGAGGGCCAAGTCATGAAGAGGAAGCTGCAGGTCCTGGAGAGAGAGGGACAGGTCAAGAGGCTGCCAGAGGAGAGTGTGGCCCCGGAAAGAGCTCGTCCCCAGAGCAACCAGGAGGCACCACTAGCAGTGAGTGGCCCCTATGAAAATGTGCTTAAGTTCATCCCTATTCACTACACTTTGTGTATATGCGTAACAAAAATTAAACATGCTTAAGATATTTTCTTTTATGCTCTGATTTTTACCCCTGCTTTACATGGACATACTATGTTGTGGCATGAGATTGAATGATGTCATAAATTTGTCAATGTGATTTCACTGCAGAAGATGGGCTGAGAGAAGCAACATTTGTCTGACACAAATATATTTTTAATTAGCAAAAATGCAATGGAAAATTGTGTTAAAACCCCCCTAAAGACAGCAATATACATCAATGTTATTAAGAAAGATTTTAAAAGTGTTCCCTAGTGTGAAACCCGCATTTTAAATAAATCATAGTAAACAAAAGGACACTGCCTTCAAACACACCAATGGAGAGGTTATTATTATCACTCAGCTTGCCAGCTATGAAAACTCAAGTTGCCAAAATAGCTCTAACTGAGAAAACAAGCTATGTGTTGAGAGTAATTACTTACACATTTGTCTGCATTACCACTATACTACATATATCTAACTCATCTTCCTATCAGAATATTATCATGTATATAACTAGAGCAGGGGTTCTCAAACTTCATTGTACCACAACCCCCTTCTGACAACAAAAATTACTACACAACCCCAGGAAGGGGGGGACTGAAGCCTGAGCCTGCCTGAGCCTCACTGTCCCAGACAGGGGGGGGAAAGCCCAAGTCCTGTCTCCCTGGATGGGGTGGGCGGGTAAAGCCTGAGCCCCACCATCCAGGGCTGAAGCCCTCGGGCTTCGGCCCCAGGCGGTGGGGCTCAGGCTTCCGCTTCAGCCTCAGGCCCCAGCAAGTCTAACACCAGCCCTGGCAACCCTATTAAAATGGGATTGCAACCCACAGTTTGATAACCGCTGAACTCAAGCATTTGGCATTTTAACTTTATGATCACATTGTCACCATTACCAGGCTAGCTGCACCACTGTCCCTCCTCAGTCTCACTAAGTGCACTCCCATAGGGGTCAGGCCGGTCGAAAAACCCCATCTCAGAGCCCCCCCACAACCGGAGCCCCTCGCCCACACCCCAACCCCCTGCCACAACCTGGAGCCCTCTCCCGCCCCCTGAATCCCTCATTTCTGAACCCCTCACTGAACCCTCTCCTGCACCCCAAACCCCTCATTCCCAGCCAAAGCCCTCACCCCCATCCCACACCCCAACCCCCTGCCCCAGCCTGCTGAAGTGAGTGAGGGTGGGGGAGAGCGAGCAACAGAGGTAGGGGGGATGGAGTGAGCAGGGGGCGGAGCAGGGGTGTTCAGGGGGCCTCAAAGAAGGGGCAGGGGCGGAGCAGGGGTGTTCAGTTTTGTCCAATTAGAAAGTTGACAACCCTAGCCAGTGTAGATAAGACCTCCGTGTGTGTAAACCTCTTGGAATGCTGATCATTTCCCTGCTCCCTTTCTGCCAGGGGCACCTTTAACGGTCAGGGTATTTTGATCTTTAGGGTTTAAGCCTGGGCAAAACAAGTCCTGTTAACTTTGCTAGCCCATGGAACTCGCATATCCCAGTTACAGCCCATTGTTCTCTTAGGCCTTGTCTTTATGGCTAAAAGAGGTGCATTTTTTACCTCAGGATAACCAATGCGCATGAGCTATCCCAAGGAAAAAACCACAGTGAAGACTAGGCATGTTAGTTTTGCCACAAGGGCTGTCTGCCTTGTGGTAAAACTAAAGTTCCTGGTCTTCACTGTGCTTTTACCTTGGGATAGTGCATGTGTGAGAGTTACCCCAGGCAAAAAGTACACCTCCTTTAGCTACAAAGACCAGGCCTCGGCTGCTTTGAAGGTATGTACCTGAGGCTGTCTTATCTTAGTCCTTGTTTCTTTTCCTGCCGAGGCCAACTCCCAGCTCTGGTCTGATTTAACCTTGCAATTAAGCAGGCAGGAACACAAAATGAACAGGGAAACCAAATCACATATAATATTAATAAGAATAATGAGGATATCAACCTAGTTCACACATGTAATAAGAGATAACTCCTGCCCCAAAGAGTTTATACACCCACTTTTTTGTCTGTCTAAATAATGATAACCCACCTCTTTCCTCCTCTCCACTGCCTGAGTGCCCCAGCCAGCCTGCTGCACCCCTGTCTCTATTTGCCATCCTTCTCATCCTTGCTCCACAGATATATCTATCCAGGAGAGAGAAAACAATCTGATGGTTCTGTGGAGGCTCATATCTGCTGAGCTCCCTGGGGATGGTGTGTTCTCTCCTTTCTATTTTATTCCAGGCCCAACTGCAGCCACACTGTTGTCACTGAAGTATAAAAGAAACTTCTCAAATCAAATTCCTAAATAATACCCTCTGAGCAGGTGCTGTTCCCAATCTGCTTGCAAACAAAGCTCACCCATTCTGTAGAATCTATGTTCATGCCTTCCCGAGGTTTGATTATATTAACACAGACTAACAATAAGGTAACAAAATTTAGCTCAATAAGGTAAAAAAAATCAACCTCAAGGGTTCCTACCTTAAAAGTGCTCAGCCTATTCATTAGATTCTGTATCTGAAGACATGTCTTCTGTCTCTGTGTTCTCTGATATTCAGGTGGGGGTAATGAGCCACATGCCCCAGTGAGCCAGCAGAACCCACTTAACCCTTTCCCATCAACACCTGAATGTTTCAGGCAAACCCAGAAAGTCTGTTACATAACATTATTCTAAATTCATTTCAAAGACATGTTCTTTGCACTCATCCTCACAATACTAAAGTACTTTTAAACACACATCTGATCAAAGACTCAAGCTTTCTGTACTCTTAGTGTGATAATAATTGTAATACAGAAGTCTAATGTTTCAGTACCTGCTGAAAGACCAGCATTAGCTTTAAAAATATTTTTTTTATATATCAAAAGTATTTGTTCAAGTCTTTTCAGTAAATAAATGAATTACTTTTTTGGTGTACATCTAAAAATACTTTATTTCCTATATTTCTTCAAATAACTCATTGGCAACAATTTCTGTCAAAATGGCTAGGAACCAATATCTTTTTTAATAATGTCCCTTTCTCTCTGTTTGCTGAGATTAGCTTTAATAGCACAGCTATATATATTTTAAAAGAACATCTATATCAAAGTTGATGTTTCACATAAGACAAGTTAAAACAATCAAAATTAGTGATTTATATTTTGTAACTAAATTATGCAATTCCAAAGTATGTTATGCTTACTGCAGTTATTTAATAAAAATCAGTCCTTAAGATTCAATAACATTTTAATATTAAGTATCAGTGTTACCAACTCTTGCAATTTTATCAAGAGTTTCACAGTCTTTGGGCTTCTCTTTAAAGCCTCAGTGCTTGGAGTTACGTGATTTCACGAGAATCTCAGCTTTAATTTAAAAGAAAATAAAACAGGTAATTTTCTAGCTCTCGTAGTTGCAGATTAGAGCTTGAAAGTATGAACTGAGTACACCCTATATGTTCAAAAACCACAAACCAAATAAAAAGAACACAACATTTTTTAAAAAGTCTCATGACTTTTAAGCCGATGTCATGATTTTTTGGATGAATGGGGGTGGCAGTACTGAAATATGAACATTGTGATAATAATGCACCACTTATTTCCCCATTTTATATATATATATAGGGAAATAAGTGGTATATATACACCCTCACTATGCTGTGAAATACTTACAGTAGTAAATAAAAATGATGATTACTTCTTAAAACCTTTCTTTCACTCTTTCTTCTGTAAGACTAAATACTGGTTATTTTGCATCATATTTCAGCAGCTCTTGAAATTGATTTTCCACTAACATCAGGCAGTTAAGCAAACTGCACATTTACTGTGGATTTTGTATCTGACCTTTAAACTGGTTTTGTCAACAAAATGTACTATATTCATAAACACTCGTGTCCTCATTTGATTTTATATCTATAAATTATAGGCAAGTACATAAATGTCCTGATTCTTTACTGGCAGTGGCCTGTAAATGTCTCTCTCCTTTTCATTTAAAAATGTTGCCTATTTTAATAACGGGTGTTTTTAATTAACTGAAAGTGCCATAAACTGCCCATGTGTGAACCAATCAAAGACAAGAGAGTTGCATTAAATTTAAAGTGCAGTATCTCACTAATGCTAACAAATTAGGTCTGCCTTGAAGATGGAACATTTTTCTCTTTGAAGTGTCAACTTATTATGGTGGTAACACAGATGCTGACGGAACAGTCATGCTAAATCAGTGTTTCAAAATTAATATTTTTGGCAATTAGGAATACAATTTCAGATTTACACATACAAAGCACAAACATTTCAGCACAGCATTATCTTCTCTTTCATAAATGATCTCAATGTAGGCAGCTGATCTTTTTGCCAATATTATACCAAATTAGTATGGTAAATATTGAAGTGAAATGTTTCATAAGTACTACTTGGCCTAATTTTCTTTCAGACTGCACTTAATCTTTATTCATCCTTAATGAGTATTTATTGTATGACCCTGACAGCTTGCTACTGCGGTGATAAATTATCTGACTCAAGTCCGATTAAAAATGCAACCCTGAATGCTAATTATCTCAGCAGACCTGCTTAATAATAGCATTTCTTGTCAATTATGGAATCACAGCATGGGTGTCAATTGCAACAACACACTAGCCTGTCTTTGAGGCAGCCTTCCCATAATGCTTTCTTAGCTGCCATATGTAAATCTGAGATTCTCTGTACCTGTGGCAACCTTTTATTAGTGAACTGACAAAATGATAAAGCTAGCCACAGCAAAACTCCCACCATTAGACAATTACACACTACAGCTCCTGTCAGTGGGAGATCAACACGACACACTTAATTGCGATGCACTTTATTGACAGCCTATGCTAATGGACCTACAGGTCATCCCAACTGCACGGGTTAGCTGTTTGCTTCATATCAGGGTTGGACATCAGCATAAGCCTGGCCTGCAGGAGGCAAATTTCTGTCCTCTGTCTTTCATTTTGGAATTATTTTTGGCTATATTTTGTAGTTAGCTGCAACAGGGAAGCAACAAAGCCAAGTATTTGCTTCAAAGACTTAGTTAATTCATTTTTTAAAATTTGTGAGAAGTGTCAGCTGGACAGTCCTGGAGACTGAAGTTCTCTAGCTTCTCCAGATAACAAAAGCAATCTGGACTGCAGCAGCACAAACTTCCTATCATCACCCCACTAAAGTCTAAACCTTAATGACCTTCCAAAGATGAGTGTGTCATTTGCCCTCCATGAACTGCTGAGGCTGACAAAAAGGATGCTAGTGAGAATGAATGCAAGGAGAAGGAACTAGTCTCACTCACTGGGACTCTTTATTATGGTCAAGATGCCTTGTCAGGGTGGTGTGGAGAATCCTCCAGTGCTTCTGGCGCTGCTATTGCTATTTTGTAGATAAATAGAGTTTAGTTTCCAGGACTATCAAGCCAGAACTTTGCACCAGCACTAAATTCACAGACACTAACACACACACCCCCATCCACCCACCCACCCATTTTAAATGCGATCAGTGGTTTGTTTGTTTTTTTAAACTAAAGGGCTAGTGAATTGGAAAGAGACAAACAAGGTCAAGATTGTTCAATATAACTCAACTTTCCCTCCTCCGTAGATATTTACACAGCCCACCAAACATTATCCAAGAAGTTTGCAACACACACCCAGATGCTGGGCGGGCGGGCGGCATGAGTCATTTGGTTCCAGCTACCTTATGGCTGGCCACAGCTGCTAGAGGAGGAGAAGGAACAACGAGTCCAAACCCTGCCAGAGTAGGGTAATTTCAGAAGAACGCACATTAGCTCTGTAACACAGTTTTATCTCTAAAAGGCCAATCTGGGCATGGAAAATCTTAGTGTTTATCTGAATTATGAAGTGAGGGATTTTTGGAGAGCACAAGCTGAGTTGTAAGTTATGTATTTGTTACAAGGATATGACACTTTAAACAGCATAAAAGAACCAAATTGTGACATCTTGTATTTTGGGAAGATGTTCCTGTGTTGCCTTGAAAACTGACCATTCCATGTCATCAACTCCTGCAAAAAAGAACAGTGTTGCCATGAAAAAGAAAGAACTGAGCAAGGTGATTTCAGATTAGCTAATATTTTTCTTTGACCAATTCTTAATATGTCCTAGCTGCTCAGAAGTGCACAGGATTCAGAAGCTTCCTGTAGAAAGTGAAAGATGATGCATGTTTCAGAGTGACTACACAGTGAATGACAGAGAGGGCTCGATCACATTCTTCATCATGAACTTTTTAAAAATTTATTTATTACTGAAAAAGCTTTCAGACAGGCTAGGAAGTCCACCAGGCAAGAGGCACAGTCATCCACACTAAATGGAAGTCTCAAGTCCCTTGTGCACCTGATCTCTTACTCTTAAGAGCATGGATAAAGGAGAGGTAGACATGGGTACAGAATGGGTGTGACTGAGACATGGGCTTAAGTGAAATCCTTGGCATGCAAACGAGGCATATAGCAACATACTCCCCTTTTTGTCCTTATTCCTGATACTAAGGAGTAACTTGATGTCACTGTCCACACAACAGCCCTAACTAAAGAATTGATTCTCCTGTGCTCCCTGTCCTGCTAATTTTTTTTTTAACATTATGTTTATTCTCACCACACTCTGCAGCTATACGGCATACGACCAAAGAGTGTAGTGGACTGCAAACTCAACCAATACCCCAACGGAACACAAGAACAATACAGATCTGTTTTATATAGTATATGCATGATTTTTTAAGTGACTAGCTAAATGTTTCCAAATGTTGAGTTGCCATGCTTGAAAAAAGCTACTGAAGACTGAGTCAATTTATAAATCAAGAAGATGGAATAAATTCAAAGGTCTACAGTAGAATCTCAAAGATACGAACACCAGAGTTACGGACTGACCGGTCAACTGGCCACGATGTGAAACTGGAAGTAACCAATCAGGCAGCAGCAGAGACAAAAAAAAAAAAAAAAAAAAAAAAGCAAGTTCTGTACAGTACAGTGCCTGTATTGCATCTTAAAGGTAGGCACAGCTGGGGTGCCTGTCCCCGTACCCACCCAACCCTCGCACACAGGGAAGCCACATACAGCAAGACGCTGGGGCTGCCAGCCCAAGGCACCCAGACACAGCAGAGCAGGAGTAGCGCTGGGGTCTGCACCGCTTTCAAGCCCAACCCCCCTCGGGGAATGCACTGTTTTTACCCCCACTTTCCCAGCCGGGAGGGGAACGCACTGACACACAAACGCAAGTTTGCAAACTCATGCTGGTGCTGAGTAGGGAGCTCAGCCACTGCTGAAGACTGGCCTGGAGTATCAGCTGCTGGATCTGGAGCCCAAACTGCGCTTTATTCAGAGTTACGGACAACCTCCATTCCCTAGGTGTCCATAACTCTGAGGTTCTACTGAATATGGAGAGTTGCATAGCATGCTTCCAATAATATATCCTGCAAAATGCTCTCTTAGCAGAAAAGAATATTTGGTTCAAATGTGGTGGTGCTGCGCAATACGTGGGGAGACTGTAAGTCCAGCTATAAAGGAAATGAAGTAATTTCAGACTCAACAAAATCTCAAGAGCAGACATTTCAGCACTGTATTATTTCTCCTTTCATAAATGAGCTCAGTGTAATGACCCAATCTTTGTGCCAATAGTACTTCAAATTAGCACCGCAAATATTGAAATCAAATGTTTCATAAGTTCTACAGGGCCTAATCTTCTTCAAGCTGCACTCATAAAGGATGATAATTAAAGGGTGAGTATTAATTCTTTCTATATAAAGCAAATGTTCCTGGCTTTGATTCTAATTGTCTCCTTTGTTGAACTACTATCCCCCTCCTCTAGTTTTAGATGTGAGCAAGCATATCCATCTCATTTTTAAAAAAAATCTGAAGTTGAATCATCATTTTGCTTTCTCCAGAAAAACAGGATTTCTCAATTTGCTCTTTGAAGCTGAACAGATAGCTAATATAGTTGTATAGGTGTTCTATTGCCACTACATACACATCTCAAAAATATTTAAGCCACAAATGCTAACCAGTTAGAGAACACTACTGCTCTAAAGTTAATTACAATAGAATTCTAAAATTATTAGAACCATGTTCATGGTCACACTGAAGTTAGAGGCTAAACTCCCAGACTTCAACGAGACTTCTGACCCTAAAGATACTACTCTGATACTTAAAAGTCTTGAGACAATAGATCAGATTCAGTCCTCAGTTACATCTATATGAATCCAATTATGAACAATGCAATTACTCTGGATTCAAATTTGGTCTAGTTAACTGTAGTTGCACCATCAAAAGTATGTTCTACTGTCCAACTATTCTGAATCAGGTTACAGTTTGTATTCCTTAAATCAGAGGTTACTCTTACTATAACCATTCATTGTAGTTTGCAGAGTTGTAGGGATTCAAAGATTTTCATTTTTCACAAAGTGTCATTTATTTGATTTGATTTTTAATTTTTGTATATTGAGAACATTATGTATTGTAAATCATTACCAGCAGTGTTATACAAATGTTTCATTCACTAACAATTGGGTTTTCACTAAAAAATTTCCATACACATTTTGATAACATTTTCAACAATGTTTTCATTAAACATTTTGGGGTGGGGTGAATTGAAAAATATTCCTGAAGATGTTTGAAACGAACCAATGTAAAATTTGTTCTTTTTTTGTGGTTAATTATCCATTTATCTTTCAAGTGAACTCAGCAAAAGTTCTGGTAATTTTAATGCGAAACCATAAAGCATTTCATCCTTTCAAAGATTGAATAGGGAAAATTCCATCAGGGGAGCCTGCCAGATAATCAAACTGAAGCATGTGAACCAAAGAATGTGACTTGGGGCATCTTGATTATTATTTACATGGGAAACGATTCAATGCACTGTCACACAGACTAATTACCATAGCTAACTGCGGATGTTCAAGACTTTGGAACAGTCACAAAATATTATTTGCTGCGTATCTGAATTCTTTTGAGAGTGAAATATCCTGTCTGATGTATCCAAGTGAATTAGGGTAATGATAACCCTTGATAATTTCACAGTTTGTCTTTATCCCTTTAATGCTCTTTCTCCCTGCTGAATTCATAATCACAATATAAAAAAAAGACATGAACAGAAGAGTTGTCTAACATGATTTAGAAACATTCAATATACTGAATTAACAACAATTCCTGTTTTGACTTTTTCACTCAATTGCTTCTGCTGGACAACTGTGCAGACTACATCTACAATAACAAAATAATAATATTTTAAATTTCTACAGCACTACTCACCTCAAAAGCTCCCAAACTATTTCACAAACTCTATACAGAAAGCATCACTGAAATGCAACCCCTGTGGAAGGCAGGTTAGCAGCAATTTGGCACGCAGTACACTTTAAGATAGGGGAGGAGTAAGGCAAAGTTTGACTAAAGACAGTGGGATAACCCATTTTTTTCTTCTCAAAAACCGCTACAGAAATTTTAGTGTTTATATAGAGCATTCCTTTAGGCTCTCCAGTTTGCCCATGCCTCCACTAGGGTTGCCAATCCTGCAGGATTGTCCTGGAGTCTTCAGGAATTAAAGATTAATCTTCAATTAAAGACTTCATGTGATGAAACCTCCAGGAATACGTCCAACCAAAATTGGCAACCCTGCCTCCAGTACAGCACACAGGGTCTCTGCCTTAGAAGGTTGAACCTGTGCTGTTTCAGACCAAATCTTAGTCCACTAAACCAGTGGTTCCCAAAGCCGGTCTGCCGCTTGTTCAGGGAAAGCCCCTGGCGGGCCGGGCCGGTTTGTTTACCTGCCGCGTCCGCAAGTTTGGCTAATCGCAGCTCCCACTGGCCACGGTTTGCCGCTCCAGGCCAATGGAGACTGTGGGAAGGGCGGACAGCACATCCCTCGGCCTGCGCCGCTTCCCGCAGCCCCCATTGGCCAGGAGCGGCGAACCGCGGCCAGTGGGAGCCGCGATCGGCCAAACCTGCGGACGCGGCAGGTAAACAAACAGGCCCGGCCTGCCAGGGGCTTTCCCTGAACAAGTGGCGGACCGGCTTTGAGAACCATTGCACTAAATCACAACCTGACTTTGGCTTACTTGCTCCCCTCCACTAACGTAAAAGCAGAGGAGAGCAAAACCTCATAGAAACCAAGCAGGTGGTAGAGAAGGAAGAGCAATGGTTCCTGTAATAGGCCTCTTCACCAATACTCTGAGGGGTAGGGTCTCCTGAGTGCAGGCAGAGTGGAGCTGGATACATAGAGCAGCCATGCACTGCACATTGGCTCCTCCTATGAGCTTGAATGTATAAGCAGGAATTAATGCTGGTCCAAGCAGCTTTGCCATTAACTCTACCTCTGCACCCCCGTAGAAGAGTGTGTGTATGCTTGGGGTTGGGGAGAAAGGGTTGGAAAATAGGGATGTTACTCAGATCTGGGCTGGGAAACCAAAAGGGAGCATGGGCACTAAGATTACATCTACATGACAGTCAAACTGCAACTGAAAGTGTGATTGCAGCTCAGGTAGGCTACCTTTTACCTCATGAACCTTTTAGCTACAGATAGCAATGAAAACACAGCAGCAATGGGTTTCAGCGCACGCTATATAAGACTGCCTGGGATTCTGAGTACATACTCACATTGCTAGCATACACTGCAGCCTATGCCATCATGTCTCTGTGTCACTATTCTTAGTTATGTTAGCTAAATTAAAGCCAGAAAGGGTATGTTTACCTGAGCTACAGTCACACCTCTGATTGCAGTGCAGCCATAGGGTAATATAGCATTGCAGAGATGATGGGATGATTTAGTTGGTGTTGGTCCTGCTTTGAGCAGGGGATTGGACTAGATGACCTCCTGAGGTCTCTTCCAACACCTAATATTCTGACTTAGAACAATGCTTCCTTAGCTCTCGTCCCCTAACGCCCCTACTCTATTTGCGCTACATTGATGACATCTTCATCATCTGGACCCATGGAAAAGAAGCCCCTGAGGAATTCCACCATGATTTCAACAATTTCCATCCCACCATCAACCTCAGCCTAGACCAGTCCACACAAGCGGTCCATTTCCTAGACACTATTGTGCTAATAAGCGATGGTCACATAACCACCACCCTATACTGGAAACCTACTGACCGCTATACTTACCTACATGCCTCCAGCTTCCATCCAGGACACACCACACGATCCATTGTCTACAGCCAAGCTCTAAGATACAACCGCATTTGCTCCAATCCCTCAGACAGAGTCAAACACCTACAAGAGCTCTATCAAGCATTCTTAAAACTACAATACCCACCTGCTGAAGTGAAAAAACAGATTGACAGAGCCAGAAGAGTACCCAGAAGTCACCTACTACAGGACAGGCCCAACAAAGAAAATAACAGAACGCCACTAGCCGTCACCTTTAGCCCCCAACTAAAACCTCTCCAGCGCATCATCAAAGATCTACAACCTATCCTGAAAGATGATCCCTCACTCTCACAGATCTTGGGAGACAGACCTGTCCTCGCTTACAGACAGCCCCCCAACCTGAAGCAAATACTCACCAGCAACCACACACCATACAACAAAAACACTAACCCAGGAACCTACCCTTGCAACAAACCCCGCTGCCAACTCTGTCCACATATCTATTCAAGTGACACCATCACAGGACCTAATCACATCAGCCATGCCATCAGGGGCTCGTTCACCTGCACATCTACCAATGTGATATATGCCATCATGTGCCAGCAATGCCCCTCTGCCATGTACATTGGCCAAACCGGACAGTCTCTTCGCAAAAGAATAAACGGACACAAATCTGACATCAGGAATCATAACATTCAAAAACCAGTAGGAGAACACTTCAACCTCTCTAATCACTCAGTGACAGACGTTAAGGTGGCAATTTTGCAACAGAAAAGCTTCAAAAACAGACTCCAACGAGAAGCTGCTGAACTTGAATTAATATGCAAACTAGATACCATTAACTTAGGTTTGAACAGAGACTGAGAATGGCTCGGTCATTACACTAATTGAATCTATTTCCGCATGCTGAAGTAGCCTCACACTTTCGTGTCAACTGTCCGAAATGGGCCATCTTGATTATCACTTCAAAGGTTTTTCTCCACTGCTGTTCATAGCTTCTCTTAATTAATTAGCCTCTTACAGTTGGTATGGCTACTTCCACCTTCTCATGTTCTCTGTATGTATAAATATCTTCTTACTGTATGTTCCATTCTATGCATCCGAAGAAGTGGACTGTAGCCCACGAAAGCTTATGCTCAAATTCATTTGTTAGTCTCTAAGGTGCCACAAGTACTCCTGTAATTTTTACCTAATATTCTATGATTCTATGATAGTCCCTTTGCTGGTTTACTGCTTCCTTTATGGTCAGTAGCATGCCTTTGACCTGACTCCTCCCATGTTGATTTAGACCACACATCTTCTGCAGCCTGCAAGTCTGCTGCATAGGATCATACCTGTGCTGCAAGATGTATGATGAGATAGCCATACACAAAGAAAAAGGTTTTATAACAATTTGCTACATTTGTTCAGCTTACAAGTTATGGGAACACATGGACCCTTTATCCCTGTTTTTTAAAACTGTGTTATGCCTATTGAAATATTTAGTGGTTTTATTTATAATTCAGATGATCTAAAAATATATATTCCCTATGAAATTTATCTTGTTTAACCTTCATAGTTAACTCCAACAAACTGCAAGCCAACATACAATAACATTCCTCTCACAACTTTGGTGAGCTGGCAACTGAAATTCAGATGACTGATGGGATACATCTGGAGTTCAACAGGCAGCTGTGTAAAAGAGACAACACACATCTATCCCTGTACTAATTTCTGTTATTTATTTGGTAAAATTACAGCAGTGCTACTACAAAATCATACCAGGGTGCCAAGGGTTCCAGGAAATATGATATCCTAGAGGCAAGGTGATGTTGGAACAGAGCTGACTTTAAACTATTTAAGCAATGATGTCACGAAAAAATAAACTTTAGCTATGTGACAGAGTGGACTCACCACTATGGCACCTCCTGCTGGCTGTCGTGGGGATTAGCTCTGTTCGCTAGTGTGCCCTCTTCTGGTGATGTCTTGCTATCCTCACTTCTTCTGCTCCTGGACCCAGGTCACTCCCAGGACCGCGGCGTTCTCTTCATGACACCGCTCTTGGCTGTGCCGCAATTGTCTGCCACTTCCTCAATGGCGAAGTGGGGAGAGACCCAGGCCTGCCCACTACTCCAGATCCCGGCCCTGTAGATGGCTGCCACTTGCTGCGTCCCCTCCGACTCCTCAGTAGATTTCCCTGGGCCACTTCCCCGTGGCCTCAGCCTGCAGATCCTTGCAGCCTGCCAGGAGCTGCCTTTAGCTCCCTTGGTCTCCCTGAGGCACTGCTCCGCCCAGGGTACTTGTGTAACCCACACACCTCCAGGATGTGGTGTTCTGTCCCAGCTAGTGGCACTGAGACTACTTAGAGAGAGAGAAAAAGATTAATAAGTCTGCTCTACAGCCTTAGCTAACAGCCAGTTGGCTTTTAGCTCATGTGGTAGAGGCTCATGCACTAAGTTCCAGAGATCCCAGGTTCAATCCCACCCGCCCGCCGACGACCGGGGTCTGTTGGTGTTACACTTGCTGCCTTCAGCCTGCAAGGTAGCCAGTCCCCCTCCCTCCTCATGCTCAAGAGAGTGACTGAAGCTGCTCTGCTCCTCAGCCCTTCTTATATGGGCCACCCTGGCCCTGATTGGCTGCTCCACGCAGCCTCTCTCTAATTGGCTGCCTCCGGCGCAACCTCCCTAGGGCTCTATTAATTCCTTATCGGCCAGTGTGGGGCAGAGGCCCCATTACAAGCTAGAAATATTATGAAGATGTGGGGTTTCAGTCCCCTTGTGCCTGGCCTCAGGTCCCTTGGAGATACACTGGCCCTTAAGGCCTTGCTTTCCTAGCCTTCTAGTTAACTTCAGCTGTCCTCCTATGCCTATATCATACATCTCCTGGTAGCAGGACTCTAGGGAATCCAGTTCTGGGCTAGCTCATAGAGTATAGGACAAAGGATACACGCTTAAGGCCTTCACCCCCTCCAGCAGTTTCACCCCAGTCCACAGGGGCTTTGGAGCCTGTTCCTTGGATAATTTTCTACCAGTCTGTGGTGATGCAGCTCTCAGCCTCTCTGGCAGCTGCCCTTTTGCAGGACAGCCTCTTATCCCAAGTGTTGTTAGTCAACCAACTGGCTGCAGCTGGGGGAGTAGCTACTCTGTCCCTTACTCCCTTAATGGGGTGAATAAACTCCATTCAGCTACTACAGAAAATGAATGATCTTTATTGTTAATGAAAGAGAGACTATAAGGGTCTGGATGAAGAGAGGGGAGCACTTTGGATGAAGAGAATTGATACTACCACTTATCACCTACATTTTAAATACATTTAACATTGTATTTTATAACACAATGTGTGAAATCCTGGTCCACATCTTCATTTCCTCTTGCTCCACTGGATCACGTTCTGTTTTTTGAAGACTTCATTCAATAGGATCTTTGGAACTATGATTAATGGGACTTGTAAAGAGGCTTAATGGGATCAGAGCCATCTTCTTTGGGGAAAGAGAAACGATGATGGGTTTTTGGGGTTCTAACAGGGAGGTCCTTTCTTCAAGCTCCTTCACCACCACCTTACAGATCCTGATCCATGGCTTCATCAAGAAGCTTTTCACAAAGTTCTGCTGGGATTTTGTCTTTCTAGCGAAGACCGTGGCAGAATCAGCAGAGATAATCTTGATGACAAGTGTCTCTCCCTCCAGAAAACTGGCTCAATTTTCTGCTACAGAGAGCATCTGAGAAAAATTGCTACTTCACAGGATAAGCCTATTTTTTAATTATTATTATTTTTTGTAATCATAGAGGTAACTTGTTTCTATGTGCAGAGATCCCCAGGTCTCAAAGTAGTGCTTGCATAGCTGATAAAAGAAGGATATTGTCTTGGAGAGGGCAAAGTAGTCACCAGGTTTCTTGCAAGGCTCCCATATAATTTAATGGTTTTCCTTGTGAAATGGAAAGCAGATGGAGTGAGGGTTTCTTCTAAGACTTGAACAACCTCTTCCTGGGGGTTGATTGGTGGAGTATCCTTGGGTCACGTCCAGAAATTTGACTTCCTTGTAGAAGCCGTGCCTAAATTTCTCAAAACTGTAAAAAAAATAATCTGTTTTTTTCTTGCCTCAGGGGAGTGCATCCTTCCCAGGCATTCAGCCTCTTCCTCAGAGCTCATGAGGGCTCTGGGATGGTAAATAAGGATGGCTTGTCCCTTGTTGATTTGGAGTGAGGAGAGGTGGAGATGACGGATTGTGAGACCTCAGCATCTCCTCCCATGAAGTGGACTCCACTCTGTTCAAGGAATCATGACAGTATTGGGAAGGAAGTAGGGGAGGCACTGAGACCTAAAGGACACACTGAGGAAAACAGTGCCTGCTCAATTGTGAGCCCTTCTGGTACTGGAACTTCAAAAGGTAGATGAATGAGTGGGGAGAAAAGAGAGCTAACTCCCACTGGTCCGCAGCAAGTAGAGGGTTAAGGAGGGTAAGAGGAGTTAGGTGAAACAGAGACATGAGGACACCCAGCACCTCCCATGGCCCACTTACGGGGGATGGGGGTGATCTATGAGAGGGTACATCCTTCGAGGTCTCCCCTGACCCTTCAAGGTCCCAAGCAGCAGGGTGGAGAGAAAGTTGTTGTGACAGATACCAGGCATGATCAACTGGCATTACAGCACCTACTGCCCTCTGCAAAGGTGCTACTAGAGCTAGTGAGAAATACAGGGTGATCAACACTTGAAAATTAGGCCATTTATTCAGGTGCTTAAATATGAACTTAGGACTATAACTTCCAGGCTTCCATTTCTGAGTATTTTGACTTAAGCACAGACTTGTGGCTAAAGGACAACCGTAGGAGTCAGAAGAACTACTAAAGACTTCCTCTAACGTTGGGCAAGTCATTTAACCACCATGTGCCTCAGTTTTCCTACATGTAATATAGGGATACTACAGTACTACTTGCCCTACCTCAGAAGAGAATTCTTCATTATACGTTTATAAAGTATTTTGAGATACTCAGAAGGCACTATAAAAATATTATTTCACTAAAGAAATAAATTAGACCCTTACAGAATTTAAGTACATTTTAGATTTTTTGATGTTATCGTGCCATACATTACAGTACAATATTTTCCTTGTCTTTCCTTTGCTATTTAATTATGTGACATTTTCATACATTCTAATACACAGTATTTTTCAGAGTATTTAAAGTTATATTAGATGGTAACAAATGTGTCCATGTGCTACACTTCCTGCATGGTAACTTTATTATCTTTTCAAAGCTAAACAGTAAAAATACAGAAACTGTGATCTTTTACACTATCCTTTAATAAACAGTTATTTTAAAAATGCTATAAAAATTGTTTCTTTTTTCCCCAAACTACAACTTAATGCAACTAACTCTTGTATATCCAAAACAGTAAAGTCTGTATAAGTAGTTTTAAAAGTCCCCATGGGCTTGTAATATAGCATGAGTGAAAAATTCTAACCACCAGAGACAGAAATGGGAAGGATTCCTGAGTTTCAAGTTACATAACATGTCTGTTCTTTTGTCATTTGCATGAGGCATGGCCTTGCAAAGTTCCTTTTCTTCTCTGTAACATATTTTAAACATCCATTTCTGTACATCAATATTTAATATTTAGGCAGGACTTTCAAAAAGTGCTCAGTGTCGGCCTAACTCTGCTTCCAATGAAGTTACTGGCATGACTGTGTGTGCAGAGCCTACGCTCAGTGGCCCTGTGTTTCCCTCCACATTGGTTCACAAAGTGGCACCAGCATACAAGGGGCAGCATGTTGCATCCTATAATAGTGTGCAGCAATGGGCTCCGGCACCACAGGGCTTTGCATTCAGGGGTGCGCTGGGAGGCGATGCCCTTTAAGTGATGCAGCTCAGTACTGACCCCCAGTGCAGGGCTGTGTACTAGCAGGTGCAACTGAGAACTCTCTGATTTTCACCAGTATCAAGGCACCTTACAATCATTCAGAAGAATTAAAACGGACCCAATTTTGGAACAAAGCCAAAATGTTCCAAATGAAATGCTGGCAAGAAATAATGGTCAGCCAATGTGTTCAGAGCCTGGTCTGTTCATCATCTCACAATCATTTGTCCTGATCTTCTCAGCTGGAAGCAACACACTTCAATTAAGCTGTCATGGGATAAAAGGGAAGGTCCTTTCATGGATTGAGAACTGGTTAAAGGACAGGGAACAAAGGGTAGGAATTAATGGTAAATTCTCAGAATGGAGAGAGGTAACTAGTGGTGTTCCCCAAGGGTCAGTCCTAGGACCGATCCTATTCAATTTATTCATAAATGATCTGGAGAAAGGGGTAAACAGTGAGGTGGCAAAGTTTGCAGATGATACTAAACTACTCAAGATAGTTAAGACCAAAGCAGATTGTGAAGAACTTCAAAAAGATCTCACAAAACTAAGTGATTGGGCAACAAAATGGCAAATGAAATTTAATGTGGATAAATGTAAAGTAATGCACATTGGAAAAAATAACCCCAACTATACATACAACATGATGGGGGCTAATTTAGCTACAACGAGTCAGGAAAAAGATCTTGGCGTCATTGTGGATAGTTCTCTAAAGATGTCCACGCAGTGTGCAGAGGCGGTCAAAAAAGCAAACAGGATGTTAGGAATCATTAAAAAGGGGATAGAGAATAAGACAGAGAATATATTATTGCCCTTATATAAATCCATGGTACGCCCACATCTCGAATACTGTGTACAGATGTGGTCTCCTCACCTCAAAAAGGATATTCTAGCACTAGAAAAGGTTCAGAAAAGGGCAACTAAAATGATTAGGGGTTTAGAGAGGGTCCCATACGAGGAGAGATTAGAGAGGCTGGGACTCTTCGGCTTGGAAAAGAGAAGACTAAGGGGGGACATGATAGAGGTATATAAAATCATGAGTGATGTTGAGAAAGTGGATAAGGAAAAGTTATTTACTTATTCCCATAATACAAGAACTAGGGGTCACCAAATGAAATTAATAGGCAGCAGGTTTAAAACAAATAAAAGGAAGTTCTTCTTCACGCAGCGCACAGTCAACTTGTGGAACTCCTTACCTGAGGAGGTTGTGAAGGCTAGGACTATAACAATGTTTAAAAGGGGACTGGATAAATTCATGGTGGCTAAGTCCATAAATGGCTATTAGCCAGGATGGGTAAGAATGGTGTCCCTAGCCTCTGTTCGTCAGAGGATGGAGATGGATGGCAGGAGAGAGATCACTTGATCATTGCCTGTTAGGTTCACTCCCTCTGGGGCACCTGGCATTGGCCACTGTCGGTAGATAGATACTGGGCTAGATGGACCTTTGGTCTGACCCGGTACGGCCTTTCTTATGTTCTTATGAAGAGAAAACAGGGTGGATAAAAATCAATGTTTTTTAAAAAAAAAATCTGTTTATTATTTAAATTAAATACAGGTTTATTTTTAAAGGAAATTATTTAAAATTAAGTTTGAAACTGACAACCTATGTTAAGGCCTAAATTTATCATAATCTGTTAAAATAATTTAAATTAAATAATAAAAAAAAGCAGTACATTTGCTGCTGAGTTTTAAAGAAAGTCAAACCACTTAACTGGTGGAAGTCACTGACAGTACCTGGAACCAGCTTTTGACAGCAGTAGCCTTTTCTGCAGGTGCAGAATGAATATTTTCTTCATTTCAGTTTATTCAGCTAGTTCAGTTCAATGACTAGTTCATTCAAAAAGTTAAGAAACCAATATGGAGTTGAAAAAGCAGGAAAGCTTGTTTTCCTTTTCAGGTCTATAAATAAAACCTAGGTATGAAGGTGAGATCATCGTGACCCAAAAGCATCAGTTAAATTCACTAACTACATATACTTCCTATGTTTAATAAACCTATTTTAAATGCAAAATATGTTTTGATTAACATTTTGATAAACTTTTTTCCTTATGTATGCATGTCTTTCACAATAGTTTTATTTTAGACAATTTAAAATGCTATTTCTGTGCATTTTTAGTTGAATTTGAACTTCCATTCAAATAGAGCTTGACACAAAATAATCACAAGTAAAAAACTAAATCATCTAATAAATACAAAATACATTATTCACCACTTTAATAATTTTTACATGTATTATGTTATAATCTGGATAACTGTAAATTAAGCTATATAATTACCTAAATAACTGTGTATAAATAATGTGTATCTGTCTGGTTAGGAAAAAAAAGCAGCATTAAATTTAGTGTAAAGTCTATATTTACTTGCAAATCAACATGTTTTAATGGTTACCAACTAATGAGAAAGAAGTTACTTTCCTTGTACAGTAAGTGGAGCTCTTTGAGATGGTTCTGTACTCCCACTGTGGGTATGCATGAGCTCCATGAGCCTGAGACTGGAAGATTTTTGCTAGTAGGGTCTGTTGGTTCACATCTGCACCTTTCTCTTCCTTGCACTCCAAATCACAGGCATAAGGGGCAGTGCAGACCGACTGCCTCTCCAGTTCCTTCTCTACCACAAATGATGTGCAAAAAGATCCAAAGCAGAGGTAAAAGAGGGTGGGTAGTGGAATGCAGATCAAGACCACACATTTTGAAGAACTTGTTTTTCTCCGACAAACTCTAGTTACTGTACAGAGTAAGTAACTTCTCTTTTTTCTTCGCGAGATGGTCCCAATGCATATTCCATTGTGGGTGACTGACAAGCAGCATTCACTGAGGAGGAGGGTGTGAGGACCTTTGTGGTACCAATGACTGGAGGACTGCTGTACCGAAAGATGCATCAGCTGCAGAAGGTTGCACCAGGGCGTAATGTCTCATGACGGTATGGACAGAGCCCTATATTGCTGACTTACAGATTTCAATGAGAGAAACATCAAAAAGTGAGACTACCAAAGAGGCCTTGGCCCTAGTCAAGTGGGCTCTCACACTTTATGGAGGAGGTGTCTATGAACTCTCAACATAGCCTGAAATCCATTTTGAAGGTCTTTAGGAAGAGATTGCTTCCCCTCTCATCCATTCCCCAAAGGATATAGAGTCTAGACAATTTCCTAAAATATTTTGTAAAAAGCAACAGATAGTCCTGTGGCACCTTTAAGACTAACAGATGTATTGGAGCATAAGCTTTCGTGGGTGAATGCCCACTTCGTCAGACACATGTAATGGAAATGTCCAGAGGCAGGTATAAATATGCAGGCAAGAATCAGTCTGGAGATAACGAGACACACCACACGATCCATCGTCTACAGTCAAGCGCTGAGGTACAACCGCATCTGCTCCAACCCCTCAGACAGAGACCAACACCTACAAGATCTTCACCAAGCATTCTCAAAACTACGATATCCGCACAAGGAAATAAGGAAACAAATCAACAGAGCCAGACGTGTACCCAGAAGCCTCCTGCTACAAGACAAGCCCAAGAAAGAAACCAACAAAACTCCACTGGCCATCACCTACAGTCCTCAGCTTAAACCTCTCCAACGCATCATCAGTGATCTACAACCCATCCTGGACAATGATCCCTCACTTTCACAGACCTTGGGAGGCAGGCCAGTCCTCGCCCACAGACAACCCGCCAACCTTAAGCATATTCTCACCAGCAACCACACACCGCACCATAACAACTCTAACTCAGGAACCAATCCATGCAACAAACCTCGATGCCAACTCTGCCCCCATATCTACACCAGCAACACCATCACAGGACCTAACCAGATCAGCTACAACATCACCGGTTCATTCACCTGCACGTCCACAAATGTTATATATGCCATCATGTGCCAGCAATGCCCCTCTGCTATGTACATTGGCCAAACTGGACAGTCACTACGTAAAAGGATAAATGGACACAAGTCAGATATCAGGAATGGCAATATACAAAAACCTGTAGGAGAACATTTCAACCTCCCTGGCCACACAATAGCAGATGTCAAGGTAGCCATCTTACAGCAAAAGAACTTCAGGACCAGACTCCAAAGAGAAACTGCTGAGCTTCAGTTCATTTGCAAATTTGACACCATCAGATCAGGATTAAACAAAGACTGTGAATGGCTAGCCAACTACAAAAGCAGTTTCTCCTCCCTTGGTGTTCACACCTCAACTGCTAGTAGAGGACCTCACCCTCCCTGATTGAACTAACCTCGTTATCTCCAGACTGATTCTTGCCTGCATATTTATACCTGCCTCTGGACATTTCCATTACATGCGTCTGACGAAGTGGGCATTCACCCACGAAAGCTTATGCTCCAATACATCTGTTAGTCTTAAAGGTGCCACAGGACTCTCTGTTGCTTTTTACAGATCCAGACTAACACGGCTACCCCTGTGATTCCTAAAATATTTTATTCTTTGTAGGTAGAATGCCAAAGCCCAAGAGACATCCAGAGAATGAAATCTCCTGTCCTCAACTAGTGATGTGAAGTTTTGGGAAGCAGATAGGTAAGTAAATAGTTTGATTCAGATAGAAATCTGAGATTACCTTGGAAGTAAATTTAGTGTGAAGTCTTAAAGTAACTTTATCCTTATACAAGATCACATATGATGGATCAGCCATAAGGGTCCCCAGCTCATCCACTCTTCTAGCTAAGATGATGGTTTCCAGAAAAGCAACCTTCATATAGGCAGGGCCGGCTCCAGGCACCAGCGCTGCAAGCAGGTGCTGGGGCGGCCAACAGAAAGGGGCGGCATGTCCAGCTCTTCGGCGGCAATTCGGCGGCTGGTCCCTCAGTCCAAATTGCTGCCGAAGAATGTGATCGCGGCTTCTTTTTTTTCCCCGCCGCTTGGGGTGGCAAAAACGCTGGAGCCGGCCCTGCATATAGGGTTGGTCAAAGAGCATGAAGCCAAGGGTCTGAACGGAGACTTTGTTAATGCTGAGGGGACTGGACTGAAATCTCGTGACTGAGTTGGTTCTGTCACAAAAGGGAAGGTTCTGACCAGACTTTCAGAAAACAGTCACCAGGATGGGTGGAGATGGAGTGGTTGAAGGGTGACTGTAGACATTCCTGCTCCTGTGAACAGTGCTGGTCTCAGGACATTCTTGTTCTTTGAAACCAGGAGATCGGTACCATGCCCCATGTGAGGTCCTGTGCCTCCCATACTGGGGCGCAGATTCTCACCTGACTTTGATGATGTCAGGGAAGAGGTCTTCTTCTTGGAAGTGGACCTGGAGGAGGATTTCCTTCTCTTAGAATGTTTTCTACCCTACTGATATCCCTGCATGGAGGACTCTTTAGCTCTACTCTTATCAGCCTTGGAATTGGATGAGTGCTTTTTGTTACCTCTGCCTGTTGTACAGGGGGTCTGCCCAGCTCAGGTCAGACTGGGACCTCACCACACAATTCATAACAAATCTTTGAAGCCTTGGGCTTGGTGAGTTCTGCTGGGGAAGATCAGCAAATTCTGCACTTCTAGGGGACATAAGTTTCCCTGAGGTAGTAGAGACACTTTAGGCACTTGTCACTGACCAGCTATGCCCTGGGACAGGAGACAATTTTTGAATCCCAGAATCTTGGGCATACTAGTCACCCTGTACTGGGGGCAGGGGAGCAAGTCCTGAACTTATTCCAACTAGTTAAATACTAAAAAACTATAGAACTCTGTCTAAAAAGTAGCCAAAAAGGTAGCAAACGCTGCGTACACTGAAGGTTTCCATCTCAGACCATAAGCAGTAGAAAGACACTGGAAAGGTCGGTCGGTCCACACCGCCCCTTATGCCCTTGGTTCAGAGTATAAGGAGGAGAAGGACGCAGGCGCAGACCAATGGACACTGCTAGCAAAAATCTTCTGGTCTCAGGCACAGGGAGCGCCCACAGTGGAATATACATAGAGACCATCACTCAAAACAAACAACTTTTCCTTAGGAAAATAACACAAGTACAAATGCAAAAGATGATTTTAATTAATCTAAATCACATTTTACTGCTTGCTGATTTAAATCATGATTAAAATTGGTGGTTTAAACTGCTCTGATTTTAAATCAATCTCCTCAAAGAAAATCTGTATGGGTCAGCTAGGGCTTTCACACCAAGACCATGTCTAATCTAGCATTTTTGGAAAAATCTCCCACCATTGCATAACCACCAAAGCAGTTCTGTTGGTGTTAGCAACAGGAGGAACAGGAATTTTAACCCCCATGTTCCTTATCTCTGTACAGAGCAGGTTTAGATGTCTCAGAGATAAAACAACAACAAAACATCTTGGTTCTTTATTTACACTTACTACGTGTAGTGCCACAGATTTCCCGAAAAATGCTAATGTAGATGAGGCCTTAGTGTCAATGCACTGAGTTTTCCCTTAGGCTTTCTTCAGGATGATCCACCAGGAGGACTGCCCAGCTCTCATCCAACTGTTCTAGAATAGGTTGTCTTCCATAACTCACGTAATGCAGGCTTCATTCTGCAAGAAAAACTCCCACTGATTTCTACTGAAACGAATCATACAGTGCTATGGTGAGTTATTCACCCCCACCCTCCCAGGAAAGGAGGGGGACACAGTTTATTCCAGTGCAGCTATTGATCTGGAAATGCCCCTCAGTGAATTAGCTCCCTGAAAGTGTTTCAAGAGAGGTGTGATTAGCACCCTCCACAGCTTGAGACCAAATCCATCATCACCTTTGCAGTGAAATGGATGGGTGATCAAGGTTCTCTGTGGTGTAAAACTGCCATCTTTTAAGGCCATCCTACAAAGGTGCTCAGTTCTTCTTTGAAAGCCTGTAGGAATTGTGGGGTGCTTAGCACTTTTTAGGACGGAGCCCAAAATGTTTTTATAGTACTTCGGGTGGGAGTTTTAAATTAATTTAATTTTTTAAATCAAGCCATTTTGGAATTTATAAGTTACCCAAAAATGCATTGAAACAACACAGAAATCTAATTATTCTTTATTGGACTCTTTTAAAATGCTGATTTTTTTATTTCTACATCTTGTAAAGCAAGGAATTCAGGACTTTTATGCCAAGTTTCAGCTAGGAATGAATTTTTACATCAAAATAATAAATGACTAGGGGAAAAGAAATGGCTTAAAATGAAAATACAGACACATTATTAATAATTGCTATTATTGAGCCATCTACAAGAAGGGATATGCCACTATTTTAGGATCAATTAATATCTAGTCTTTTTAAATTGTTGTAGCAAAAACAGGTAAATGTAAAGAAGTGTAGTCTCTCAATGTTTTAGTGTGTTCATTATTCTGAGGCCTAGAAATGCTTGACACAGGTATTCAATATATGGATATCTCTCTCTATTTTTATATATATTTCAACTATTTTATTCAACAAAAAGTGCAGAGATTTTAACAAGGTGGAATAATTTTGAGATTAAAAGTTCTGCCAGTTTCTTCAGTATAAAAGACACCACTGAAAAAGGAATCTAATCTTTATAATGCACAGGCTCACAATTTAACTGCGTAGAACAAATGAAAAAGCATAGCTCCTCTTTGTTGCTACTTTGGCAGTGGCATGTGGCATTAGCAAAGTATTAGCATAATCCAGAACTCATTCACCCTTCCCCTTCTCCAAGCATGTAACAAATATCTGATGACTATGCAAGTTTCACCCAAACCAAAGTTTTCCTAGCTGGCAAGTCACACATTAAAAGGCAAATTACATAATGCTGAGGCCAGCTGGACTAAACTATTCTCAGTCAAAGAGATTTCAAATCCACTAATTCCACAAAAACTATAGCTAAATATCAAGCCTGGACAACAATATTTTGAGGTGTGGGCTTTTTATTAAAATATAACACGTATTACATGAAAAACTTCAAAAGACCACAAACTAATTCTGATATTTATTTCAAATATAATTTTTGAAGTTTATATAGCCTAATTGTAGTCATATTTTATGCATACCATATGTTGAAATTCATAACTGCCTATTTTCTGACAAATGGCAAGTTTAGGGAGCCAACAAATCCACATTCTTTATTACATAAATGCCACGTACAATCAATTCTATTCACACTGCCGTGTTTTTACTCACAAACTGAGTTTTTAAGCAGAGATGGGTGAACCTCAAACAGCATTGAAGTTTGCTTCTGGTGAAAAATATACCTAGAAATTTGGTGATTTAACTGTATCCAAATTATCTGAAACTGCTGAATTTGCAAAAAATGGCTAGAAGTCTCCTGGGAACAAACTCTCTTACAAAGTTGCCAGTACTGTACTACCTAGTTTCCGGACAGGAAGCAAGAAACCCAGAAGCAGCCTCTCTCAAGGTATTTTTGCTTCTAGTCCAGGCCACATCACAAAGAACGATCTACCGGTAGATATGTATGAAAATGAAAAGTTGAAGGGGAAAAAGTTAGCCAATATATTTTAAACCAGGACACAGCCTTTGTTCACGTTTTGGGGAAGGTTTGGATTTAATCCACCCCAGGTTTCCCATCTTGTTTGGTCTTATAAAACAAAACTCAGAGAAAAAAATGCAGGGGGAAGGGGGTAAAATCATCTGAGACTGTCCCAAATTGAAAGGCTTTTGGCATATAAAAAAAATGTATGCAAGAGATATTCCAGGATATATCCCTCAAATTCTTATATTAGGATGTTACAGAAATGTCCCTATTTAGAGAAATTAAAGTTGTTTAGACCAGTTTAGAATACTTGTAACTGCAGCTAATAAATGTATTACTAACTATTGATATACAGTTGACAACAGTAATAATCCTTAGCTGTTGTATAGCACTTTTCCATCCATACATCTCAAAGCCTATTACTATCCCCAATTAACAGATGAGGAAACTGAGGGGAAAAACAGGGAAGTGACTCACCCAAAATCAGACAGCAGGTTAGTGGAAGAGCTGGGGACAGAAGTCAGGTATCCTGACTCTCAGTCTAGCACTCTAGCAACTGAGCCATCCTGCCTCCCAACAATAAAACAATACAGAGAAGTAGTTCAGCAATCAATCTGGTACATGTAGTAAGCTGTGTTGGTTAAGGAAAGATGGATACATTGGTATGAACTAAAACAGAAATCCTTAACGTAATTTTATATTACAAACTGTAAAATTTCCTTATCTTGAACATTTGATGCCATCCACTTTGACACTCTTGTAAGAAAATAACATTATCAATAATTCTGTTCATCTATACTGAAGGGTTTGTACATAAATTATTTTGTTCTTTTAACAATGAAAATAATTGTTATTTTCTTTATCATTGCCAGGTAAGTTAACACTCATTTCATTGTATTTCTCGTTGCAGCAACTGAACTGCACGACAGAAAGAGTGCTTCAGTTACAAACCATCTCTCTTCCTCTATAATTTTAACCAGCAGAGCCCTAAGAGTGACTATTCTCAGCCTCAAAATCCTAATGCATGAGTGGGGTGAATGAACTTGTCTTCCTTCTCCTCTACACACTGCCTTCAGCTCCTGCTCCTATCTCCTTCCACTCCCTTCCTTCTCTCAAAGAGGGCCCTAATCCCTTCACCCGCTAGAGACTACATCACTCTCCATCACCTTCCTTTACCTACCAGACACCTCCTAATCACCTCTGCCAGCCCCTACTGTGATGATGGGCTCCCTCTGAGACACTGGAGCTGATAACCAGCAGTATAAGAAGCGGGACCAAATCTCATAACCAGGCCAGGAGAGGTAGGATGGTAATCGGCTCAGCTTAGCAACCACCCTGGCATAGTGTCCCCTGGGTGTAGCTCCATTAAGCCAGGTAAATGGCCAGTTTGGACAGTAAACAAAACAAAACAAAAGCCCCCAGGAAGGTTGAGTGTCTAGAAAATTAAAATAAAAGTGTATGGTGAATACATTATGACTGCTGCCATCATAACAAATACTACAGATAAACAAACTACCATTTACATACTAATAAAGAAAAAGCAGTTGAAAAATTAAGTTACGTACCATTTTTTTAAATTCAGTTCAACCATGCCATGGAGACGTAACAATTCATCTAGGATGCCGTCCGCATCTCTCACTTGATTTTGCTTATTTCTGACTTGCATTCCAGAACACAGTTTAATTGATCATTTGCAACATCACCCTTTACTTATAACTTAAAAAGAATAGTATTCCAGGAAAGAAAAAGACAACCTTGTTGTAGTTCTAACAACTGTAAATAGCCGCTAGTGTTTGTAGACCTGAGCCATTGTAGTGGGTTTGTTCCTCACAGAACATCTGGTTTTGTTCTTCTCCTATGTACAGTTTCCCCAGAGCCATTTCACTGACCTGATCATAAAAATTCTGCTTGGTATACTTTCTAGGAACAGCAATTCATTTGTCAAAACTCTCTCAGTTGGCACCTTTTATGTTCACAGCTTGGAGCCTTGATCCCCAAGAGTAAATGTCAATGTTATGTTGACTCAAGGCTTCAGTGTCCATCACTCATTACTGGAGTCATATTTCTAGTGCATCTATTGTGGACCAGCTGTTGCAAGTCAGCACCATCTCTTGGTCACAAGTGAAATCATGATATAGACTACACTGAAGGCCAATGGTGCAAGATTGCTAACATTCCTGCTTTTAAACACTATTGTTTCCCATGGTTTCCTCAGGATACACAATTCCTTGGTTACACAGACTTGAATTTATCTGTGACACACACCATCTTTTGGAAACACAGATGCCAAGAAATGTTATTTGCAGGATTTGAAACATTTCTTGGTTCATCTGAATGATAAACAATTCTTGAGAAAACTTTAATTATGGTCTCAAACTGACATGGGTTACAGAAAATGTTTAATACATTTCCTATTGATTGATTCTTGCATTAGACTAGGTACTCTATTCTTCCACTGACATGTCCATAATTCCCATTAGTGCTAATGGTAGCTCTACTTGTGTACAAAGGAGACTAGGCTGCCCAGCCTGCAGTTGTATATGTTTTTGTTACACAATATGACCTGAAAAAAGTGTATTATTGATTATGGAAAACTCATTTTTGTCAAACTTTTTTGTGTATTATTACATATTTTAGCAGTTTCAAATAATAATCAACTGATTTGGCCTTTGGTGACAGAAAAGCAGCTATTTGAGGTTGGCACTGATACAATTGCAAAATCATTCCAAGGTCCAGTCACTACAGCACAGATTCGTATAATTGTATATGTGACAGTTGTGATGCAAATAAATGGATTGTTTTTAAATAAAGTGTATTAAAATATAAAATGCATTACACTTCATAAGAACAAGCAACTATCATTTAAAGGGCCTCACAAAGGACATCAGAGTCATCAGCAAATATATTTTCAGTTATAATAAGGAACTGAAGTTTTTACCTGACACCTAACAACCAGGACTAAATCTACTAGCTAGAGGCCAATACAAAATAGGAGGCTTTCATCAGTTCCCACACACCAAGATCCAGGAACAGCGCCTTCATGAGAAGTCCAATGTCTTCTCACTCCAGCTGCTGGAAGGGATCCTGGATCCCACCTACCCCGAAGTACTGGTCCTGGCCCTTGCTTATGGGTCACCTCTTTTGCACTGTTCTTTTTTTTTTTTTTTTTTTGTGAATGAATTTCAGGCATCCATAACTCAGCTGCTAGGGGCAGTTTTCCCTCCAGAGTGCTTTTTCTCTCTGCATCCCTTTCATCTTTACATGCTGCTAGGGAGACTTCCCCTCATTCTAATTCCCCCATCTCACACATCCTTCTGCACTTACACCTCTCAACAACTCCCTCACTTTCATCTTGCTCACCCTCTTCCTATAGCTGTGAGACACTCTCCCCCATCGTTCCCGCACTTGGATCTGAGGGGGAGCTTTCCTTTTCTCTTCTTACACTAATGGGCTTCTCTTTCCTCTGTATCTGGGAAGGAGAGCCCATCTTCCCACCAATTCACAACCTTTCATATCCCCCACCCACTAATGGATGAGAGAGAATGTCTCAATTTCTCACCCCCAGTGTAATCGGAGCTTCTGTATATGCCAGTGCTTCCCTCTCTGTTCTACTGTGAATAAGGAAACTATTATTCACCCTCCTCTTCCTGCCTGCAGTTCTGATCAAACTCCCTACCACACCTCACATCTTTGGTATCAGTTTACATGTACTCAAACTACTTCAGTCTCACTTTGAGTTTGAACAAACTTGAAACTCTGCTAAAATCACAATATTTTGGATTAGGTGAAGACGAAGCCATATGAAAAGCACTACATTTCTCATGGTTTTCCCCCCAATCAGTCAACACAGGTCTGCCTGAAATTCAGACCAGGCTTCCAAACCTCAGCAAACATTTCATGAAGCTGCTCCAAGTTTCACATTTGTTTCACCCAGTTTCAGGTTTCATTATGAAAGCACACTACAAATAACTCTCTTCTGATTCCTGTCCCCAACCCTGTTGATTACAATGACCTCTCAAACCAAGTTTGTATGCCAGCAAAAATTAGCCAGTTTCTAAAGAGAACATACATTGGACCAAACAGTAGAGAAACCACATTCCTTTTAAAAAGTAAAAATACTGCAGACTGGGGGATTATTATGGTCTATAATTTTTATCTGAGAAAGACTTTTCAGGAACTGTGGACAATAAAGCTTTTGATGTTAAAATACCAAAGCACAGAAGCTATTAATCTTAATTTGTGTAAGTGATTATAGACCATTTCAGCATAGCAAGCAAGAAAACACATTCTTTTCATTGACATCTGAGCTGTAGAATAAGTCAGCTAGCCTGTAAATACCTCAGACCTGGCAAAGTCAAATAGTACTTTTATTTAAGAAAACACATTATCCAGTTGCATATTAAACATGAATATTCGCCAGATCAATGAAGTAACTGAAGGGAAATGAGTAATGAGAAAGTAACGAACACACTTCCCAGTTCATACGAAAACAATACCAAAATGCATTCCATTTACATGGCTGCTTTTTACAAAAAATTAATGTATAGCTTTTCATTCAATGTGGTTAAGCTTGTATTACTGGCCACATCTGCCAGAAGTCTTTCCAATCATGCTAAAACCACCCCTTTTTGAGAAAATGTTTCCTGGGGTTGTGCCGATGTTCCGCAAGACGGTGGTTTGATTCGCTTGGTTTGCTCACAGATTGTCATTCTACTTCTATAAAAATCTATTAAACATTACAGTTTGAAATTGGAAATACAAATACTTACTAAATTCAGCTTTGGGATTAAATAAAATTGTTTGATCCTTGAATACATCTTTTTTTTTTTTAAAGCATCACATCGCAATCATGAGAGTCACCAGAGAGGCCAAAGGCCTGATTCTGATATCACTTACACACCAGTAAAACCATTAAGTTCACTGGAGTTATTCTTGATTTATACTGCGGAGAGTTCAGGATCAAGCCCTCAGACGGGACCATTCAATTTGGGGCAATCACCATCTAGTTGGATAAGGTCCAATCCTGCAGACATTTAGGTACGTGGGTAACTCATGCATGAGTACTTTCCAGAGGGAGGATTAAGTTTGTGAATAAAGCTCATTGGGTGAAATCCTGGCTCTAGAGAAGTCAATGGGAGTTTTGTCATCAATTTTAATAGGGCCAGGAATTCACCCAACTTGTCTTATTTATTAATGGAGATCAAAATATATAGGTAGTGACTTGGCTGGAATAATTCTCTCCAGCAGAGATGTCAATTTTGAGATGATTTAGCTGCGGTATTAACAAGAAGCAACCCCATGAAGGGATTCAGAAGGGGGAGAAATTGAGTTAGAAATTAGGAAACTTTTTTATGTCAATTAGACAATGGAATAATTTGCCAGGGAAAGTCATTCAGACACCATCACTAGAGACCTGCAGATGTACAGGCTTTTAAACCTGATCCAACTCGCACTGAAGTCAATAGGGATCTTTCCTTTTATTTGAATATTTGCTGGATCAGCCTCTTAAGTCTACAGGAAAATCATTCTTTATTTATTGCAGCGGGATGGATTGACCCAGAAGTTGTGTTTTCAGTACTGCTGGTCGGGGCGCCGGAACAGGGGGGGCCATGACCACATCACTTTTTATAGGCCATAAGGGAGAGCGATGGAGGGTGGGTGGGGGGGGGCGGGGAGGGACAGAGAGGAGTGAGCGAGAGGCAGGGTCTTGGGGGGCGGGGGAAGGGGGAAGAGGCAACAAGGGAGCGGGGCCTCGGGGGAAGGGGCAGTGCAGGGGTGGGGTCACGGTTCGGGTGCCGGTGGGTCCCCACACTTTTAGGAAGCTTCCGCTGCTCCTGCTGCTGGTATCAGACAGACAGAATTAAACTACTGCATTCAGGGAGGAAATAGCAACATTTTATTGACTCTTAAAACTATGGTGCAAACTTTCAATTAGACACACAGGTCTTTAGCTGCATAGCTCCTGTTTACCTTATTGGTAGTCAATACTAAGGCTATGTTTCTACGCAGCAGCCGGGAGGTATAATTCCCAGTCTGGGTAGATATAACACCATAGCACTGCTCAAGCTAGTGCCTAAAAATAGCAACGTGGCCATTGCAGTGTGGGCAGTAACTAGGGCTAGCCACCCAAGTAGAGTCCTGCCTGACCCCCTGGGTACTTACTGAGGGGGCTAGCCCAAGCTGATGCCTGCACTGGCGTGGCCACATTGCTGTTTTTAGGTGCTAACTCAAGCAGAGCTAGTACACACGTCTGTCTCCACTGGGAATTACACTTCCCAGCTGCTGTGTAGACATACCCTTTGAAAATTCCAGTGTGTGTGTGTGTATATATATATTTATATCTTCCTTCTGTATTTTCCACTACATGCATCCAATGAAGTGAGCTGTAGCCCACGAAAGCTTATGCTACAATAAATTTGTTAGTCTCTAAGGTGCCACAAGTACTCCTATTCTTTTTGCAGATACAGACTAACACGGCTACTACTCTTAAACCTGTGTTAAAATAAACATTCATAAAACCTGTGACAAGGAAAACACGGTATTATATGAACACAATATAATATGGATGCATAACTCAGCTTCAGTGTTCAAAAATTTGTATTTTCTCTGGCTTCCCACCTTATTTCAAAATTACAAGTGTACAATTAATTATATAAAATTGCAGAACTAAAGCAGGCCTGGTAATGTAGCCATAAAACCTAAGAGCAGTCAGCCACACAACTCCCAGTGAAAGTGAAAAGGAGTTCCCTTCATGCCTTTAAAATCTCCCCTGCAAGAGCATAAAAACAATATTCTTAGCATGTGATAGGAGGTAAGTTAGAATATCCTTCACCAAAAGAATATTCACTCCTCTATCTAAAATCATAACATTTTCAGTTTTTCTTTTATTGCAAAGGTTGCTATATGTAGTTCAATCCAAATTCAGGGCATTTTGAGAACAATTTATCTCTAGGAACCGAACATAGGTAGGGGATAATCATGCCTGTTGGTTTGCAGATGTTTACCAGGTGTCCCAAAGGCTCCATTAAGAACATCCTTTCAGTGGTGCAGTAATGTAAATATTCAAATCATGCTGTTATATGCAAGGTTAGTGGCTAATAAAGCCAACATCAACCCTTACAATCAATCAATCAATCACCTATGTAGGATAGAAGCATCCCAGCAACCCCTCTCAAACAGTATGGCCCCACTGACCCTGTTTAAACTGTTGATAAATATTGACCTTTTAGCAATGGCCACCATAAGTAACTGAAATAAGAGTGACTGGGATAGGAGGTCACAGATAAAAAATGTAGATCTTTAAAATAATTATTGTATGTCACAGAGGGAGCAGCTGAAGATCATTAAGATTGGACTCCTTCTGTTAATTAGTTTGTGTTGAAAATACTTTTTAAAGTACAGCAGCAGAGGACCTCACTGCTACAAGGTATTACTTAAGGCAAGAACATAGGAGGATTCCAACACAGACTGGATATTTACATGGATATTACATAAAAAGAACATCAAGAGCTACAAAAGCAAAGTTTAAAAATAGAAATCTACAACCTTAAAAGTTTTGTTAGTATTACAAACCCTCATGCTACTTGGAATAAAACCAACCCCTAACTGATGGAGGGTAGGAAAAAACTTTACCTATAGGCAGGTTCTTCCATAACTATCTATTGCAGTGTTTCTTGCACCTTCACCCAGAGGTCCCGCCCACTGTTAGAGACAGATAGGCCAGGGTTCTGATCCAATTTAGTAATTCCATTAGGAATATAGATTAGAACAACAATAGAAACATCAGAAAAGACCAGAAAAAAAAGGAAAGAAGAGTTAAAAACCAAACAGCATTTTTCAAATTGGAGGATATGTTACTCAAACCCTTGAGTTTCCAAATAGATGGTGCTGCACAATGGTGGGCTATCAATTGAATATAAAGTCCTATCCAGGTGGAAGTACAGGGGGCCTTTCCAACCACAAGCTCCTAGCTGTCTCTACCTGAACCTTTATCTGTCACTTTTGAAAAGATGTGTCTGAGGAAGACACTTTCTCAATTCTCTGGGAAATTAGATCAACAGACCTAGTGCCTTCAAATAAATTGCTAGCATGGAAGCCAGGGTGCAAAGTATTAAGTCAGCCTTGTGAACTGTACTATAGGGAAACCTACTTGAATAAAGCTATTGCGAGGAATTGTCACTCAGTTAACTGTGCCATTTGTTTAACTCTTTCAGACCACTTGACTCTAACTTTGGGACCCAAGAAAAAGCGGTAATGAGAACCAATACATAACTACAACATAAATAAAACAAATGTACATAAAACACTGAATTACAGTTATATACTTAGGGCCAGACTTTCAAAGTCAGGAATGTACAATCATGCACATGCACCCATGGGAACATACACCAGAAGCAAATTTTATATGTATAAGAGTAATTATCTATAAATACATTTGAAAATCTGGCCCTTAATATTTAAAAGCTGCTTTGTACAAGTTTCCCACTTCAGTTTTGCCAATGCATTTCCTCTCTAACATGCCACTCCTCTGCTATTCCAGTCCTGAATTAGTCAGAAAGGGGGACAATAGTCTCCAGAAAAATGCTTTGCTTTTCTGTTTGTGAAAAGTGATGTCCTTTTTTATGGTATTATGTGGACCTCTAATCTGTGCCTGCAGTACCTGAAAATAAACACATTTAAAATGGGTGTCTTTCACAGATTATCTCAAAGAGCTTCCCAATCAATAAGTAGGACCCACAGCACCCCATCAGGTTATCATAGCTACTTTTCAAAATGGAACATTCAGGCAAAGACTAGTAAGCAATTTCCACAAATACAGACACACAGATAGACACTGGCACAGCATGAAAACCAAACTAAAATGCTTGATTCCCATACTTGTTCTCTAATCACTAGGCATGACTCCTTATTCCAATGGAAAGTACTCATGCATTTCTAACATACAGAATGTGGTACGGTATCCACCACAGCTGAAAGCCTTACCTATTTTTTTTATTCTAGTCACCATTATTTATGAACCATCATGTGATCTCCATAAAGACAACAAGGAGAGCCACAAAGTTCCTTTGTACTGTGAACTGAGCACTGGAAAGAAAACAGAACTTTCAGCCTTGCACAAAATGCGTGTGCAAACACATACATGTGCATGCACACAGACATCAGAATGTGAAAATAGTAGCTCTTGGTATATTCTCACACCTCTCCCACAAGTTATTATACTCATGCAGTCAAGTCAGGACATTCATATTGTAATGCATTTACCGTCCTGGGGAATAACTTAGATGTGGAAAGCACTTACAGGACTACTAGAACTTTTAGCATCCTCGGTTTTTACTTCATTTCAGTAGTAATTTGTTTGGGCATTTCATTTGTAATGGTTCTGGAAATGGGCTCAGCACACAGCAATTCTTCTAACTATTCAGTTACTTCATTATTTGTTAAAGCCTAATTTGTTCTGGTGTATCGAAGATACAGATTTGCTGTCTAATAGAGTTAATTCATAAAGTCATTTGATCTTAGTAGTGAAAAATAAACAAGTTTTAAACAAAAACTTTAAGATTATGAACATTTCCCTTCATTACAGATAATTTCAGGTTCTCCTCCTAGCGGGCAAAGCTATGAAACTCAGCAGTTTGCTGCAGACAAAGACTAGCCAAAAAACACAGTAGGTGAAGCTTAAACACACATTTCTCAAAAAAAAAAAAAAAAAAAAAAAAATTCAGGGAGAGATGAAAGGCAAAATCTGTAGAGTAATGTTTTTGTCCAGATATATAAAATTCAGATACCATGATATTTTTAATGTGTATAAACTAGAAGACATACAAAAATAGTTAAAATATATTATTTGTATTACAGTAGCATGTAGAAATGGATTGTGACCCATTGTGTTAGGTGCTGCACAGAACACAGAGTAAGAGCTTGTTCCTGCCCTGAAGACCTTACATTCGAGTTTACACAAGACTACAATTGAGTATAACAATCAGAAGGAATGGGAGAGGGAAGATGTATCAAACAGTAATAGAAACACGTGTTTATATAGGTCAGATACATGCACAGCTAGTGTTTTTAAGTTGGTTAATATATATTTTTCACATTATGAACTCAATTATGTGATGCATGTGGTAACTGAGAGAAACAGCATGATGTAGAGCAGGGGCTTAAACTTTTTTTGCAGGGCCCCCCTTGGGGAAAATATTTCAGGCTGCAATAACCCCCCAAAAAGTGATGCTCCCCCCCATATCAGGCCACCATTACTTCTGCGCTGCTGTTGGCGGTGGCACTGCCTTCAGAGCTGTGTGCCCAGCCAGCAGCAGTAACTCTCCGGCCGCCCAGGTCTGAAGGTAGCACAGAAGTAAGGGTGGTAATACCACAACCCCCCTACAACAGTCTTACGATCCCCTTTTGGTTGGGTGACCATATTTCCCAAAGGGAAAATGGGACACCCCGTGGGGCTGTCATGAGCCATTCACCTGAGCCCTCCTTCCCACGCAGGGCTGGCCCGAGCTCCCACCACCACCCCCAGCACAAGGCTGTCACTGCTCGCTCAAACCCTGCCCCCACCGTACATTCCTCCACACTGCACCCCACTTTTTGACAAAGGTGGGCATTTGACCCATTTGCTCTTGCCGACTGATCAAGTCAGCAAGAGCAAACGGGACAAATGCCCATTTTTGCCAAAAAAGTCGAGATGGTTGGGACAGGGCTTAAAAAAGGCACTGTCCCGTCTAAAATGGGACATATGGTCACCCTACCTTTCGGTCAGGACCCCTAGTTTGAGAAATGCTGATGTAAAGGATTGGTTGCTGTGTACTATTCCCAGTTTACCAGACTGATTATGTGATCTTGAGCAAGTCACAAATGGAGGTTACTTACCTGTAACTGGAGCTTCTTCGAGATGTGTGGTCCCTATCTGTATTCCACATGCGGGTATGCATGGGCACCATGAGCTGAGATAGGAAAATCTCACAAGTAGCATCCATAGGCCTGCGCCTGTAACCCGAATCTCCTGGTGCTCAGGACCAAGGGCATAAGGGGAAGGGAGGACTGACTACTTCTCCAGTTCCTGCTCTACCACAAATCCAGTCATGATCTGAAGCAGAGGGGAAGGAGGACAGGTAGCGGAATACAAATAGGGACCACACGTTCCAGTTACAGGTAAGTAACTTCCATTTCTTCTTTGAGTGCTGGTCCCTAAGTGTATTCCACACATGGGTGACTTTATAAATACCTTTCTCTCCGGAAGGTTCAGGCATTAGCTCCCTTGTCCGCAGGGGTGATTTTTAGGGTATTGATGCCTGGATCTTTCTGTGACTGCTTGTACTACTAGGGATACAGGATAGGGTGGGTGAACAAAAATTCAACCCCTTTTGCAGGTACAAAGAAACATTTCTCAGTCCTTTTAGAGGCAGAAGTACACATTGATGGTATTTGCCATACCACTCTAGTTGGTTCCATAATGAACTAATTCACCAGGAGAGCTACCCCATTGTGTCTGGAGGGCTTGTGCTGCATATCCTGAACTTCTTCTAATGGAATCTGAAGTTCTGCCGCTAACCTCTGCAATAGTTCTCAATATTGCTTATGGTCATCAGGTAGGAATGGTGAAAATGGGGCAACTGCCTCATTGGGTGAAGATGAGGATATACCTGTCAATCCCACCGGATCTGGCTTGTCATCTTCCTCCTCCTGCTACAGAGCTGGTTGCTCTTGTCTAGGAGGAGAGGGATGATATGATTCTCTGGTAAAGTGCATGGATCTGGGGTGTCATGCACAAGGATCCCATGGACCCCAATAGGGCCAGTATGAAGGGTCGAAGGCCCAAGACATTAGGAACCAGCAATCTCTTGGAGGGTAACCCTGCTTGGGCAGAGGATGCGTCTAAGAAACTCCTGAAGCTCTGTCTGGGCTGACCTCCCTGGGTTGGAAAGGAAATGGTTTGTCTTGGCCATTGAATTCAGCTGACAAGTAGGCCAGCTCCAGCTTCACAGGCAGTATCAGTTGGAGGAAGCTCCACCTCGTGGACAGACTAGGGGCATAGCTCCTTTCTCTCGAGGGTGGGCCTTCTCAAGGTCAAAATGTTCCTCAGAAGGACTGGGCCCAAAAGTAGAGACTGGGGTTTGGAAGGGTGACGATATCCTCTGGAGTAGTATATGTCTCAGTCTGTCCTGGAGTATGAGAGGTCCTGGTTGTTGGTTCTGCTAGATCTGGTGCCGCAGCAGAGTTAGGGTACATCTACACAGTAAAACAAAACAAAACCCGTGGCAGCAAACCTTGGACCTTGAGTTAACAGACTAGGGCTAGCAGGGCTAACGCTGCAGGGCAAAAAATAGCAGTGTAGACATTTCTGCTCAGGCTGGAGACCATGCTCTGAGACTCTCCCCCATTGCTAGGTTTCAGAGCCTGAGCCTAAATGTCTACACCCTAGCTCTGAGACTCGCTGCCATGGGTCTGTGTGGGTCCAGTGGATGTTGATCCTTCAGCTTGCTAAAGGTCACAGCACTGGCGTTGGGGCTGGTACCACTGGAGCTATGCTCCTTCATGCTCTCTCTTTGTGGTGGGGAGGCTGATGCAGATCTAAGTCCCTGGGACCTGCATGTAAAGACTCACCCAGCTAGGGTCCCTTCTTCTGGAACTAGGCTTAGAGGGAAAACTGTTTTTATGTCTGAGAGAGTACCCCTTGCTCTCATGAAGCAATGGGTCTTTAGAGTTATTTGATCCAGCTTCTGCTCCAGAGCTCATGCTCAGAGGCACGCTGCTTGAGGACTGCGGCCAATGTACAGGGAGTCTCCCCAGTCTGGATCAGATGGGGTTTGCATGGCTTTCTCCATGGCCGTCTCAGTCGGCACTCTCATCCCTCTCGGGTCTGAGGTAGGATGGAATGACAGATATTGCACTTGGCAGATATACATGCCTCCCCAAGGCAGGAAAGGCAGCGTTAGCGGTTGCTCGTGACCGATAAGGAACACGGAGAGGAGATAGTTTTTGAATTCTGGGCATACTCCTACTCCCCAAAGGGGGAACAGAGCGGGTCTCCAGGGAGAAAACTATGGTATGTTAACTATATAAAATATGATAAAATACTACAAAAACACTAACCAACTATATACAGAAATGAAGACAATGCAAGGATAGCTCCAGACACAGGATTCTGACTCAAGTCGTAAGAAAGAACTGGGGAGGTGGTCAGGCCATGCCTTCTGTTATACCCTTGGTCCTTGTAGCAAGGCGCTGCAGGGTCCTCCTGGCTCCTGCCCCTGCTGTGCTGACAAAGTCACTCAGAGACCCTGGGGTTCAGTAACCACTGGTGCCGTTTATTTACAGGTTGTGCTCCCACCACCTTTTTACCATACACCGCTTGGGTTGTAGTGTCTGCACCCAGAAGGGAAGAGCTATCGCTCTCCTTCCACTCCCCCTCTTTTCCTGGCTTTCTTCCTCCCTTCCTTTTATATAGCCACAGGCTAATTGGGCAGGCAGCTGTCTCCCATTCCCCAATTAGGTGCATGTTTTCTCTAGCCAGCTCCAATTTACTTCCCTTGACAGAGGGCTGAGTCAGCAGTTCTTGCCCAGAACCCTGTCACAGTCCTGAGCACGAGAAGACCCAGGGCACATAGCCAGACCAACGGACACTACTTGCAAAATGTTGACGTCTCAGGCGCAGGGTGTGCATGTGTATCCATTTGTGGAATACACATAGGGGCCAGTACTCGAAGACCATCTCTTTATGCTTCTGTTTCCCCTCCCACCTTCTGTCTGTCTTGCCTATTTAGATTATTCAGGGGTAGGAGCTGTCTCTTAGCTTGTGTTTGCACAGTGCATAGCACAAAGGGGACTGTCTCAGGGCTTGTAAGTGCTACTCTATTATAAATATATACTATTTTCTGTCCACTGACCCTTAAATGGGAAGAATCTCTCCATTTGTCTGCTGTGGGGAGTCTACTCTCGGATTCAACACAAAATAGAGAATCTTACAATGACAGACTCACATCATGCTTTCTCTCTCATGGCAATTTTACATTTGTTGTTTCTTATTTTATAAATGTAAAATAAATAATCTAGATTGAAAATATATGATGGTTCTTTGTGTAAGAAAAATAGGAATTAACAACTTTTGGTTGGTTGCTTTTGGCTTTCTATTGTTTATAAAAGCCTCTAAGGAGTTTAGATACTTTCTTTTCTCACATTGCTAAATTGGTCCTTTAATAAAGCAAAACAAAAAATGATCAAACCCCGATTCCCCACACATCCCTACAGGTTTTATAACAGAGCTGAAATTAACATACCCCATTTTGTTTAACTAGTTCTACATACAGTACAGAATCTATGTTGCAGGCTACATCTGCTCAACACTACAGAGAGTGTGGGCTATCAAAAAAGCAGATTATGGCTCCCTTATTAACTGTCAGATTCCACCCCAGTACTGGCCACAAAGTAGGTTAGAGATAGTTAGGAACTGATCTAAGCTGTTTCCTCTAGTTACAGTCCCCAAGGGACTACTTGAGCAGTGTATAGGGAGCAGAGCGGGATAGTGATCTGGCCCACAATGTAGAGCATTGTAATAGATCAAAATATCTTTCTCTGTGCTTGATCGTCAGTCTAGAGAACATTCACTACCAGTTTTATTTTTTTTATTAGGGTGAGAATATAGAGAAATGTATTTCTTCTGCACGCCCAATTTTCCCCTAGAACCTTTACTGGCAGTTGTCACCATGAGCAAATGTGAAAAGAAGAGATCTTTATCAAAGTAGCTTTCTAAATGCAGTAAAGATCTAGAAAATGTCAAATGTTCACAGCCACAGAGACCAAACTCAAGAACTGTACGGTTTGCTAGATTTTTAATTAAGTACACAAATGGCAAAGTGCATTAACAGAAAACCATCAAGAACTTCCTTCTTGCTGTAGCTTTTGTATCGAATGCTATAATTAAAAAATATAAATGTGGAACAAATTGCATTAAAAACAACAAACATTTTCCACTGACAATGCCTCTAAACCCCAAGAGAGTCTGATCTTTGGTCCCTGCTGTGGACTGATCCTACACATATCTGTAGAGATAAGCCCTGCTAAAATAGCAAGCATCGGCTCAGTTTAAGAAGAAATTATTTTATTATCTCTTTTTATTTCAACAAAATATACTAAGATAGTTCTATGCAAAAACAGTGCTTCTCTCTTTATACAAGTATACTTTGGATTACTAAGCAAAAAATCAGGCCACAGTCAATGAATATTACATGTGGTTGACCTGGATTGCCTCAAGATTCCAGAGATGGTAAACTCACAAATCTGAAAGTCATTAAAATTTAGCTAAAATGGTCAAGATGATTTTTTTTTTTTAAAGAAGGAAGAAGAAGAAGAAGGAACTTTCCCAGAAAATTATCTTTATAGCTTAGAATTTTCCATGATGTCTGTAACCAATTAAAAAAAATTATCAGCATGAGAAGTGACTAGCCATGCACTGTAGTTATTTCAGTGGATGAAACAGGAAGCAGAAATGGCTGTAGCCTTTTCTTTTCAGGACTTTAATATACTATGCAATATAAATGTAAAAATGTATATCGCTTTTCCTTCTGAAATCAAACCACTGTATAAATCTTCCTTCCGGTCTCACTAACAAATTCTGATTTCTGCAAGCAATTTGGAACCAGTGATGCTCCTTCATGATTTCTTTAAATAACTTCATGAACATGCTACATAATAAAAGGTCATTATGTATGTATATTACATTATGACTAGAACCCAATCAGGGGGCCAGATGCTGTAAGAGACAGTCCTTGCCCCACATAGCTTAAAATCTAACACCTTGATGATGAAAATATGTACACACTTAATTAACATTAAGCACATGCATCATCCCTTTGAAGTCAGTAACACCACTCATATGCTCAAATTTAAGCACATGTGTATTGTCTTTAGGATCAGAGCCTAAACACGTAAAACTGACAATGGATGAGAGAAAGGAAATATCTCCATTTCTAAGGAGCAGAGATTAAGTGACATACCCAAGATTACAAATGAAGTTTGTGGAAGAGATACGAATTGACAGTAGATCTCCCAAGTCCCAATCTAATGGTTTAAGCATAGGACCGTCCTTCCTCGAATGAAGGCAAAATGAAAATACTGATAAATTCAAGTATTACTGAAAGAGAGTCTTGAATCTATTTATTTTTATGACCTAAATATGTGCTAACTAAACCACATACATATGTTCCTTGTAGGTAATTTTAGAATGGTTAAACATCTTTCATTCAAGATCTTAAATGTAATTTTGAGAAGTCTGAGAATGAATATGAGATGTGGATTATTTTTCCCTTCTCACTTTCTATCTGCTTGAACACCACATGCGGAAAGCTAGTCAACTTTCTCTGATAGTCTTCAAAAATACATTCTAGAATGCACTTTGCAGCTTAATTCATCCTATTTTTTTTTTAATTTGAGAATAATGCTGGGGATTTTCCTTAAAGTGCTGATTTACCCTTTTTTAGTCTTCATTTCTGACATGAAATAAAAGAGCCATGCATTTTATAAATCTTGGGCATTTTATATTTTGTTTAGTTTAAAGACAGCTAAAGACAGAGTGAGAACGAGAGAGAGAAAAACAAAGCCAACTGCATAAATCTTTCCAAACCCAAAGGCATTCCCCTTGTGCTAAATAAAATTCATTTGGCACATCTTGTTTAAATTACCATCTGAAGTTTGTCTTGTTCCATCTCCAGAACAAGTCAGATGGCAGAGTGTAAAGATATGACTACATGAATAAAAACACATGATCGACTTAGTCACCACAAACATAAAAATAAGATAGAGACAGAAAAATATTATCTGTCAAGTGACATGTTACTTTGATCCATCTGTTTCTGTATTCTGTCACAAATATTCAATCCAGCAGCTACTGGAAGCATCTGCATGCACCTTCTCCTCCAGTGCAAGTGAGAGTAACGTTCTGAGAGAATGATCATACTTTTACAGAGGTATGGTATTTAATACAAATAAGACAGTATTATGTTACAGAAGGGAAAGTTTTATTTAAGAAATAGGCAAGAGAGCTGCAGTACTAACCACTATACACGTATCAAACATTTAAAAAAACCGAACATATGGGACAGCAACTGAAAAATGCATCAGATTCTTCTGCAGAGATATTCTCATGGATAAATACAGGACTTAAATAGGATTCATGAAGAGAAAAATCTCTTCCACCAATTTTCTCTCTTATGAAGCAGGGCACCAGCATTATTAAGAGAAAGTGCATTATTTTGAGGCAAGTGGGCAGGGAGAAGATTTTTTAAATGAGCTTTAAAACATGGCACATAAAACAAAGGCAATTTTGCTTTTTCCTATTAAAAGTCAAATTTATAATTGATAAGTAAAGTTTCAGGTTGAATCAGTTTTTAAAAGAATTCATTTGTGGTATGGCTGATAAAAGCTGAAATGCATCAGTAGTTGCATCTTAAAAGTATATTTCATTGATCTTTTTCATTCAGGGCTCAGAAACAGGACAGGATTAAGACACAAGAAGAAATGTTGACCATCTATTCTGCATCTTTAAAGTGTTAATACATTTCAGGGACCCTGCGCCAAACAGAGATGTGCCAATAAAGATACAGATTCAGGTAGAAGTCTGGTTGAATCTGAGAAGATTTACATTTGAATAGTCCAATCATCAAATTTTAACCTTATTAATTCTGAGTCAGATTCAGTTCTGGATGAAAACAAAGTATTTCTATTGACTTCTGTGGTGGTTCCCCCGATTATCTCAGGGGATGAATCTGGCCACACCAGCCTCAATGATAAAGAGAGAATTTGATCATGAGTTTCCAAGTACTGTACCAGAAACTCTATTTGACTTCTAATTTTGTTCCTTGCTTCATTTTCTCAACATACATGGAAGAATAAAGATTAAAATCTCAGCAACAATGTCTTCTTATTGATAGAAGCAATAGCATGAAGTTAGCTAAGAATTACTCCACATTTTGAGGCACCAAAGCAAGAGTAACCCATAGTTTTTTATATATAAAAACCCAGAGAGGACTACGAAGTCTGTAATCATTCAGCTTCAAATTGATAATAGGTGTCAATGGAGAGTGATTTTGTGCTAGTGTCATCATTTATGCTTTTTAGGAACAAAAATTTTGATTCCACTGAATACCGGTGCCTCATGCAAGGAATGGATGTTTAAAACTCAACTGGTATTTTGATACGACAGTCTCTCCAACTATTTATATGGCCCTTATCACAGTAGCCAAGCAGCTCACAAACATTAATGAGTTAATCCTCACAATTCACTTATGAAGTAAGGAAGTATTATTATCCCCATTTGAGAGATAAGGAACTGAGGCCCAGAAAAATGATGGACCTGATCCAGCGTCCACTGAAGTCACCAGGAGTCTTTCCATTGTTTTCAATGTACCCAGCTATTGCCAAAGATCACACTATACCATATAGGCAGGGCCAGGAAATAAACCTAGATCTTCTGAGTCCCAGTCCATTGCCTGGACCAAGAAACTATTAGTAAAGTGCTTCTATATCATTTTTGCAAAACATAGGCCTTCTCAGCAATGTCCTTTTATTTCAATATTCATTGTTTATTTAAAAAAAAAAGTTACATGAATACTGTTGGCGAAAGGTATTGGAGTGACCAACCTGGATGCTGAAGCCCTTTATTCATCCAAACATAGAACAATTGCTGATTCATCATGCAAAGTGGCATTGTAAACTTCCCCACATTGCCCTGCCAAAATTCCCCATTGCTTACATGGAGAGATCATTTCTAGGGGTAAGTAGGTTGTTCAGTCTTCAGCGCTTGGTTTTATTGCCAAGAATGACCAAAAAGGGCCAATAGGGAAAGTGTTTTTTGGAGGGGGAAAAACAAGGTTCAGTATTTGTCTCAGTGCAATTTTCAAAAGGCCCTAATCTGGCCTTTAAATATTAAAGGATGTAAATAATCAGTGCTAGTCCAATGCCAATCCAATTTGCGCGAACTAATGCTATGTGAATGGAAATAACAGACATCACTCTTAACACAGGAGCCTGTATTTAAGTTTGATATAACCAATATTCAATGCCAGGTTGCATTTGATTTAGAATTCTATTTCAAAATGTTACACACAAGTGTCAAGTATAAACATACCTTTTATTTCAGTAATATCTATACTCCATGCAAAAAAGGCCAATACTTTCAATTTTCATTTGAATAAAAAACCTATTAAAATAACTATTAGTTTACATATCTAATCTCCTAATAAAGTGTAAAATCTGAAAAATTTATTCCTTTAAAAAAATGTTATTGCTACATCTATCAATTTTCAGGAGAAACAAGACTGGCAGCTGCTTTTTGATCTTGGGAATTGCTGAACAAAAGAAGTGCTAGTGCAAAAATTCATACACTTTACTATAGACCACATTTTTAGTCAAATTCTGAGATCTTCACTCAGCTTTTGCTTAGCCTTTTAGGCAAACCTTTGCCTGAATACGGACCGAATAAAAACTGAATGAAAGCTAAATAATGACTTCAAGATCTGGCCCTTAGCAAATGCTATTTTCACAATCTTGTGAAAAGTCATTTTTGAATCATGACCTGGAAAAACCCAAGTACGGTTTTTGAGAGAAAGGGAAACAAAATAAACTGATTAAAATGACGTGTATTCTCTCTTTCTTTTTGCCTATGATTCAGCAGAATGACAGGGTTATGAAATTAACCTGCTGGCAGGAAGGGGAGAAAGGATTAGACTGTTTAGAAGTTTAAAAGATTGAAAGAATTCTATATAATTGATTCCATAACACTGGATTTCTCTCCCCCTGCCCTCCAAGCTTTGAAAGGAAACCTATGACTTGAGATAAATATATTTCACACATCATCACCACCACCACTCCTCCTCCTCCTCGTCTTGGGGATATTTATCACTGTAATGTTATTTTTCAACATTTGAAATAACTGTTTTTGCTATGGAAATGCATTTATATCAATGAGACAAGCTACTTTAATTATATTGAGATGGTAAAGTACCGTTGCTGAACATAGCCCTAATTTATGAATATCAGACCGTAAAAAGAATATTACCCTGAAGAAAACAAGGCCTCCTGATACAGCAGACCAACAAAATATGGTATGCAAAGTCTTTAACCTTGCACAATAGTCAAGGAACTAACCGTGCAGGCTGATCATCAAATGTATCAGGAAATCTATTTGTGAATCTGCTAGCAGCCTGAGGCAACAGATGACATTGTAGCTTGCATTCTTCATTGGGGTCTGATATATATGACTTGAATATTTGCTGACCTTATCTTGAGCTGTGGCCAATCTATTTTAGAGGCAAAACAGTGAACATATATGAAAGGTAATAAAAAGACACAATGTGAACAGGAGACACACAGAGAAAGCAAAAACATACTAGAGTGTGCAGCAGTGGCTAATATATCTTCAGACGAAACCTCCTGTTTTAATGTCTGTTTTTAATATGGTCCAAAGATGCAGCCTGCTGCTGAGAAAAGAGTGTATAAGTCAGTGCCAAAGACACTGCAAATTCTGTTTTTTCAGCAGTAGACTGTATCTTTCGACCCTATTAGACAAACAATTAGAATCTATTTTTAAAAAATGTTTATACACAAGAATTAAAAAATTCTTACAGTATTTCTGTGTTACAAAAATCAGTGTGTAATGTTAATCTTAATTTTTTTTTCCCTTACAGTTTTATAGGCATTATTTTGGATATAGTTCTTGAATGCAGTCTTAAAGTCAGTTTTCACTCTTTTTTTTACAACAGATTAATCTACACTGTTTTTAATAGCTATGACTAATAAATTATGTAGGAAAAGATAAAATCATATTTTATTTATTAAGATATATTAACAGTTTATAGCCAATAAGTTTATCTATTTATCTATTTCTGAGTGGTTTCAGAGTGGTAGTCGTTTAGTCTGTATCAACAAAAACAACGAGGAGTCCTTGTGGCACCATAGAGACTAACACATTTATTTGGGCATAAGTTTTCGTGGGCTAGAACCCACTTCATCAGATGCATGGAGTGGAAAATACAGAAGCAGGTATAAATACATGAAAAGATGGAAGTGTGAGGTCAGTCTAATGAGACAATTCAATTAACAGTAGGATACCAAGGGAGGAAAAATAACTCCTTTGGTATCCTCCCCCAGTATAAGGTGGTGTTTATGTGACCATTGCTTATTAGCACTCTAGTGTCTAGGAAGTGGACCTCTTGTGTGGACTTGTCCAGGCTGAGGTTGATGGTGGGGTGGAAATTGTTGAAATCCTATACCGGAAACCTGCTGACCAATATACTTACCTAGATGCCTCCAGCTTTCAACCAGACCACATCACACGATCCATTGTCTACAGCCAAGCTCTAAGATACAACCACATTTGCTCTGATCCCTCAGACAGAGACAAACCCCTACAGGATCTCTATCAAGCGTTCTTAAAACTACAATACCCACCTGGTGAAGTGAAGAAACAGATTGACAGAGCCAGAAGGGTACACAGAAGTCACCTACTACAGGACAGGCCCAACAAAGAAAGTAACAGAATGCCACTAGCCGTCACCTACAGCCCCCAACTAAAACCTCTCCAGCGGATCATCAAAGATCTACAACCTATCCTGAAGGATGATCCCTTACTCTCGCATACCTTGGGAGACAGGCCAGTCTTCGCTTACAGACAGTCCCCCAACCTGAAGCAAATACTCACCAGCAACTACACACCACATAGGACCTAACCACGTCAGCCACACCATCAGAGGCTCATTCACCTGCACATCTACCAATGTGATATATGCCATCATGTGCCAGCAATGCCCCTCTGCCATGTACATTAGCCAAACCAGACAGTCTCTACGCAAAAGAATAAATGGACACAAATCTGACATCAGGAATTATAACATTAAAAAACCAGTAGGAGAACACTTCAATCTCTCTGGTCACTCAATAACAGACCTAAAAGTGGCAATTCTTCAACAAAAAAACTTCAAAAACAGACTCCAACATGAAACTGCAGAACTGGAATTAATTTGCAAACTGGACACCATCAAATTAGGCCTGAATAAAGACTGGGAGTGGTTGGGTCATTACAAAACCTAAACCTAATTTCCCCCATACTAATTTCCCCCTACTGTTACTCACACCTTCTTGTCAACTGTTTGAAATGGGCCACTCTCATTACCACTACAAACGTTATTTTTCCTCCCTTGGTATCCTACTGTTAATTGAATGGTCTCATTAGACTGACCTCACACTTGGTAAGGCAACTCCCATCTTTTCATGTATTTATACCTGCTCCTGTATTTTCCACTCCATGCATCTGATGAAGTGGGTTCTAGCCCACGAAAGCTTATGCCCAAATAAATTTGTTAGTCTCTAAGGTGCCACAAGGACGCCTCGTTATTTCTGAGTGGTCACTTATAAAACATCAGTCATTGTGGCATGTATTTCTGATCTATTTTCAAGCCTTTAGTGAACTTGTAGCCTCCTACTTATTGTATACATTTCAGAAGGGGAAATATTCCATTATAATTAGGTCTTGGCATCAACTGTTCATTTTTAAAAAAATATCCACACAATTATTAATATTGCCTTCTTAGAACAATGAAAATATTTTCCCTAGTGATTGCCTTTTTATATTATCAGTAATGATAATTTAAAAATAAAGTGGATTTGAAAAGATGGATTTGAAATTGAGACACAGGGTTTTTGTTTTTGGGTCAACAATTTGTACTCAGTTATGCCTGATATCAAACATCTTTCTTGGCATAAACAGGCACTGGAGGATCTTTCCCATTAGAAAAATAGGTAATATGTTAGGCCTAAAAACCTTGATAGTGTTCTTCAAGCACAGTACATTATGCGGTACTATAATATGACAGAGTTCAGAAGTGTCTCTACTCAAGTCCCAGGCCAACAGTCTCAGAAACATAAATGAGTGTCATGTAGGTGAGAATGTTCAAATAATAGACTGAGCAAGATTCATAACCATGTTAATTAACTCCAAGGTGTAGCGCACAAGAGAAAAGTGACAAATCATGTAGATTACTGCCACTGATCTTCACAGCTAAATGAAATAAGACAAATAGGTGCCTTGAGCCCCTCTTGTTAACGTGCACAAAAGAAAGATCTCTAAGGAGTAGCAGATGTTGCAGCTCAGCATTCTGAAAAACTACCCCTGAAGGATTATTGAACTGAAATCTCTTTCTGGATGGCACCAGAATTACAGATATACATTTCTGACTACCTTGCAATCTGCTGTCTCTGTAATTATGGAATTGATACAGATGAAGTGAATCAGCTCTGGGAGTACTGTATCTTATTGACTCCTATCTTGACTTCTGAGAGTAAAGGGCAATGCAATCAGGAAGCAATCATCAATATTGGTGGATTATGTTAAGAAGGGCATTCACTTATGCCTCGTGTATACTAGGAATTTGCTGCGATTTTAGTCAGTTGCTGGTGCAAACCTCTAGACAGTGTAAACCTCTGCAAGCTGAGATTTGCACTGGAGAAGCTTATCCTGCTTTCAAGCAAAGGAAAACTCCACCAGTGCAAATAGAAGTTTAGCTAGCCTACTCTTGTGCACTAGTACATCCGTGGCTGACAGCTGTAATTGCAGCAGATCTCCTGCAGAGATGAGGCCTGAGCCTCAATGACTGAGATGACCATAATTTGGGAGCTGCATTAGAACTTAAGGGAGCTGTGATGTTGGCAGACCAAGTGCCAGCTCATGCCAAGGTCCCCATGCCTCAATTGCCACATACATAGCTGGAACCAGTCTGGCTCACCTGTGTGTTAGCACTGTTAAAATGGATATTAGAATTATAAGAATGTGTTTAGAGTTTATGGCATGTTTGTAAGTTGCTGCATGCATTAATATCACTTATAATATCGGTATCCTGTATTATATGATAATATTTGAGCGTTTGTATTGTAAGCCTTTAACTCACCAGACAGGAGAGAGACATTACCTAGTGTGGAATGCTGGTCTCCAACAGAAGCTATTATCTCATGCACAACAGGGAAGACCCATCAACACCAATTTACTGAGGAACAAAAGACTTTGTTGATTGCTCTTTCTCCCTCCTCCCCCCATGAAAATGAGTCTTACAAGTGAATTCCTTCCATCAGCCAAGTTTGCAGCTCAGCGCTCAAGGGAGGGAAGGGAATAAAAACACCTTACAAGAAGGAACTGTAACTGTATGCAGCTTGGACTATCGGGGCAAGGATTACTAGGCATAAGCAAAAGATCCCAAGCGCTTAGCCTGGGTTAGCCCTGAAGGCCACAGAGAGCTTATTTATTATAGAAGCTTCTATTACTTTTCAAAACTTAAGATTGGAACTAATTTGTGTGTATATATGTTTATCTGCTCTAATCCTGTAAATAAATCGTTTCCTATTCTAATATAATAAATCTTTAGATAGTATATTATAGGATTGGCTACAGATGTTGTCTTTGGTGTGAGATCTAAAGTGCAATTGACCTGGGGTAAGTGATTGGTCCTTTGGAACTGGGAATAAACTGAATATTGCTACAATACTTGGTGTAAGGGACCATCTATCACAAAGGTAGGCTCACCTGGATGGCAAAACAGATTGGAGTACCCAAGGTCACTGTCTGCAACTCTGTGTTAAAGCTACTACAGTGCTTAAGAAGTTTACACTTGATAATTAGTTAGTGAAATCTAAGTATAGAACTTACAACCACTTTGGGGTTTGTGCCCTGGTTCTTAACAGTTTGGCCTGAGTTTGGTACTTGTGCTCTTGAGCCACTGCAGGACAGCTTTACGGGAACATAAAACATTCTACCACCTATATTCCTGAAAAAATAATTCCAGGGATCGGAGGTGGAGGAGGAAGAGAATGGGGAAGTGATCTAAAGTAAAAAAAACATGTTTTAGTAAGCCCTTTCCTCTGCTCTCCACTTCTGCCACCATTTTAATGTTATTACAGCAGCCACGCAAGACATCATACAAATATCCCAAATGTTGGCTGTAGTTATATTTGTGCTGCTCATCACATAATGTGACCTATCAGCAGACAATGTAGCCTGCACATGAGTGACTTCTCACCATCCTTTCTTCTTGCCCCTATGCACTCAAAATGTACTGATTTTATAATACAGTTTTGGCAACCCCACAACATTAAGAATTCTTATTTTCTCAGGCTCCATGAGAATGCATGGCCCACACAGAACACATTGAGCATCCAAAGCTGCAGAGGAAGATTGTTTTAAGGTCTGGAGCTCACAGCAGGAACCAGTCTAAGTTCTGTTACACTTTGCAACCATAAAAGCATGTTGCATACTGTTCAATATCAAACACCATTGAGTACCTGGTGTTTGATATTGAACAGTATGCAACATGCTTATGACATGTAATAGGCTACAAAATCTGAGTTCCTAGACTCGGATAACAAAGCAGAACCCAGCCCTGGCATATGTAGATGGGAAATAGAATACATGTCTTTTTAGTGTAATGGATAAAGCTGTTCCCTTGAGCTGCATAGAGCAGGTGGTTCAATTAAACAAATTCAAAAAAATTAAATGGCAGCAGGTTGGTTTGAAATAAAAAAATCAAATAAGGTATATATGCACAAAAAGTTAATTACTGAAGCAATTCATCTTTGTTCTACAAAATGATGTTGCAAGTGAAACATTTGGGCAAAATAACCACTAACTAAACAGCTTCAATCACGCACAATTTAAAAGGGAGACAATCAATTTGAAATTTAGAAAATTAGAGTTTAAAGTAGTTTCCAATATTAGACATGCTCCTGAAAATACCATTGGCAATTTCTGTGATTTTACAATAACCTTTTCCTAATTTTTAAATGCCTCTCTCACCCAAAGACTTATGTACAAAACAAACACACGGGGGGGGGGGGGGATATAAAATTATCTCTCTAACTTTATGTTAATAGTACACAAAAATATATCATACCAACGTTTTTGAAGTTAGTGGCATCCCTTTAAATCTTCTTTAAAGAGTGATACCTTCTTCAGGAAGAACAGTAATTTTTGTCAGAGGAAATCATGCCAATGCCAGCTATTATCAACCATATGTATCTTCTTTTGTCGGGTAAAATAGTCACTCACTAAAACGCACTCCAGTGCTTACTTTCATATACTGCCTCCATTATTTCACTGTCATCCCTCCTCTGGAGCAGAAACTATCCCAAGTTGTNATAACTTGCAAGTTTAAACTCAGTGGGTTGGTATTGCAGTCTATTGTCAGTACTTTGCACTGAGATCTAGGTTCAGTCTTCCCAGCCTTATGAGGTTGAGAGCAGTGACAGACTCAGATTCGTATCTCAGCCTCCACAGAGCAGAGATGGAGATAGAAACTGGCATCCTATCTATCGATACGGATAATCCCATATAGTACATGTCTCAAATACATATCTCCCAAGTGACTGGAAAAGAAAAAACATCCCAAGAATCATTGAATTTTCTGTAAAAGAAACCCAAACATCCCCAAAACAGCAGCATGCTGACTCAAAATGGGGAAACCTGTTTTAAATGAAGAATGCCACATTGTGTGTGATATTTCATGTATGTTTAGTTAGGGCTAAATTGTGGCTTTACTAAAATCCCTAAATAAGGGGCATTGCTTAGTTGTACTGCCTCAGGAGCAGACCAGATCTCTCTCGCACAATATGGCTCCTGGTTCACCTTTCTCTCAGGGGAGAAGTAATCTGCACCAGCTCTCTGCCTTGCACAGACTACTTGCCTCTGCTCTGGCTCAGCTGAGCTGTCTGACACATCAAGGATGGGGAGAGAAAGTCAAGGCTTCATCTGCTCCCCACTCATGCCCTGTCCACCTGAATAGGGGGAAGAGGGGGAGGTGAGGTGAGGCTGTGATGTGAGATACAGCTAGCCATCTAATTCTCCTGCCCTGGCACATACCGAGGATCACAACTGCGCTCTCATTCAACAATTTAAAAGCAAGAGCTTTATTAGCTAGATAAATAATTTTTAAAAAGTTGTTTAACTTCTCAGCAACTTCAGGTCTTAAATTTAATGCACCTGGTGACTCAGGCCAGACTTTAAAAAGAGAGAGACACTGGTTGAGGTAAATTTTCAAAGCACTAAATAGAGTTTTAGCCAGGAAGCTCCCTTTACTGCTTTGAAATTTCACAAGTGCACTTTAGTGAGTGACTCTTTCCAGGAAGCAACAAGATTACAAAAGTAAATCCATACCCCAATGTCCAGCATCTTGCAAAATATTTATTTTTAATAATTCCAAATTATTGACAAAATGAAATGAATGATGATCAAGTGATTAAAAAGCCTGGAGCCTTTTAAAGAGAATGAAAATAAAATGGCTCATTTCCGGCCTTTTCCACTTACTATCTCCTAAAAAGAGACTGTAGAGCAAGCACATACTAATAGTAAACAACAACAAAACTTTGCACATGTTATACATAGTACCTTTCATTTGAGAACATCAGAGTGCTTTCAGTTCTTTTAAGTAGCTCTCACAACACCTTTGAGAATTAGGAACTATTACAACATATCCATTTTATTGATGGGAAAATCAAGTCACAGAGAGGTAACATGATTTAATGATTTGCATATGGTCTAGACACAAATCAGTGGGAGAAACGGGAATGGAATACAAAATACTTGACTCCTAGTCCCTTGCTGTAACTACTGCAGTCGGAAGGTGCAATTCCCAGATTGGGTAGACATCCATGCACTAACTCTGCTCAAGCTAATGTGTTAAAAATTAAAAAGTGTGGCCACAGCAGCATGGGTTAGCTACTCGAGTACAACCCTATCAAAGATCCTAGGTACATTCGTGGGTGGCTAGCCCAAGCCACTGCCCGTGCCATCACAGCCACACTGCTATTTTTAGTGCACTAGCTGAAGCAGAGCTAGCGCATACATGTCTATTCTAACTGGGAATTACAGCAGTGTAGACATACTCCTAAATAACAACACCTCACAGAGAACTGTTTAATAATTCACCCATATAAATTAGACTTCAGTCATGGAATTACAAAGGCTGATAATGTCCAGCCCATGTATTCATGTCGGCCCTGATTCTACACATGCAGGCAGACCCTTACCCCTGAAGAGAAAATTTCTGAAGTCAATAAGGCTCCTTATGGTCTCAGCAGTTTGCACGTCTGGCTCAGGCTGCAGTATTAGTCCATTAATTGGTAGGACCCTTTTCCCTCCACTACTTTTAGTTTCTACATGTTCACTACATTTTCTCATAGAAATGGTGTGTCTTTACAAAGACTTATGCTAGCCAACATGCCAAATACATGCTAGCTTTAAAAAGGCTTCTCTTGCCAGCTGCAAATGAAGTCATTATAGATTTTTTTTTTTAAAAGCATACCAGTTTGCAACCATCTCCAACTAGTCATTTTGGTTAAACCAAATATATTCTTTTATAGACATTTTAAAACAGAATATTTTAAAACACTTGTTTTGTACAATATAGGTCTTAACATAAAAGGTTTAATTCTCAGCCCAGGGTATCAAGATGATCAGACATCCAGTAAACTATGTAAATATTTTCAGAAGTTAGCAAACATGCAGTATAAAATTTTAAATAAAGTAAGAAGTGTGTAGGTATGTGCACTGTTCTGGTATATATAGTATGCACATATATTGCTGACAGTCAGGGCAAACCATAGGGGGTCATATTTACAACTGAAAAAAATGCTTACCTGTTAATGTAACTTAGAGCAACATATGTTGGCTGTTGTAGTTCTTGTTTCTCTAACACACGTGGATCTGTATCTGTAATAAAAATACAAGTATGAATTTGCTATATTTGCACTGAAATATAGGAGTCTAAGCGCAACATATATGAAGAAGAAAAATGTAAAGTACCGTAGCTAAACCCCTTCTTAGAATAAGCTCAGTGCAGCACAATCATTTGTTCATTCATTCATAAACAACAAGATATTGCATTACTTTTCAAGGGAATTCCAAACATCAACAGTGATATAATTTCCATCTGTCATACAAACTTCATAATCCCTCTCATAAATATTAGTTTTCATTGCTTACAGTAACAATGTTGGCATCGTTTCCATGGTTTACACTATTAAAAATGAAATAGAGTCAAGAATTAAAGATTTCTTTTAAGACATTTCTAAAGTTGATCAACAAACTGTGACACTTTACAAAGGGACCAGTTTTCACAAACAGCTATCTGTTGAGGTTCATCACCTATTTACCTCTGCACACACAAATTCTGCTTCTTCTCTTACCCTAGGTGTGTTATTTTCTAACTCTTTCAATCAGAAATGCACATGAAAGTACACATGTAGCAAAATATATGCCCAGCAGAGGATTGCCCTTCGGAAGCACAGAAGCAAGCATTCGTCAATTCCCACTAACACTGACTTTACAGTTCAAGAATGAACTGTACCTGGTTTTATGCACTAGTCTTGTTCAATTCAACTTTGCTTTTATCTAAACAAAGAAGCAGTCTTAGTCCATGTTGCTGAAATGAAGAAGAAAGAGCATACACATTTTTAAAAAACAAAAAAGTACGAATAGGATCATCTTGATTTTAAAAATGGAGTGTGGCCTCATGTTCCAATAGAGCCCCTTTAGAAATTAAAAACAAGAAAGGTTTTAAAAAAGCTTCCAGCACAAAAGGTGTATCATGCATATGAACGTTACTATGCAGTCATTATCACAAACTGTATGTATGTCTTTAACAGCAATTCTATGGACAACTTATGTTTCCTAACTATGAAGAATGCAAACTGTTTTACTAAATAGCTCTCTATCGTACTGCTGGTATCCATCTTTCATTTCTCACTGCAAAGAATATTGTCAACACACTCTTGCAATATTCTAGACTGAACCTATTTTCTCCACACAACTTTAAGCCATGTTATTTTTCAAAAGTTCATTTCCCTAATATTGTCATATGTGCTTTTGAGCTAGTCAGCAGCATCTGTATTCTATTTAAAAACATTCCAGTAATAATCTTAGGCCCCAGTTCTTTAGCCCTACTCAGGTAAAACTTCCATCAAAAGGAATAGCAGTTTTTGACTGAGGAGTACAAGATTATTCAGCTCTCAGTTCTAGTCAATTAACATTTTGTTTAATGAGTGCAGTCACTCCTGGCCTGCCATAAAGCTTAAGAATAATTCAAAAAGACTTCCCCCGGCCACCCAGATTTGTTCCATGGCAACTCAGACTCTAAGTTTAACAACATACTTCACCACCATGCCCATACATAGATGGAAACTTACAATGACAACATATTTGATTGAGCAGGTTCAGAGAACAGTCACATATACATACATAGTGTCAAGCAGATCAACAACCCATAGTCAATTACTTTTAACAGGAAACAGACCTTTTCTTATGTCTGAAAAGCAGTTGCAGACTACAGAGATTACAGCGATCACCAACACACAGTGCGCTGGACTGCTCTAACTGAAGATAGTGACTAATCAGTTATCTTTATGCTCCACTCAACCAGGAATGGCAGGCTCAAACACAAAAAGATCTCTTTTATGTGCCTTTGCATTACTGTGAGACCTCCATTCATTTAGCAAGCCAAGGACACAACCTGCGTCATGATGAACTCTGTTAGATTTACATCTTTGTGGTTCAAGGTCTACCATGGGACTGCCTTCATGCAGAATGTCTGCAGAGCATTATCCCTCGTCGGGGTCATCCTAAAACTGCTTCAACCCAAGTTTAGGCATCTGTGGCTAAATGACTGCAGCTTCCCTAATCCAGTTCTTAACTTGGATTAACCTTCATCAACAATGAACAGTTTCTGTGCCTGAATGAGGCGACTTTGGGGCTGGTTTGAGTCAGAGCGCTACATGTATATGTGGGAGAGAGGGGCTAAGGGAAAAACTTTATAGTGGAGTGTCCACCACCTATTTGCTTTATGGGAGCAGCTCCTCCTAGCACTGACTGAAGATAAGAAAGCCCACATGACGTTCATCTTGATAGGTCAGAACAGAGTGTGGGAAACTGTTTACCTAGCATCTGCGCACAGGACAGATCAAAACTGAACCCTCAGATCACTGTTTGTAGCATTCTTGTAGCATCTTTTATTGGACCAACTTCTGGTGGTGAAACAGTCAAGCTTTCGAGCAACACAGAGCTTCTATTCACAAATTGTCTAGGAACAGGTAGCAAAGGTCTCATATTATAGTATCAAACTGATTTCAAACTGTCTTCAGTGAATGATTTTTGGTTTGGTAATTACACTTCACACATAGTGCTGTGTTGGGCAGCTATACAAGTCATGAGGTATTCCTTCTGTTCTCTGGTTGGAAGACATACATAACTCACCAAAAAAGCAAATGATATATATCGTGAAATTTGTAATGACTTTAAAAACTGCTTTTGCATTTGCACTTCTAAAGCTTGAGACCTTGAATGTATGCAGAAAGAAAACACAAAAGCGTAGTAAATATGCTCAAGCTGAAATTCACTTTCAAATTTAAAGTTCCAAAAATGTTTTCCACTAGACTAATGAAAACCACATTTGATTTTCTAAATATTTATTTGTTCCTATAATAATGTAACTTACTTGCACTTAGCACCTCTTATCAGAGACTCTCAAAGCACAATTATTCATTGGCTTTTGGGGTGGAGCTTTAAAGCCCATCTGCATAGGAGGGTGAAGCTGTGGGAACAACAGAAGCAGTTGCTGCTGTCTTCTGAACTTTTGGCTAATTTCTTCTCTGTTTCACTCCTCCGAACGGCTTTCACTCCAGCCTCACAGTACTTGGTTCTGCAAGACTACAACTAACTATTCTCTCACTACTCCTGCCTTTGTTCCAGCAACATGGGAAGACAAGACAAGACACAATGGGAGTAGTTTAATAAGGCTTCAATTTTATTCACTTAACATATCTGGGGAATACTCGGCAATAAATCATATGGTGCAGGTCATAATTTTTTTCTTAATTGCTTCCATTTATTTGAGGGAGGGCTGCCATCTGCCCTCTCCTTTCCCAACCTGGGCACAGCCCGCCAGTTGCTGAGACCCCACCGTTCTCCCCTCGTATGTAGGTTCAGAGGGATGGGAAAAACAGGGAGGGAGGACTGTCTCCCTGCTGTATCAGATGTTAGGAACCCCAACCCCCTTCTTCCAGCTTCCTTAAGGGATGCCTCCCCTAAATCCACTTCCAACTCCTGCCTATCTGGGAACTGTATCCCTCTGTAATGAGTAGCCACAAAGGGTACCTGCCACACTTGATATCCACTAAGTTGCAACATCTTGACCTAACCTCCTTATCTACCTCACCAGGTCCCTGACCTGAGAAAAAAACTATCCCGCATCAGCCAGTCTAGCAGTGAAGGACAAATGCCTTATCAGCTCTAAAGAAAAAAGGAGACTAGTGCAAAACCACTGCAGATCACAAAATCCAGTCCTACTTAATCCCATGGTTGGAAGGGTGCTGCTGATTGATGAGAGAGAGATCCCTCTAGAGTACATCGGATATAAATACCCTCCCCCTGGTGAGTTGGTGCCCGCACCTCGTCTGGTCACTCCTTGTTCTCCTTTGGGCTTCACTCAGGAAAGTCTGTCCCTCTTTCCCCTGCCTTGTAATGCAGCAGGGATCATAAAAGGAGCCCTGTCCTGTTTTTCCCGCTGCCCAGACAAAGAATCACCATATGCAGTTGTGGTAAGCACTATTATGTCATAGGGCTGGTCTTCACTACCGGGGAGATCGACACTGCTCCAATCAATGCAGTGGGTGTTGATTTAGCGGGTCTAGTGAAGACCCGCTAAATCGACAACAGAGCGCTCTCTGGTCGACCGCGGTACTCCACCCTTCAGGTAAGGTAAGTCGACCATAGAGCGTCTCCCGTCCAGGCAGTGCAGTGAAGACACGGGGGTAAGTCAACCTAAGCTATGTCATGTTATTATTCATGTAGCTGGAGTAGCGTAACTTAGGTCGACTTAACCCTGGTAGTGAAGACAAGCCCATAGTCTTGAACCCTATTAACTATTTCCTCATTCCTTACCCCTGACTTCCTCTCCATGCCCATACCAGTGCCCTTTCCCCTCAACATCCCTTCCTCTCATGCTCCCTTCACACATATTTTCATTTCTTTATCTCCCTTTCTCTGCTCCCACTTTCATCCCACCAATTTCTCATTGCCCCCTAAAATTGTCATTGCGGTTATTGAATGAGATAAAATAAAAACATTATATAGATGTGTATAAACACCAGTCAACATTTGCACATGACAAACCTAAGGTATCCCATTAATTTTTACTCTACTAACCCTTGTAGTTACTTCCCCTATTCCGTCTGACCTTTTTGTGTGCTCTTTCTTATTGTGCCCTGCTTTAACTAAAAATAGTGTCTATTTTATTTTTCTGGATGGGACTAGCAGACTTTGGGGCATATAATGAATATATGCTATTATTTAGCAGTAATTATCAATTAAAAACTATTTGTAGCTAAGTCAGCTGTGAATTATTATACCCATTTTACAGCTGGGTAAACTGAGGTACAAAGAGATTAATTGTCCTACTCAAGATTAAAGAGCAAGTTAGTGGCAGTGCCTGGCACCGAGTCCCCTGCTCTTGTTCGCTCTCTCTTCCCAAAGGCATTCACACAGATATTTCATATTGTTTTCTAAATATCATCCATTTGAATAACCAACATATATATTGCCCAAAGTTAAATTAATAGTTCTGATACCTGTGTTTGCGACACTGTATAGATTGTACTTGTGGTGTGACAGGGAAAATATTACACATACTCAAATGGTAAAACAGATCTGTGTAGTCTCAAGAAGAAATATACATGTCTCTTACAAAATGACTACGTATATAAAAATGCTCAGTCAATGTTTCCTTAAGTACCTGCAGGCTAGTAATCTTAGTACAAAGTTGCCTAAACAGTTTTCGATGGGACACCTATAGAGTTAAATGTATTTGCAGGTGACAAATCTTCAATATATCTCACTGCAAGTATCCACAAATCAATACACACAAAAAGCTGCAGGAATTGATCAGTTGTTGGTCCTGCACAAGTATCACTTTAACCACTTGCTTCCTGAGTTATTAATGTGTGGTACTAATGACTCACTATTTTACTGCTTTCATTAATTATATAGTGAAGCTCTTTAGATCCAGTAGAACAAAGCTTCACTTCCCAACTGCAAAATATACAAGCCACCTTCATTATTTCTTCTCTCTCACACAATGCAATATGCATCACTGAATACATTTTATAGCATCAGGAGAGCAGCAATAAGCAGTTTTGGTAGCACAGCTCTTTACTCTACAGTTCTCTTTCTCTCTCACACACACCCCCTACAGTACTAGGTTTTCTAATGAACAGTTCTAACAAGGGAACTTCTTCACTTCACTTCATATTGCATTGTTACTCTGCCTGTACACAGCTTTGCTATAAGAGATAGAACATAACACTAATTAAAATAAAACAAAAGATATAGCTACCCAGATGCTACCCTGCTTTGTTTGGTTATGCCACTGTTAAAACTTGAACATTGACTAAAACAGTCATGAGATGATCAACTTCGGTAAATAATAGGATGTAAACACTTAAATTTTTCATGCGAATATGCCAGGCTTTAAACTGGCAAGGAGACAAGAAGTGTCAGCATTTAACTAATCTGGTCTTCCAAGACTATAAATAACTATACTGCACCATCTTTATATGGCTGTTGTAGGAAGCCAAGCTTTTTCAGTGGAGCATGTTATAAAAAATGAATCACTGATTACAGCACCAAGTTCTGATGTTAGAATATAACATCCTTCCACTCACAACATCTTGTACACAAACACAGTCTACAGTGTTCTTTTAAAACTCAGGAAGCAACTTTGTTTCAATAAGTGAAACAAACAAAAATTCAAAAGCTCACCCTGCCACATTGTCTAAATATAATTTTCACTAATGCCAATTATATCCTTTCCTGTCACATGAACATTTTAGCATAAAATAAACACTATTATAGTTACTAATTTTGTGTCTATTTACCATTCTTAAATACAGAGTCGGTTTTTAATCAGGTATACACTCGATAAAGATCAGACAGTTTTGATAAGAAAATTTAATAAAGCTTATAAAATATTTAAAAAAAAATAAGCCACAGTGACAACTGGCTTTATTCTCCACAGCCTTTTACTTTATGTAGTTATTGACACTGATGTAAGAGGGATGAAAAACTATCTAAATTACTATGGTGGCATTTTACACCCACTTTGCATTCCTTTCTAACAGAAAGCAAGGCAGTAAAGAATCAGGCACAATTGTTGGCAGTGAACTGAATAGCACCAGTCCACTGAGCCAGAGTCTTTCACCTCTAGATTCCCAGGTTCAAATCCAGCCTAGGTTGTTACCTGAAAACTTTTTAAGAGGCCTTTAAAATGAGTTGATAATCTTAATCCAGTTCCTGGTGATCAGGTGTCCTTATTACAAAACTATTACTAGTTCTAGTACTATTTGTGATAGTCTCAGAAAAAAGACTAATGGCTGAATGTGGTGAAGATTGAACTATTCTTTCACTTCATAGAGGTAGTCTTTCCAGAGCAGGGTTGAGTATGCTGTTCGACCAGTGGTGAGAAAGCTTGCACTGCCAGGGCCTATGTTGTGCCAGTTTTGCATTAGCAGAGGACCTTAAGCAAAGATCATCAAAGTTGGGTGCCTAAAGTGTGGCACATAAATCCATATTCAGGTGCAAAGTAAGTTGCCCGATTTTCAAAGTTGCTTATCATCTGTAACTCTTATTGACTTCAGTGGAGTTGCATCTACAGCGTGTCTTTGAAAAAAAAAAATCAGGCCACTCAATTTGGCCCCTAATATTAAGTTTCAAAGCTGAGTCTTATCTCCAGAGCCAATCGTTCCATCCCATTACATGAGCACTAAATTCACAACAGAATCACAAAATATTTTTAGGACTTTTAAAATAACTATTTCCCTGTTTCTCATAAATCTTAGAGTTCCCCAATATTTACAAAAGAAAAAAATTAAAATCCTGGGTGCGATTTTCAAAAATACCTAAATAACGGAAACACTGACTTTCAATGGGACCTGTGCTCCTAAGTCACTTAGGGACTTATGAAAATCAACTCCCTAACATAAAATCAAAACAGATGCACAACATACCATTATAGGTTCTCAAAGGTCCCGAAATTCCCCATTAAACTTCATTTGAAGAACATTCATGCACATATTACCACCTACACACCATCCAGCATCAGCTTCTTAGAGTGTCTGTGTTGTATTTAACTTGGTATTTCACTTCACCTTAAAAACTGGCTGATACAAATCAGCTCAGCTCATTAATTATAACTACCCTTCCCTAGACACTAGCTTACTTCAACTAATGTATGCCAAAAAAAAATTGTTTTTCAGCTCAAAATAAGTCAACATTTTTTATACAGTGACATCATCTGAGAAACAAGAACCCTTCCCTGTTGTGTCATAGAAAAATATATAGTTTCTTGATGGATACTGCAAAGGTATATGTCAATTCAGTGAACATAAGTAGAAGCAAACCTATGATCCATTCTTATATCAACAGCATAATTAATGAACAATACAATCTCCCTCCCTCTGCCTGTCTTATTTTATTTATACTGTAAGCTCTCGGGCAGGAACTGGCTAAGCCTTCTCTACATGGAAATTTAAGATGAATTAAATAATTTTGTGAAGTTAAAATACCTTAGTTAAAGCCCATTTAGCTCCTATATGGATGCTCTCATTCTGAAATAAGTGGCTTTAGTTGGCTTCAGCTTAACCCATGTCTTCAGTACAGGAACTATAGTGGCATAGCCATACCACTGTAGCTATGCAGCGTAACTCCATAGTGTAGAAACAGCTTACAGCAACAGAAGGGGTTTTTCTGGTGCTGTGGGAACACCACCTCTCCAAGTGACAGTAGCTTCCGTAGACTTAACTGCGCCTACGCTAGGGGTTAAATCGGCATAGCTACAATGGGCAGGGATGTGGATTTTTCACTGCCCCTACATTTTAAGTGTAGACCACCCCACAATCTCAAACCGAGGTCACTTTACTTTTGAACGAGAACATTGAGGTAGGGGTTTAATGTGCTTAAGCCTTTAACTAATCTACGTTAACTTCACAGCTTTAGTTAATTCATCTTAACTTACCAGAGTGTCCCCATTCAGACATGTTCTTACGAGGTTTCTACAGACCCCAGCACAATAGAGCTCTGACTGAAGCCTCTAGATGCTAATGTAATACAAAATCCTTATTAATGATTCCATGCTTACTGGTGGCTCAGCAACAGAATTGACCAGCTCACTTGGCATTTTCTGATTTTTGTACATAAAAACAGAATAAAAGATATAAAACAAAACAGAAGATTTATGAATCTTTTATCAGTTAACATCTATTTGATTTATTTGTGACAATACATAATAAAATCAGACATCAGAAACATTACAGTGATTCTTAAGCTGCTGACAACACTTGGACGTACTATGAAAAAAATCAACAGGTAAAATTATGGATTTTATGATCATTTTAAATCTTTCAAGATCATGCTTTTAGCTTAATTATTGCACGCTAATAATTGGCCATACTACTCCTTGGGTTTGAACAATGTACCTAAAAGTAACCTTTGGAGCTGTCATGTTATCTTCAAACAGGCAATTAAAGTGAAAAATGAGAGTGTGCATAACTTTCCAGCACTGTCTATTATATATAAATAACACTACATACAAACAAGGGCAAGACAGTGGGATTCAACCCAAACATTTATCAGCTCAGTCACATCTTCATTTGTTTGCTTTAAAAATGCACCCTCCTGTCATTTTCTGGTCCTATAACTGTGGTGTTCTGCTGCCATGAAAAGAGTTCTTTATTTCCTATTTACAAATTAAAAGGACTTTCCCTCCCACAGCACAAAAACCTTTGGGGGTTAATTGGTATCTTGAAGTACAGTAGAATGTCATTATTTGAACTCAGGCTGTAACAAATATGCTTGGATAACCACAGAATCATAGAAATGGAAGGGACTTTGAGAGGTCATCTAGTCCAGTCCCCTGCACTCATGGCAGGGCTAATTATCTAGACCATCCCTGACAGGTGTTTGTCTAACCTGCTCTTAAAAAATCTCCAATGATGGAGATTCCACAACCTCCCTAGGCAATTTATTCCAGTGCTTAACCACCCTAACAATTAGGAATTTTTTCCTAATGTCCAACCTAAACCTCCCTTGCTGTAATTTAAGCCCATTGCTTCCCATTCCTATCCTCAGAGGTTAAGAAAAACAATTTTTCTTCTTCCTCCTTGTAGCAACCTTTTACATACTTGAAAACTGTTATGTCCCCTCTCAGTCTTCTCTTTTCTGGACTAAACAAACCCAGTTTTTTCAATCTTCCCTCATAGGTCATGTTTTCTAGACCTTTAATCATTTTTGTTGTTCTTCTCTGGACTTTCTCCAATTTGTCCACATCCTTCCTGAAATGTGGCGCCCAGAACTGGACACAATACTCCAGTTGAGGCCTAATCAGCGTGGAGTAGAGCAGAAGAATTACTTCTCGTGTCTTGCTTACAACACTCCTGCTAATACATCCTAGAATGATGTTCGCTTTTTTTGCAACAGCATTATACTGTTGACTCATATTTATCTGTTGGTCCACTATGACCCCCAGATCCCTTTCCGCAGTACTCCTTCCTAGCCGGTCATTAACCATGAGTTAATGGACAGAGGATCAAGCTACTGATTTGTTTCTACATTTGCAAGAAATTTGAATAGTAGGGATTTGAGTTATCAGAATTTAATAGCAGTTGATCACTTTAATTTGGGTTAGTACACCCCTCTTACATTACATCTTAGCATCTAAATACAGTGGTGATTGGTGACATGTATGCAAGTGCATATATATAAATACACACACACACCCCTGTATAAATATATACACAATTACACACATCTTAGATAAATGGAAAAGAACACAAATCATGAAGAAAATCCCTATGTCTAAGAAGGTCCACAAACTTTATATGTAGTGGACATTGGTTCTACACTGGTACAGTAACTCCACTTTACTTACTCTTGATTTGCACCAGTTTACACTGACTGGACTTGAGTCACCTCTCATTTATAGAAAGAAAAAAAAACCCTCTGATAATTTTTATTTTAAAAAGTAAAATACATAGGAAAATAAGCTTTAATAAAATAGCAGGGGGTGATTGTGATTCATTAAGATAAGAGTATATGTTATGACTACAACTCCCTAGTAATATTCCCAGCATCTCATGTCTGAGATTATTATAATAGGATACTGCAAGCTACTTACTTACTATTTTCCACTCAGATAAAAGGTAATTGTCGGTAACTAGCTGCAAATATACACATGTCACATATTGACGTCTCATGATCTTTCAGATGTAGCTAGCTGCAAGCGCACTTCATATGCTATGATGATTTTCCACTTATGTTAATTAGTTTTTATTTGAAACCGATAATTATTGCTGTAATGCAAGGCAATAATTAATGGCTACTATGAGTGGGTAAAATATTCATTAATCAAGTCAACAGACAAGAGACCTGCAGAGTGTTGGAAAGGTCCTTACAGAAGAACAGAAAAATGAATCTGCTGGGACTTTATTTGCAAAAAAAAAAACAAAAAAAACCAAATACAGGTTAAACCTATTCAGTCATATAGAGTTCAAAAGGTTTAAATCTAATGTGCAACACAACCAATTAATGCTGATATATCAGATTATATTGGGGACTCACATCAAACTCCACAACTGTATTCTTGTATAGGTATGGCAGGAAACTACTTTTATTAAAATCAAGCTTCACATATTAGCTTAACTCCAAGAAATTTTATCCTTACAGGATGTCACTGAAAAGTATTTTAAAAAACTAATAATAAAGGATAGCTACTCTCATCACCTTCCAAAAAAGATAAGCAAAGAAAACAAAATTCATCTAATTTTGGCACTCTCTAAAAAGGTCAACAACTGAATTAAACTTGTTTTGTTCCAACTGTGCTATCAGCATTTTCAGTTCCTTCCCCCCACTATACAGATTCACTTTAGGTGCTGAAACACAAACAGATTAAACAGGCCATAAAGACTAATTTACCCAAAATGAAAAAAAATGAAGCTCCCAGATTATTTTTAAGAAGTCAAACACATAATTTCAGGCTATTGTGTTATCCCATAATAAAACTGCATCTAGTTTTCTCGCTTTCTCTTCTGAAACAAATATGTATCCACCAGCCTCTTTTTATCCCATTTGGAGACAAGTTCTCTGGGTGACCGGGCCAGAGGACTTCTACTTTCCCCACCCTGCCAATTCCCCTATCCCCAACAAACATACATTTTCCCCACCTTCTAAGGCCCTACACCATGCCCAAGTACCTTCCCAACATACAGACACAAAGTATCAGTTTTGGGCACTGGTCTTTTTGGCAGGTTGCTCTGCTACCACTGGACAGCTGGCCCTGCCCAAACAAAGCCCAGTCCTGCCAACGGATTTGTGTGGGTAGACCCCTGCACCCTTGCAGAACCCCACATAATTCAGTAGGAGTCTACCCAAGCAGAGCCAGAGGGAGGACAGGGCCCAAAAATGGTTTTCATATAACTTTGACCATCTCTATTCCTTGATTTACAAATTTCTTGCCATGTATCATTTATGTTTTTCTTAGTTGTTAAAATCAAGCATGAAAGAGAGAGGAAAGCACAGAATAAGGCAAACAATTGTTATTAAAATGAGTATCAGGACTCTCAATCTAGGATAAACAATTTTTAAAGCCCTTCATTTCTGTTTTTTTAACAATTTTTACCAAAAATTTTCCAGGTTACATAAAAGTTATTATTCGATGTTTACTGATTTTTCACCTGAATTTTGGACCACTCAAGTACTTGAAAATACCAATTTTGTTAAACAAATGAAATACATTACATTAGGTAGACGTGTTTATGTTAACAATAAATTAGTTTAAATGTATATGTGAGACTATGTTAAGGTAAGGCAACATAGTGGAAGATACATCACATATGCATGTGTGTGCATGCCTGTGTATGTTCTGTTAATACACAGTTCATGAAATACCACGGCATAAACTGCTTTTACTTGCAATACTCACTATTCTCTGTTTGCTTCTTTTTTTTCATCCTCCCATCCCCCAATATTAACCTGAATATTTACCCAGATTTTGCACCAATTTTCACATATTCTTAAATTTTTGTAACAAACATTGAAATTCCTGGGACATTTTAAACAAAATACAAACCAAAAATGAAGGTCCTTGCCAATTTTGCATAAAACAGGCAATTATTTCACCACAGTTGGTCCTCGTATTAAAAAAAAAAAAATACAAAATTTATGGGCTTTGGGTTTTTTAATTATTGCTCAACTATTCAAATGCGTGTCCTAGCCTAGTTTTAATAATGTCTCAAAAGTCTGGAATATCATTTTAAGTAAAAGTTCAAAATATACCTCTTGACAGTTCTGATGTTTGAGGATTTAATTCCCAAAAATATTAATGATCTCCAGGAGTTAAAATAATGTAATTATATCCCAACTCTATGGCAACTAAACCACAAACTGGACTTCAGTGGCACATATTTCATTTGCAATGTCATGAGATCTTCATTTTGGACTATCAACATAGCACTAAATTTTGATCTGTCATTGAAAACAGGCCACTTCTAATTTTGGCTTGCAGCACTGTAAAATGAACTGCTAAAGGCAGCTAATATTTCACATGTTAAATCTCTCCATCTTTCCCTGAATCAAAAACAGAAAGCTTATTGACAGAAATTATTTACTGTACACAAACACATATGCTAACAAAAAAAGAGTCTTCAGTGCATTGGAAGAAAACTTAGTACATACTTTACTCTTGACTCACAAAAGTTAACATGGGGGCTAGCCTACTGTAAGTGCTCTGCATGGTCTTGCGGGAAGCTCAGATTGGATTCCTAGTCCTGATTTCTCACTAGCAGGGGGTAGAAGTGCTGTGAACTCAGCATGCTCCTGTGAGGAGAGCCTTGCATCATGCCATACCAACCCCTCCAGCCAATGTAGGAACTGTATAGATGTACTCTGGAGAAGTCCCATCCAGAAAGATGGTGATTGTAATATGAGAAGGTAGGGAACAAAGAAAACTTTGTGTAAACCAAGCTGGATCTGTGGATGCCAATGCCTGTTTGGTCAGCAAGCTCACTTAGACATGCTATATGCAAGTTTCCAATCACTGCACACATATTACTCTCATTCATAGCCAGAGAGGAATGTACTTCAATCATCTTTTAGTGGACCTAACCCTTTTGTAGGCCTGACTACATATTTTACCACAACCACCACCATGTCAGACCTGAGGCTAAACACAACTCCAAATCTGTCATCACAATTGCCCATTAAATTCGGAGATCTGAGTCTACTGCTGTAATAAATAAATAAATAAATAAATATACCAGTGACTTAATTCCAAGTCTTAATTTTTTTTTAAGCAGCAAAAGATGCCAATAGAAACTCTTGTGGTTTATTCATTCTGTACTGTTACATATTAGAAGAAATCCCTAGTTGTCAGAAAACAAAGAAATTAAGAACTGATTTAAGTTAGGCTATATTAAAAAAATACATATGCTGCAGTACCTGTTAAAAAGTTTCACTATTCATTCATTGGGACAGCAACTACCTTTTGCTAGTTAGAACAGAACTTCAAGTGGTGTAAATTGTTGTCCCTTGATATCAATGGAGGTATAAGATCTGTCTCTGTGTTTGTAGAGCACTTAGCAAAAGGTGGCCAGCTCTTTGAAAAATGATGATGTTGATTTTCTAGAATTTAAGCATCTTCGATACTGGTTCTTGAAAAAGTAGACTCTCTCTCTGTGGATTTGTAAGGGGGGGAGAATATAGAGCATTTCACTTTTAGGTTACCAGTTCAAGTCCAGCTCCTACCACTAGCAGCTGAAAATCATTATCATCTGGCTGCTCTTTAGTGTCTTGTGTAAAATGATTTGGTGGTCTCAGTTCAGCTCCTAGTGGACAGGAGTTTACAGGGAAAGTCCACCCCATACCTTGATCAAAACTGGCACCCAGTCATTTGTATTCTCAGCAGAGTAGCCTGGATTGAACAGATACCAATGGTGTTCTGCACTCTGAAAGCTCATCCCACCACATCAGCAATGAGACTCACCAGTGGAGAAGAGAAGTTTTCATTACCACCGTGCCTGCACTGCAGCTGGTTGTTTTTTGAATAGGCAATTTTGGTTTCTAGAGCTGTCAATCAGCATTAAATCCACTCAAAATTATAATAAAAAAATCAAATTGCATAAGATTTCTACATGAAGCGTTGGAGGGAAGGCAGAGTTCAGCCCTCATTAGGAAAATGTGACAAACTCTTATCTGTCATGTCTAGGACACCCTGGCTGCAATGCTATTCTTGAAAGCTTCAGTACCTAGACTGATCTGACTGTATCTCTCTGAAGGTTATTAATTAGAAGAGGAATTAAAAAAAAAGAAACTGCTTATGAACAAGGTCCTTACTGAAAGTTTAAAGAGATAATAGCATGCAGTTTGAGCTTCAAAATGTTGCATGTGTAGGTTTTTGTGAATGGTTTAGTTTTAAAAAATGAAAGCTTTTGTTTTGGATTTAAAAAATAGTCACTGCAAACTGCACAGCAAGCAATGCACATTTGCCTAGTGCACAAGAATCAGTGTTAGCGACTAGAAACAAAAATGAAGTGACTAGCCTACTTCACTGCACTAACCCAGGAAAATGCAGAAAGTAGAATAGCATAAATGATGAAAATTAAATTAGCTTTCTAAAATGTGCTCAGTTTTGGCACTCTAAAATGCTTTTGGTAATGCAGGTAAACACATTTGCTCTTTAAATGTGTGGAGGGGTTTAAGTTGTCAGTGGTCCCTCTTACATATGTTTTAACTAGGAGTTATGTAATCTTATATTAGAAGATCCTCAGGATCAAACATAAACATACAAAAAACCCCATTGACAATGACTTGTCCCTTATGCTCAGGAAAGTCACTGGGTTCAGGTTCATTCTGGGAATTTTCTTTCAGCCAGTGCTGATACCATACCGACACCTTGTGGTCAGCTTTATTATAACACTTAAAACATTCTAAAGCTGGGGGGTCGGGGGAGGGAGAAGGGGGAGAAGCATCCTATAATTTTACTTAAAGAAAATGGCTTAGGCTGAAATTTTCAAAGGAGCCCAAAGGAGCTGTGTGTCCAAATCCCTCCAAAATTAAATAAGATGTGAGCACCTAACTCCCTTAGGTTCTTTTGAAAATCCTAGCCTTAAAAACTGTTGAACTTCTTAAAGGGAGAAAGTTAGTTTCAGCACAATTGTGGGAGGAACAAATATGCTTGGAGTTTTAGAACAGTAACATTGGGCTACCAGAACAGAAGTTGTGTCAGTATTTCCATTACAGGTCAACTTTTTCAGGGATCTATAAAGTTCAAATTTGACACATTATTTCATCTCACTCAGTTTTCAGTTTTCTAAGTGAAGAAAAAATAATTAGAACTTTCTTATAGACATAGTTTATCCTTCCATAAAGCTACTGACAAATAAATCATTGTTCATGTGAAATCGACAGGCTATTAGACTTTCACTCTCACAAGCTCATGAAAATACCCAAAAGTACAAAAAGCTGAATTATTCTACTTTTTAAATGAGCATGCTTTCCCTGGAAGGTCCAGCAGTCAGAGCACAGGGCAGAGTCAGAAGACCTGGAATATATTGCCAACTCTGCCAGTGACTGGCTGTGTGACATTGTCACTCATAGAGGCCCTCAACCCAGCCTCCATGTGTGTGCAAACAATTTTGTGAAGGATTTTTATACCCGATTTTAAATAGGGATTCAGCAATGCACATAGCAGTGGCATTTAGAGTCAGCCTTTTCTCTGTTGTGTATTGAGCTAAGAATGAAATGCTACCATAATTCTGAATTTCCATGCTTTTATGATTTTAAGTTAGAATCTAAAATATTACTGTAACGTGCTTGAATTTTCATATTTTAACTCCCACATTTCCTCTTGGTATTTGTTTTTCAAGCCACTCCTTCAATACAGAAGGCTATTAACAATATTTTGCCACTTATTTTAGTCCTAACAAACTAATCAAAGCCAAACCAAAACGTTCTCAACTAAACCAAGCCAAACTTTTGAAGTTTTATTATTTTTTTAAAAGGCTTGAAGGATAAAACTTGGAAATAGAAATATTCAGGGATAAGTTTTTTAACCAAAAAAAAAGTTTCAAAGTATATGTAGAATATTACACTTAACATCTTATCAAGGTCCTTTAGCACTACCATATAGGTTTTTGAGGGTTAGCGTATTCTCTATAGAAGAAATATGTAATGCTGTCATTGAGCACAATGCCCCCAGACTGACCATTAAATACTATGTTCAGGATAAACTGGAAAGAATTTCTCAATGTAATGATGGTGCTATCAAGTCATTATATTCATTATGACAATGATCACCTTGCTCACAGAAGCACAACTGGAACACAGAACAGCTCACCAATTCAATACTTATTGTAATTTACACAAAATTAAATTATAACAAAGTATAATTTATAAAAAGTGTAAAATACACATCACTACCAATATGTACAATTAGACCAATATGAAGGATAACTTCTCCACAGAAAGACTGTAAAACCAATTATATCTGCTTCCTTAATTATCAAAGGGTAGTATCACATGAGCTGAAAGTCCTGTATTCATTTATTTTTATAATTTATTAGACGAAACATAAAAGCATTACCGATTTGGCACATAAACATTGCATTAGACACACCATTAACTGAAATGGCTTTCTATATATTTGATACATGGCTCAGGCGTAGGAAGGCATTTTGGTTTATTTTTCACCGTCACACAAACTGAGCAAATCCCACTGAGGTTTTTGTCACTTAACATGTCGATGGTAAAAAGACTCCAGCAAGACTGTAGTAGAACTTCTCAGAAAGAATGTAAGACCTCAGTACAGAAAACCACTGTTTCACTGACAGGACAAGAGCATTTCGTGTAAATATACAGTTCTTCACAACTGCACTCACTTCTGTTTAAAAGGCTACAGACTTTTGTTTTTTGACAGGATCTACATGTCATGCCATCTAGACATATCAGCTCAACAGGATAGTATCAAGCTGGATCTGAATGTGGGAAATTAGATTAAAATATCCTATATTACTATAATTAAGATAAAAAAATGAAGATATTACATTATACATCTGATGAAATACAGGTCTTACACAGTACAGTGTCTTCTTCTGGAGTAAACAAAGCCATGAGTTTTGAGACACCCATTGAAAAGGCATCATGTGCATCATGTTGCTCTACTTGTTTAATTTTGATCTCTGCTTTCTGACAGACAAAGCTTCATGCCTAGCTCAGTACAACTTAAAAAATACTACTGATCAACTTTAGAAACACTGTTAAATGTACTATATTTGCAGGGTCTGTAGCAATTTAATTATGGATGATCCAGAAACACGAAGTACCCATTATTTCACCTCAGCTTTTAGTTACTACCCATCAGAAACCTGAAGAACTCAAAGAATTATCTGCAATTATGAAAAACAGAGTAGGCAATCTTCAGAGTACTGTACGTACTTTAGGTATTTTATGAATATTTCTTGAAGAGTAGTTACGCTTATTCATTCAGACAACAAAGTTGCTATTTAGTTTTTTATATATATAGTGCTATTCTATAAAGTAGAAACATAAGCTTTTTTGGGGGGGGGGGCAGGCTTTTGTAACCCCACAGATACTATCTAATGACAGTGGTATTATTTAGTGATTTGGACATTACTATCATCAACATCAAAAGAGGTACAGTCCTGTATTAAAAGAATAAAATCTAGATATTTTTAAAAATAATTTAAAAGTCACTATTCTTTATAATAATTTTTTTTGAATCTTAAACCCTAAATCTGTTGCTTTACTGAAGAATTAAAAAAGAAAAATCAGAAGCTACTATTTAAAGAATACACTACCAGAAAAAAACATTTAAAGTTAAATCAATTTTTAAAAATTCAAGTTGGCAACACTCCTTTAAAATGAAAATTTTTCTCAGGTCAAGAGAGCTGTGTATCAACTTCAGCACAATTCAACTGCAACCATACCCAGATGGCTTCAAGATATCTAACTGCAGTCATTTGGAACTCTCTTTGCACACAGTCCTGACACACAGATTAACTTACGTGTTATTTTAAGGAAACTAATATGAATTTTGGGAGATGAGACATTAAAGTCACCAGTGAGCATGGTTCATCCACTGTTCCTTAAGCATTTTGGCTGCCTCTACAGGCATAATGCCCCTGGGCACCTCTACTTAATTGAAGCAGCCTACAACTTCCCTACCTCAGAGCACGGTTTTCATTCCTTTTATATTCTTCCCCTAAGACTAAGGGCATGTCTACACTACGAAATTAGGTCGAATTTATAGAAGTCGGTTTTATAGAAATTGTTTTTATACAGTCGATTGTGTCTCCACACAAAATGCTCTAAGTGCATTAAGTCGGCGGACTGCGTCCACAGTACCGAGGCTAGCGTCGACTTCTGGAGCGTTGCACTGTGGGTAGCTATCCCACAGTTCCCGCAGTCTCTGCCGCCCATTGGAATTCTGGGTTCAGATCCCAATGCCTGATGGGGCAAAAACAGTGTCGCAGGTGATTCTGGGTACATGTCGTCAGGCCCCCACTCCCTCCCTCCCTCCGCGAAAGCAGACAATCGTTTCGCGCCTTTTTTCAGCCCAGACGCCATAGCAGTGGGATCATGGAGCCCGCTCAGATCACCGCTGCAATTATGAGCACTATAACCAGCACACGCATTATCCTGGAGTATATGCAGAGCCAGAACCTGCCAAAGCAAAACCAGGCGAGGAGGCGACGGCAGCGCGGTGACGAGAGTGATGAGGAAATAGACATGGACATAGACTTCTCACAAAGTACGGGCCCCAGCAATGTGCAAATCATGGTGTTAATGGGGCAGATTCATGCCGTGGAACGCAGATTCTGGGGCCGGGAAACAAGCACAGACTGGTGGGACCGCATAGTGTTGCAGGTGTGGGACGATTCCCAGTGGCTGCGAAACTTTCGCATGCGTAAGGGCACTTTCATGGAACTTTGTGACTTGCTTTCCCCTGCCCTGAAGCACCAGAATACCAAGATGAGAGCAGCCCTCACAGTTGAGAAGCGAGTGGCGATAGCCCTGTGGAAGCTTGCAATGCCAGACAGCTACAGGTCAGTCGGGCATCAATTTGGAGTGGGCAAATCTACTGTGGGGGCTGCTGTGATCCAAGTAGCCAATGCAATCAAAGACCTGCTGATATCAAGGGTAGTGACTCTGGGAAATGTGCAGGTCATAGTGGATGGCTTTGCTGCAATGGGATTCCCTAACTGTGGTGGGGCGATAGATGGAACCCATATCCCTATCTTGGCACCGGAGCACCAAGCCAGCGAGTACATAAACCGAAAGGGGTACTTTTCAATGCTGCTGCAAGCACTGGTGGATCACAAGGGACGTTTTACCAACATCAACGTGGGATGGCCAGGAAAGGTACATGACGCTCGCGTCTTCAGGAACTCTGGTCTGTTTCAAAAGCTGCAGGAAGGGACTTTCTTCCCAGACCAGAAAATAACTGTTGGGGATGTTGAAATGCCTATAGTTATCCTTGGGGACCCAGCCTACCCCTTAATGCCATGGCTCATGAAGCCATACACAGGCAGCCTGGACAGTAGTCAGGACCTGTTCAACTATAGGCTGAGCAAGTGCAGAATGGTGGTAGAATGTGCATTTGGACGTTTAAAAGCGTGCTGGCGCAGTTTACTGACTCGGATAGACCTCAGCGAAACCAATATTCCCATTGTTATTACTGCTTGCTGTGCGCTCCACAATATCTGAGAGAGTAAGGGGGAGACATTTATGGCGGGGTGGGAGGTTGAGGCAAATTGCCTGGCTGCTAATTACGCGCAGCCAGACACCAGGGTGGTTAGAAGAGCACAGCAGAGCGCGGTGCACATCAGAGAAGCTTTGAAAACCAGTTTCATGACTGGCCAGGCTACAGTGTGAAAGTTCTGTTTGTTTCTCCTTGATGAACGCCCCCCCAGTTCACTCTACTTCCCTGTAAGCTAGCCACTCTCCCCTCCCCCCTTCGAGCACCACTGGCAGAGGCAATAAAGTCATGCATTCTTTATTACTTCATCACACAAATAGGGGGATAACTGCCAAGGTAGCCAGGGAGGGGTGGGGGAGAAGGGAAGTGCCGGGTGGGGTGGGGGAGGAGGGCAGGACAAGGACACACTGCACTTTAAAACTTTAAAAATTAAAAACTTTAAAACTTATTGAAGGCCAGCCTTCTGTTGCTTGGGCAATCCTCTGGGGTGGAGTAGCTGGGTGGCCGGAGGCCCCTCCACCCGTTCTTGGGCGTCTGGGTGAGGAGGCTATGGAACTTGGGGAGGAGGGCTGTTGGTTACACAGGGGCTGTAGCGGCGGTCTGTGCACCTGCTGCCTTTCCTGCAGCTTAACCATACGCTGGAGCATATCAGTTTGATGCTCCAGCAGTCGGAGCATCGACTCTTGCCTTCTGTCAGCAATCTGACGCCACCTATCCTCTTCAGCCCGCCATTTACTCTCTTCAGCCCATCACCTCTCCTCGCGTTCATATTGAGCTTTTTTGCACTCGGACATTGTCTGCCTCCATGCATTCTGCTGTGCTCTGTCAGCGTGGGAGGACATCTGGAGCTCCGAGAACATGTCATCCCGAGTGCGCTTTTTTCTCCTTCTAATCTTTGCTAGCCTCTGCGAAGGAGAAATATTTGCAGCTGGTGGGGGAAAAGGGAGATTGGTAGTTAAAAAGACACATTTTAGAGAATAGGATCACTCTTTCCCGTTAAACCTTGCTGTTCACATTACACAGCACCTGTGCTTTCGTTACAAGGTCACATTTTGCCTCTTATGGGCCTGCCGGTTTGGTGTGAGAGATCACTCACGCAGTGCCAGGCAACAGAATTCAGCTTGCAGGCAGCCATGGTAAGCCACAGTCTTTTGGCTTCTTTAACCTTCATAACATGTGGGAATGGTTTCAAACAGCAGCGCCCTCATTTCCCATACCAAGCGGCCATTGGGTTGGCCATTTAAAATGGGTTGGCAATTTAAAAGGAGAGGCTGCGGTTTCCCGGTTAAAGTGCAGCACAAACCCAACTAACACCCCCCCCCATTCTCTGGGATGATCACTTCACCCCTCCCCCCACCGCGTGGCTAACAGCGGGGAACATTTCTGTTCAGCCGAGCAGGAACGGGCACCTCTGAATGTCCCCTTAATAAAAGCACCCTATTTCAACCAGGTGACCATGAATGATATCACTCTCCTGAGGATAACACAGAGAGATAAGGAATGGATGTTGTCTGAATGCCAGCAAACACCGGGACCATACGCTGCCATGCTTTGTTATGCAATGATTCCAGACTACGTGCTACTGGCCTGGCGTGGTAAAGTGTCCTACCATGGCGGACGGAATAAGGCAGCCCTCCCCAGAAACCTTTTGCAAAGGCTTTGGGAGTACATCCAGGAGAGCTTTCTGGAGATGTCCCTGGAGGATTTCCGCTCCATCCCCATACACGTTAACAGACTTTTCCAGTAGCTGTCCTGGCCGCGAATGCCAGGGCAAATTAATCATTAAACACGCTTGCTTTTAAACCATGTGTAATATTTACAAAGGTACACTCACCAGAGGTCCCTTCTCCGGGGTCTGCGAGCACGCTTTGGGATTCGGTGGGTTCGGGGTTTACTGCCTCCAGGTCCAGGGTGATAAACAGATCCTGGCTGTTGGGGAAAACGGTTTCTCTGCCTCCTTGCTGTGAGCCATCTCCCGTCTGTTCATCATCATCGTCTTCCTCGTCCCCAGAACCCGCTTCTGTGTTCCGTGATTCTCCATTGACGGAGTCATAGCACAGGGTTGGGATAGTGGTGGCTGCACCCCCTAGCATGGCATGCAGCTCGGCGTAGAAGCGGCATGTCTGCGGCTGTGCCCCGGACCTTCCGTTTGCCTCTCTGGTTTTCTGGTAGGCTTGCCTTAGCTCCTTAATTTTCACGCGGCACTGCTGTGCATCCCTGTTATGGCCTCTGTCCTTCATGCCCTTTGATACTTTTTCAAATGTTTTTGCATTTCTTTTACTGCTACGGAGTTCCGCTAGCACGGATTCGTCTCCCCATATGGCGATCAGATCCCGTACCTCCCGTTCGGTCCATGCTGGAGCTCTTCTGCGATCCTGGGACTCCATCATGGTTACCTGTGCTGATGAGCTCTGCGTGGTCACCTGTGCTCTCCACGCTGGGCAAACAGGAAATGAAATTCAAAAGTTTGTGGGCCTTTTCCTGTCTACCTGGCCAGTGCATCCGAGTTGAGAGCGCTGTCCAGAGCGGTCACAATGGAGCACTCTGGGATAGCTCCCGGAGGCCAATACCGTCGAATTGCATCCACACTACCCCAAATTCGACCCAGCAAGGCCGATTTCAGCGCTAATCCCCTCATTGGAGGTGGAGTAAAGAAATCGATTTAAAGAGCCCTTTAAGTCGAAAAAAAGGGCTTCGTGGTGTGGACGGGTCCAGGCTTAAATCGAGGTAACTGCTAAATTCGACCTAAAATTGCAGTGAAGACCAGGCCTAAGGCTACATATTACCTCTTGCTCTACAGAGAGTGTTATTGATCTGCAGAGGGAAGCAAACGGATGCCTGCTAACCTCTGTATTACAGTGGCTCTGTAGCCTTTCACTATAGTCATTAGACTTTCTAATAATTTTGATAAGATGATGACGAGTATCTTCTACGGGGGAAAAAACTGTGATGAGGGCGGTGTGAACTGAGAGATCTATAACAAGAGCTTAAACAAACTTTCTAAGTGGGAGACTAGCAGAGTGTTTGGGTATGAACTGAAAATGAGAAGTTCTGAAGCCCCATGAGACAGTAAAAGCTACATGTAGTTCCAAGATTCCTTTGCCAGCCCCAGTCCAGAAGCCAGAAAAATAAACAGAATAATTTGTAAAAATATTTTAATAGGTTTATTTATTTATTTATTTTAAGAAAGAAACATATCCAAAGATTACTCTCTTCAGTTGGAACCTGTTGATGCCAAGTGCTAATTTAAAGTGCAGTAGTACTTTTCTGTAGGGGTAACACACATTAATGCTAGGCAGTTAAAATCAAGGCCCACAATTTGGCTGAATCATAAAATCTTCAACCACCACTTACCACATGTTTTCCTCTGCATCAGCTCAGGAACTGGGCTCACTACTCCAAGTAGGGTATTGCTCTTGCTTCACACCTTCTTCTGAGTACACATGTATCTCCTTTTCCATTACATAATTTAAAAAAAAATCTTTTAAGTGAATTCAATGCTGGTGAAATGTACCAGACTGACAGCTGCAGAATCTGAAGCCTTATGATTTATTCACAGAACAAACACAATATTGGCAGTGCCACTCCAAGCTTTCCTACCAATGCCACATACTGGGGGACTACGGATGTCTGCTGGAAAGAGAACAGTTCATTCTCCATGTCCATTCAATTCTAGGCCTCTTTACTGAGACTACCAACAAGGATTTCAACTGATGTGTTTTGCAGACCGGACACCTGTCCAACTGGAACAAAGTCAGATCATCAGCTCATTTCATAGAGACCCCTGAATAGATATCAGACATGGTAATGGATTTTGGTCATTTCCGTTATGAAGGCATTGATGAACTGGAAGAAGCTCCTATGAGTTCTTTGTTAACAGATCTGGCCACTGAGTCCTATGAATGGGAATTTCAGTTGGTTTGATTTTTAGTTGTAGTTTTCTGTTTTTAGGTCTGTTTGTAGTTTCTTTCCTTTCCCAAATTGATCACTCAGTCCACAACCAGAAAGGATCCACTTCTGACTTGGACAATCACCCCATAGCCGGAAGCCCTAGAATACACCTGCCGGCCACCACTGCTCCTGCAAGCAGCAACTGCCAAATAGGGGAGCAATAAGCAGGATATCCGTAAGATGCTTCATAAGAGATTCAGGGCCAGGAGTGGGAAAGAAGGACTGGATCATTAGGGCAGTGTAAAGAGGATGAAATTGATTGGGTATTTTTTTACCCAGGTAACATTACAAAGTATCACTGGCTGATATTAAAACTTTGGCAGCATACCACTGGGTAAGAGAGTTTGGTTACTGATACACTCAGCCTCCTTTTCTCATTCCTATTTAAAATAACTACAACAAGAATACAGATAAATCGATTAAAAAAAGATTTCGAAGGCGATTTGGGGTCAAATTTTCAAGAGCAAAGTCCAGATGTCTGAAGAAGGATGTCCTTGTAGTTAAGACACTGGACTGGGCCTAGGAGCTCTGGGTTCAATTTACAGCTCTGCCACAGCCTTCCTATGTGATTTTGGTCAAGTAATTTCTCTGTGCCTTAGTTCCCATCAGTAAAGCAAGAAGAATAATTATTTCTATCCTCTTACCCTATTTAACTTTTTAAGTTCTTCAGGGCACTGATTGTCTCTTACTGTGTGTATCTGTACACTGTGTATGTTTTGTACAGCCTTGTGATACTAGGGAGAAGTGACAATGTGGTCCACCTGAATTTCTCTATTCACAGAACTGCCACCACTCTCAGGGTGTGAGCTCTGAAAGCGGAAGGAGATTACATGAAACCAGTCATCTCAATCAATGCATTTTGAGTTGAAGGTGTCTTTTTTTTTTTTTTGCTGTCTTCCCTTCTCCCTCCCCTCAGATGATATAGCATGACCACCACCACCACCCTGGTGCATTACAGATACATTTTGCTTGTCCTTTGGGTGTGCCATAGCTTTTCTAATGAGTACAAAAGTTTTGGAAGTACACCTCTACCTCGATATAACGCTACCCGATATAACACGAATTCGGATATAATGCGGTAAAGCAGTGCTCCGGGGCGGGGCTGCGCACTCTGGTGGATCAAAGCAAGTTCAATATAACATGGTTTCACCTATAACGCGGTAAGATTTTTTGGCTCCCGAGGACAGCGTTATATCGAGGTAGAGGTGTATTTTTTCCAGCAATTTGCGAAACATGAGAATTCATTTGGGAAATGAAGCTGAGGTTCCTCATTGTCTATACCAGAAGCACAGAACTGAAGTTCTAATGAGAAGGCCACTAGTTCAGTAACTCACCTGGTGGAGGAAACAGCCATGAGAAAAGACACTATTGCAGATAGCAAAAAAAGAGAGAGGTCTGTTTGAACAAATGTTGTGCATTTGTATTTGGAAGTGAGCTGCAATCCCAAGGAGATTTATGCAGCTATTGTGCAGCAATCAGTTTGGCTGTTTGTAGGAGGCACTTCATGTCTGGCCCTGCTCTAGATCACTCCTACAAACTTTTTCCATGGGCAGACTATTCCTTATTTATCCACTAATGGGTTCTTACCCTTTCCTCTGAAGCACCGGTATTGGTGACCATCAGAGACCCAATATGAGACATTTTAATTGACTGCCTAAGCACCGACTTTAAGTCCAATAGCTAGAGTCCGATGTCTATTTATATCCTGCCACAGTTCCAATCATAGAACTCCTAGTGGAGTTGTGGGAGATCTTAGAATCATAGGTTTAGAAGAGACTGCAAGGGTCATCTAGTCTAGCCCCCATATCTTAATGCAGTAGAGTGGAAGAATTTGGTATGTAGCAGTGCCACCTACCCGCAGTCTGGCTTCAAACCAGCCGCTGCGTCAGTTTTGCCTCACTCCCGACCTTCCAACCTGGTTTTGTTACTTCAGTGAGTTGACTCTCTGGCCAAGTCATAAAAGACAACGTTCACCCCTTCCAGAGTATCCAAGTCCAAGTCCCCCCCAGTCTCAAGATAGGAATAGACATTCCTTCCTTAGGGTCTGTTTTGTCTCATCTTCCAACTCTCTGCCCTGCCCCACGGCTGGGGACAGCCTCTCCTTCCTGAGGGTCTGTCTTCTCTTAAAACTTCTGACACTCTTCAGCCTGCCTTCTGGATTTGGCTCTCAGGTGTTCCCAGGCTCTGTACAGTCTCTCACCTCAGTCCTTTCTGGGTTCCTTTGAGTTTCAACCTGTTCTCTACAGAGCACCAATTCCCAGGGCTTCCTACCTGGAATCTCCCTTCTCTCCCTTTAGCTCTCCCCAGACTTCTGTGTTATCTCCATCCCAGAAGGCAGAGTTTAGCCACATGACCTGCCTGTAACATGACCTTATTTATTTTCTTCACCTGGGGAGGTGAGCTAAGTGTGTCACAGGTGTGACTGGACCCATCTCCCCTTAAAGAGCCAGTCACAATGTGACAGGGTATAAAGATCAAACAAATAAATGTTTGACGTAGTCAGATTGGATTTGGCTCTTTTAGAGTAGGTACACTCTAAGATTCAACATACAGTGTTTCACTGCAATTAGATAACTTCTATGTCTATCTGTCCATGCCTCCTCTGGATTAGAAATGTGAGCAATCCCAAAGCAAACTCAGTGAAATACTGTACATCTGCTGGTGAAACTGAGCACTTGCAGACAGAAACTTAAGATTAACGTTACTTAGAAAGATCTTACCTTAGACAAGTGGAATGTGAAGAAAAAAGATTAACGCTATTTGTCTACATTACTGCCAGCAGAGTAAAGACTGTCAAGCTTTGAGGTGCAACATTGTAAATAGGCTGCAAGAGACTCTCTCAAGTATTTATAGAACGCTATTCACCACCATATCCAAACACTAAGTCAGCCATGGATGCCATGAGCTAACAAAAGAGAAAGATCCAGTGTGAAAGACAGAAAATAATATATTTATAAAAAAATCAAAAAAAGGCCTTGGATTATATACACTGTCATGCTCCTGGCACAAAGTCTGGCTGAAACACTGCAGATAATTTTATAAGCCTGGAGAAGGCACTGAAGAAATACAAACAGATCAATGAATGCCAGCAGTGAGAAATAAACAGTTTCAACTGCTTCATGCAACTAGAATCACATTGCAGCCAGATTCGTTGCCAAGATGAAGACTTGGAAAGCTTCTGTCAGACTATTTCCAGTTACAGTGCTTTATGAAAACACAGGAGATACGGTGTGCCTTGATGAGAAAAACCAGTGTATATATAGGTTCATCATCCTTGACCAAAAAGCACGAAGGTAAGCAATAGTTGTTATAGATATGTCTCCATAAGTAATGGGTGTTATTGTGTTCAAGCTTCAGTTTTCATGTATTCTGTACTGGGGAAAAGTGAAGATTTACATTTTATGTTATAAACTTTCCTGTATTCTTGCACTGGCTGTCTGAAAAAAATACTTTTCAACTTACAATCAAATACTTTCAACTTACAATCATTCTTTCATTCTTTAAAATGTAAGATGAGGATATCAAATGTACTAAAATTAATTAACTTGTTTTGCAAAATGCATTCCTGATCATTTTTAACCATTTTGCTTGTTGTTAAAAAGTTTAGGGTCTATTCTCCCTTTGATGAGCAATAAGGTATGCTACAAAAATCCTTTGACCATCGAGATAAGAACATATTACTAAGTCTGAATATTTTTCAGTATGATGGAATAAATATAACATTCAACTGACTAACGCGTATTGTCCTCTTGTCAATTTCTTTATGTTAAAGAAGACACTCTCGTTTTTGGATAGCCCATGATATTATACTCAAACAAGCACTGTACCTATTCATAAGATGACAACACTGCATTTGACAAAAAAATGGAATTTGAAACACCACTTTAATAATGCTTTTCTAAAAGCAATGTATAGGGATTGTTTTGGGGAAGTTCTATGGCCTGTGGTATACAGGAAGTCAGACTAGATGATCACAATGGTCCCTTCTGGCCTGGGAAACTATGAATATAATAACGAGCTATACATTTCATATTGGATGGACAAAGGACATAGGGAAAAATTCAAAGGATCATCCTGGAGTCCTTCATCAAGCAAAACTCTCTTAATCAAATTAGTTTTATTTTAAACCACTAACAATATGCAATTAAATACACCTCTACCCCGATATAACGCTGTCCTCGGGAGCCAAAAAATCTTACCGCGGTATAGGTGAAACCGCGTTATATCGAACTTGCTTTGATCCACCGGAGTGCGCAGCCCCGCCCCGCCACCCCAGAGCGCTGTTTTACCGCGTTATAGCCGAATTCGTGTTATATCGGGTCGCGTTATATTGGGGTAGAGGTGTATATTATATTCAAATCAGCAAACTAATCATGGAAAAAAGTGATTAAAAATCAGGGTAATTTATTAGTAGTGGTATTTTGTCGTCATGTGTTAGACCTCTCTAGAAGACCAAATTGCCACTGTTGAAATTAAACCAGACAGAGGGGGGAAAAAAATTAGGTAATCATAATAATAAAAATAACAATTACAGATAAAAATCTACATTAAAAGAACACTGATGTTGCCAAGTCATCTTCTGCACTGAACGAGGCAGGGATCCTGTGGAAAAATGTGAACACTTGACTTTGTAAGCTTAGTATTCTTTTACCATAGTTTTTCTGTATATAATTTTTAATCAAACTGAAAAAAGCAGAATTTCTATCAAGTGGAACCATGGTGTCCTTACATGGGTCATCAGCAAGGCTGTAACCTTTAGAGCCACCACACAGTCCTTTACCACTTGAGCTAACATAATAACTGGTAGCAGCACTGGGCGTTATAGGGTTGGCAGGTGTCTGGTTTTCAATCAGAACACCCGGTCGAAAAGGGACCCTGGCGGCTCTGGTCAGCACCGCTGACCGGGTTGTTAAAAGTCCGGTTGGCAGGCTCCCTACCTGGCTACACGCGGCTCCCCAGAAGCAGCGACATGTCCCTCGGCTCCTAGGCGGAGGGGCAGCCACAGGGGCTCCACGTGCTGCCCCTGCCCCAAACACCAGCTCTGCAGCTCCTATTAGCTGGGAACCATGACCAGTGGGAGTTGCAGGGGTGGCGCCTGCGGGGACTAGCAGCACGCAGAGCCCACCGGCTCCTCCGCCTAAGAGCCGAGGGACAAGTTGCTGCTTCTGGGGAGCCATCCAAGTTAAGCACCGCCCAGAGCCCACACCCCCCTCCTGCATTCTAACCCCCTGCCCCAGCCTCCTCCCACACCCAAACTCCCTCCCAAAGCCTGTATCCCACACCCTCTCCCGCACTCCAACCCCCTGCCCCAGCCCTGAGCCCTAGGGTTGCCAATTTTGGTTGGATATATTCCTGGAGATTTCATCACATGACAATCTTTAATTAAAGATTAATCTTTAATTCCTGGAAACTCCAGGCAAATCCTGGAGGGTTGGCAACCCTACTGAGCCCCTGCCCACACCCAAACTCCCTCCCAGAGCCCGCACCCCCTCCCATACCCCAACCCTCTGGCCCAGCTCAGCCGCTTGATCCTGCTGCTGTGCACCCCAACACCTGCCTCAGCCCTGAGCCTCCTCCCGCACTCAAACTCCCTCCTGGAGTCCGCTCTAATTCTGAGAGTATGAATTAAACTCAGAAAAGTAAGTAAATCAGAAATGAAGTCAAGTCTCTATCATTTACTCCCTCTGATTTCTGGAGATTTCAATCTGGTACAATTACTACCACACTCTGACTTTAGTGTTCTTCAGTATCTCTGAACTACAGAACGAATTACAGAAAATGTATCTGTGCAGACTTTCATGCCTTTCCCATCATATGTTTTCATAGCAGAGTGAGGATATTTAACCATGTAAATTCACTTTATGGCATGTTTATATAACCCACAATGGCACAGCTAAATCCCTATACATTGCTTTGAAAATTGGCTCTGTCATGTTGTTTTTCTTCTGTTATTGCTGTTTTCTGTCTAGCTTGGGGGGGGGATGAAGGGTGCTCAATATTATGTAAAACAAAATAAAACAGAAAATAAAGATCCAGAAACTGGATGGATGTTTACAGAACATAGGTGTTCCTGGGAATTTAAACAATCATTAAAAAATACTTGTTTTGTACTTCATATGCTCTTGTACCTGGCAAACATTTAGAAAGAACAAGTGGCTTGATTCTACAGCCTTTCCTCATATGAGCTAGTTTCATGGCTTCAGTAAGACTATCTGACATGAGGAAAAGCTAAAGAATTGGGCCCACAATCTCTACCCTAACATCAGATAATTTAGACAGACAGACACAACCCATAAGAAAGCAATACGGACAGAAGAAGGGAAAGTGAGGGATGGGCAAACTGGTTTATGTTAGGATTTGAATGCTATTTGTTCTTGGAAGTCCTGTGGGGAATAAATTAATCTAATTATTTTGGGCAATGGTTTAACAACAGCATTAGTGTCAGAAGAATAAGCAGGGAGGATAAAACACCCCTTTCAAGTGTATAGCATTCATGCCCATATGAAATGCTATCCATCTGTGAAATAATCCTAGCAGTAGTGGCGAGAGATGGGACAGTCTGAGGCAAACAGAGAATCTCAGCCACAAATGGGAATGACTAGATTAAGTTAGGCAGCACTGCAGCAGGAGTTCAGCACTCGAAGCAGCCACCCCCCATAAAGAATAGGTGAAATGTGGAAGGCGGTGGCGGCTACATAAGAGCAGACGGGGAGAGAATGGAGACTATTTTTCTAAATACAACAGACAGACAGAATGATTCAAGTGTTACACTTCCACAGTCAAGCAGTCAGAAAGGATGAATGAAGTTCTGTCATTACTGACCCTAACACACAGCCAACCAGGCTGCAATAAGATATCCTTGTGTGTGTGCACAAACCTGTGTATTATAGAATCTAGGACAGACTGTGGCTGGATCTGAGCAAAGTGTACAGAGATAGGACACAAGGAGTCGTGCTATTCCTTTTGTCCCTGTTCCAAGGCCAGTCACATTTTCATGGGAGAGCACAGGCACTCTCCAGAAGAACAGCAGCCAGTTAAGGACAAACCATCTGCCCAGTTAAAATTCCTTGTAGGGGCTCCCACTGCAACTTGGACACTCTAAATATCCCTACAGTGCGGGCTGGGACTTTAGTCGTTAACCACATTATTAGTGCTGATAAAGTAGAACACACAAAGACAGCTGTTGCAAACAGGAATGACAAGGCAATGGGCAGCACTGTGATAGTTATTGGGTAACCGCACTCCAGTACATAGTAATGGCTAGGAAATGGTTAGCAGCAACGTAAGAGCTGGCAGAGGTGAGAACTGAGATTGCTTTTATATTGAAGTTAATTTTATATTTGTCCATCCATAACCCTTATGAGCTGGTCAGAGCAGCCTTGGCAGAGAGAGGGATGCACTAGCTGAGAGGCTTTCCAGCCTGAGAAGATGGGCGGATGTTACTTCTCTGTTGCACAAAAATCCTCTCCATGGTTATACTGTTGGCAGTGACATGACCCCCATATATTTACAGGGTTGGCACTTTTTTCTGTTGAACAAAAAATTAAATTCTAGTGAATGAGGAATAATATATGAGGATTTTTTTGTGCCGTTCACATGGTTCACCACTATTCTTAACCACAGTCCAGGAGGCAGGGATGGGTGGGAGTACTGATCAAGAAATGCAACAATATACCAAAAAGGTACCTTTCCTTTTCCCCCAAAGGTTTTTCGCAAATAAATGCTGACACTCAGAAACTTTAGACATTAGATAACACAGATGTGGCCCAACATGGTACACTTAACACTGTATCTAGGCAGACGTGAAACATTTTTTTTCTAAAATATGCATTTCATTTCCCCTGGCATTTCACATGCTATTCTAAAGCCCCGTGGAAGTCGTAGGTCTAATCTGAAAGTTAAGCTTTCATATAGTCTTAACACAGAGAACTATTGTGCATTAAAAAGAGAGACTGATTACTTGTACAAAAACAGATGTTCTTCGAGATGTATAGTCCACGTTAGGTGAATGAGCACCAGTGACCAGTATCGAGCAGAGCAGCGCATGAGCTCTGTGTTCTGCAGGGGTATAAAGGGCTGAGCTGTCCTGCCTCACCCTGTTCCTTTGCTACCTTACAAGGTCAAGATCACAGGACTGATTCTGGTAGCATCTGGTCATCCAGAAACCTAGAGTCCAGGATTACACATGCCCCACCTGAACGTTGGGTCTGCTTGGAAATAGACCTGTGAATATCGCAGTGCTTGGGAAATGTCCCTCGCCAAGGCAGAACAGACACTTTGTGTGTCCGTTGTTGAGAGCCATGGCTGCCTCACAGAACAGGCAGTACTTGAAGCCTGAGGACTTGCCGTAGTGGCAATGGTGGACCGAAGGCATATGGAAGCCTAACTAACTAATTCAACTATGGTCTGCCTAACTAGTTGCAGGTCTGATTCTTTGTAAGAGTAGTTCTGACACGTACCACAGGAGATGGAGAAGGAACTGAGCGTGGTGGGGCAGCTATGCCCTTTATCCCCTCATGGAATGCATGAGCAGGGAAGGAGGGCGGATGCACTGGTCCACGGGCTAGAAGATTCTCTGACACATGTACACTGGGCGCACATTCATTTAACATGGAATATGTATATGGACTATCATTCGAAGAATTTATGAGACTACAGACCATGCAAATCTAAAACTATTAAAATTATATTATACATTAATACTAAAAATAAGTTCACTACAATCCAACTCATCAAGGGCGAATAAAGTACTAAGAGGTTTCTCTTTTATATGTGATAGAGTAAATTCTGCTCCTTAAATACGATATTTTGGGAAGCTACTAATGAGCGCAAAAGCACACACTATATATTCCCTAACAGTAGATTCACCAGCATCAGCTCTCTCTTTTTCTTTCAAGAGGAAGAAAACACTCCACAGACGTCATTTAAAAAAAACAACACTATGTACATACAGTGCACTATTTGTATTAGGCTATTCCTAGGAGTCAAAGAATGTGTGTACTATAAGGAAATGCATGTTACAAGCCAGGTATTTAGAATTTAATGAAGTTAGGAGCCATATAGCAAACATTCTTACAATGACGGTTCACAGTGCTTATCCAAAGGAACTATGGTTTCTCCTCTGATAAAAGAATGTGGTTAACATAAATAGATCAGTTAGTGCCCAAGGGGAAAATTATGGTCCATTTCCAAATAAGTCACACATTCTCAGACAAATGGTTACAACTTCCTTACTAGCAGTTCTTTCAAATACATTGTTCTATATCAGAGCTGGAGACTCTAAATTGGATCTGTGTAGACTCTAATTAAAAAGACATAAGGTAATCTAGAAAAAGAAAAATGGAACTAGATATCTGCTTTTAGTGCCTCATAAGGAAATGGCACAAAATAATTTCTTCCTTACCCATCAGTCCCCAAATCCATTTGTTCATTCACTTCCCCAGCTCTATTAAAATTTCCCACCACATATTTTTGGGCTGGGGTTGTAACCTCTTGAGGACAAGTCCTATGGCTACTGGGACATTGGAACTGAAATATAGTTTATTCTGATAAATTGTTTGGTAGAATATAAGGAAAATATATTTATTTGTTAGACTACAGAACCTAGATAAAAATGAATCATTATAATGTATATTCCTAGAAATAATGTTATTTATTTTAGGATGCAACACTACTGGTGATTTTTATGTAGGCTAATTCTATAGATTGGCTACAGCAGGGGTGGCCAGCCCGTGCTCCAGAGCCGCATGCAGCTCTTTAGAAGTTAATATGTGGCTCCTTGCATAGGTGCTGACTCCGGGGCTGGAGCTACAGGTGCCAACTTTCCACTGTTCAACCCCAGGCCCCGCCTCCTCCCCTGAGCCTGCTGCGCCCTTGCTCCTCCCCCCTCCATCCCAGAGCCTCCTGTTAGCCAAAATGACTTCCCTCACTAGGGGCCTGGTCTAAAACCCATTTCAATCAACAGGAGTCTGTCCATTGACTTCACTGGGTTTTGAATCATGCCCTAGTAGTCTTGCAGTTCTATTCAAGTCCCCCTTTCAGTCTTCAAGGAGGTCAGCCCATATTAAAACAATTTAGAGAGCACTAAATACTATAAGTCCCAACTCCAGTTATATTAATGACACTGCAAGGGAACTTCAGGTCTAGAAGACTCAAAAATGGTGGTTAAATACTTTGGAAGGCTATTAAAAGAAAGCTGAACTCATTTTATTCAAACCAGCTGTATGAAAGTTCACAGGAAAAGAAGCAATCATTAGCATGAACAAACTGCAAAATGTAATTAAAAAACCCACACAAACACAACTTACACCATCTTAGTGAAACATACCAAAATTGAGAGCATAATGAAAGATGTCAATCCATTTTCAAACCATCTTGAATAGGAATGTCAGATTATTTTTCTAAAAAAGCTAATATTTTCAAGGACATTTTTTACTTAAAAACACTAATGGACTTTTTCCTGACTGTCAATCCATTAGTAAAGCAGATTTTAAGCTGGTTTACAGTCTCCTACACTGAGCTCTGAAACGACCAGTGCCATAAATTATATCCGTTTTCAGTAAAATGGCTGCCTATAGCTAGCGGCTAAGGAATGCTGGTTGTAACAGCTGGTTGGTTCTTTTTTTAAAAGAAGTTGACAAGTTATTCATAGTGATAACTGCTCCTCAGCCCATGAGCTTTCATAAACATGGGGCTAACCTTAGCCAAATGGATTCAGTTATCTTTTAGAGGCACAAGAGCAGTCCTCAAGAGTATTTTGCTTGTTTGCTTATGTATCCATGTGACAGTATCATGCTAGAGGGCCCTTGTAATCTTGTGATATCTTCTTAGCAGGTAAGAAACCTACTACTGCAAGGAGTTGAACCAGGGAACTTTGGGTCAAAATGCAGGAATTCTACCACTGATCTAAACGAGACCTCGCAGTAACCAGCAATATTACTTTTCAAGCCTCGAGTAACTACAGGGGAAGAGTGTGCCAGTTAGTTTCCAAATAATGTGTCACATCTGAACAGCAGAATTTAATTCTGTACTAGTAGACCTTTTTATAGCATTGTAAATCACTGTAAGTAATATCTCAAATACATTACCTCTCTGCTCAGCTGCAGATGCCAGCCTCATTCATCTATTTGTCAACCTCTCACAAAAACATCTCCCCACCTTCTTCCAGACTAACTCTTACCCAGTCAACATCCTCCCTGAACTAAATCCATAAACCCATTGCTGACTCCTCAGTGCTCAATCAGTAAGTATGGGACATATGGGGTTAGCTGGAATTTGTTTCAACTACAAATGTGTGTGTACATTTTATAGACACCCACACACATTGTATAGATGTGTAGATATTTGATGGCATCCCTCTCCCACTACCCTTAGTGTGCCACCGTCTTGTAAATTATTAACTCTTCCAAAAGGGACAGGTTCTTTCCATATGTTTCTACAGCACCTAGAAATAATGCTACGCTGATCCTGAGCAGGGTCTCTGGGATTTACTGCAACGTTACCGTTCAGCAACAGCAGCAGCATTTTAGAATTCATGAAACTGGTGATGCATTGCTCTGGCAGCCTCATCATATTCCTTAAGCCAGGGGTCCCCAACGCGGTGCCCGCGGGCGCCATTGCGCCCGGCGGGGGGGTCTAAGTGCGCCCGCGTAGCAGTTTTTTTTGCTCCGCCGACAGCGCTCGGGTTTTGTGTTTGTTTTTTGCTCCGCCGGCAGCGCTCAGGTTTTGTTTTTTGTTTTTTGCTCCACCGGCAGCGCTTGGGTTGTTTTGGTTTTTTTGGTGCCCGCCGGCAGCGCTCGGGGTTTTGGTGGGTTTTTTGGCGCCCGCCAGACGAAAAAGGTTGGGGACCACTGCCTTAAGCATATCTGCAGCAGTCTGACTGAAATCCAGGGAATGCTTTTGCAGTATGAAGGAAAGCCCCCATTATTAGGAAAGCATACAGTATGGTATTTTTTCACTTCCTTAACAATGTGGTCTCATGCCACAGCAGTTATTCCCTTACAGTAACAGAATACAACCTTCAAGTCATATTAAGATTACAAACTGTACAAGTTGTCCCATATATTATTTTTGTTTGATTAAACCATAGGTAGTATTCTTTCTGCCGTCCCCAATCCCCCCCGTTTATCTCCTGTAACTAAAGAGTGAAGGAAGAAAAAACTAATTACATAATTGCTATATTTATTTTTAATAGCTTATTTGTGGTAGTTTAGCTTCTTGGTGACAGGGCTGAGATTTCCCTGTACTGAGGGCAAATACTACTGATACACAACACATGGTTATCAAGCTCTGTATGATTCTTAATAGCCCTGCATGCAGCTGTCTCCTTAGGTTAAAGAAAGATATTGCATGGTGTCCTAGAGATAATGTGATGGTTGCCACAGAAACAAATAGGAATTTAAAACAGACACACAGAGAAACAGACACACACAGAGACAGAAAGAAGGGTTAAATCTACATTTGTACTAGCAGCCAAGCAAGAGAAAAACTTTCTGCTTTGAGATTTTAGCTTGAGAAGTAACCTGCAAATGAGAAATATTTGGATTCTGGCCTCTTCAGCCTCTTTTAAATAGATAAAGGAAGCGGGGAGTGGGAAAGAAGAGGGGTAGAAGGCCTTGGCTTTTTACATTAAAAATTCAGGCCTTGTCTAACCTGGGAGACTATGGTGACAGATGAACTAGTGAAATGAGCCACTGAGAGAAGGAATTTGAATCAGTTTGTTTAAAATACTTTGGTTTCTATTAGTACCTGTCTAATATCTAATCAACATTTTTGAGAAATTATCTTTGTTAATGATTCAGTAACTCAGCCCCTGAATTAAAGTACTGGCGCTGACATAAACCCACAAAGGTAAAAACCAGGGACCATACCTGATAGCCTCATAGACCTTTAAAAAAAAAATTGGAAAAAGCTTTACAGACCTTATTTCCACATAATTCCAATTTAAGATAAAATTGTTGCAAATCATCTTTAAAACTGTTGTGCAAATGGAGGGTAACTTTGGTTAATAAATATTGCTTTTAATTTCTACAGTGCATTGCACTGAGATAACTGAAAGCAGTTTACAAAGGTGGGGAAAGGGATTATCATTCCCACCTTATAACTGGCAAAAGTAAGGCAGAAAGCACTAAGTTTGCCCATGATAACACTGAGTCAGTGTTAGGGTTGGGGACAGGACCTTGGTCTGCATACACTTAATCCCCTGTTTTAACACTGAACAATGTTGTCCCCTTAACTAGCACTATTATTATTTATAAAAAGGTTATTTAGAAAATCATTTAAATAAATACAAAACATAAAAGCTAATACAATTTTAGCTCTCTCTCTTTTTTTTTTTGGATTCTTAATACACTTTGCTATTTAGGAGCTGTCTGAAACTCCATTCAATAGCAAAGTGGTTCTGTGGAGGTTGAATTCTGGAGAACCACTCATCTACAGATCACATAGGTATTAAAATATAATGCTTTGTAAAAGGCTTTACCATGGCAAGGTTAAAGGTATTAAATGAGAAAATATGGTGAGGCTTCATGGGATTGGGAGGCAGATTACAGGAAGGTCCACTAGAAAGCTTCCCCATGCCACTTATGTTGATGCTAGAGGCGGCATTCATTCAGAACAGGAACAACCCGACTTCATAATGTCTCGTTTATCCTGTCTCCACCATTTGTATGAATCATCTGGAAGACCAAGGAGTCTGTTGTGATTTCATATAGGATCTTATGAAGAAAAAGTCAATGGGAGAATGCTGCTTATGCTTGTATGTGCCTAGCATGTTGAATAATTTCTTAACCATTCATTTATGCTGTTCAAGGCTGCCTTTACCAAGTGACTTTATTTCCTACCTATGAAAAGGTGGAAGTAAGAGCAATAAGCATTCTAAGGACTATATGTTTTTCTGTCCTAGAAGACTTGGTAGAGTCAGGTGGAAAAAGTTAATTCCATTTTGCAGAGGATTTAGATATTTTGAAATTGGTTTAGTTCTGATTAGAAACGAAAAAAAGAAGTTTTGAAATACTGTGCTAAAGGGAATAGGGCCCTGGAGATGTGGACTCTGGAAGCAATTGGGCACTTGGCCCAGGGGCATTCTGCCCACTGGCTACCCCAGAGCTTAGAAGCCAAGGTTATTGAGAAGGCGGGCAAGCTGGCAGGAAACCAGGCAGAGTTCCACTAGAACTTCAGCAAAGTGGACCCCTCTCTGCTAAATATTTTGATTTACCTGAAATTGGCAAATTCTGACAAAACAATGTTTGGTTGGAATTTTTCCAGCAAGCTCTACTGGCTAGCAATCACTCCCAAATCTGTTTGACAAGCACTAAAATGTACTGAGACAAATGATCTCCTCACTCACTGCTATGCAACTCCAATGGTGTTAATGTCAGCTGGGTACCATAGGAGTACCTAACCCTGCAAGGTGCTGGGTGTCTCCAACTCCTACTATATCAAAAGGAATTCCAGCCATTCTGTTCTTCACAGGTTTGGATCCTGTGAGAGCAGAATTTGTCCAATTATTAGTACATTTTTAAAAAACCTCATGAATTGTGTAACAATTAGCAAGTAGTAACTTTGGTAGGATCTGAAATGGGTATAAGGAAGGCTGAGAGAACACAAACTATCAGATAGGAAATTATGCTCCTCCAACATTAACTTTTTAATGGAACATAAAAAGCGGAAGGACCCCCATATACCACATAGTGCTGCCTAACTATATTTGGGGATATCCAGGAAGATAAGTCCAGCAGAGATGCTTCAGGTCTTTCTTCTAGCAAAGTCAACATTTCCCCAATAGAGTGAGTCTCTATTCTTCTGCTTATGTCTCAGTTTTTTAGTTAAATAAGCCTGCTAAATACATTCCATGATCCACTGAGAAATAGTTCCCTTGGAAGCTGACAAAACTGTTCTTGTTATTGCCAGAAAAATGCAACCTTCTAGTCTAGAGAATCTGCTAGGACAGTGTCTGTCTGCCATTTTCATATCTGCTCAATAAAGTCTTTTCCTTTTGTTATTTCCACACTCAAGAAAGACCAAGTATAGATAGTAAAATCTCTTGGCCGAGGTGAAACTGCAAAATGACCTTAGGTAAATAATATGGTGCAGTCTTGGTCAACACCTTGTCCAGTGCAATACTAAATAAAGATGAATTGCATGAATGAGAATGCAATAATACAATGCAAATGAAGAGGAAGGACAGTCCAGTGGTTAGGGTGCTAGCATGGGACTTAGGAGACCAGGTTCAATTCCCGGCTCTGTCACAGACTTCCTGTGTGACCTTGGGCCAGTCCGTAGACAATCTGTGCCTCAGTTCCCCGTCTGTAAAAATGGGAGTAATAGTATTTCCCTACTTCACGGAAGTGCTTCTGTCAGAGCACTGTGGACACTCTTCATGTCCCATAGGGGCACTATGTGGACACTCTACTACACGTTTATCTACTGATTACCTTAAAAATAACTATTTATATAACACCAAGGAGTATATAAATACTGCTCCAAATGTGCTCTTCCCAACCACTGTCACACACTATCCTGCTTAACACTTCAGACAGCAGCCTGTACCCATAAAGAACTGGCAGAGAACCCCTTGTCTAACTTATCCTGCATAGAGGAGTCTACTTCTACCTTCCACCATGGTCTCCTTCTGCTGGCAGAGTGCTTTTCCTGGAAACCTAGAAACATAGGCATCTACCTGGGCAGGAAATAAGAATGACAGTATTTCTGATTTATCATTAGACAGTGAATATACCTTCCTAAACAGACGAGTGTGAAGCCTCCACCCCATCTAACATTTCTTATACTGAACTGTGAAAAAAAGCACACAACTCCTTAATGTCCTTTTAAGAACTAGCCAAAATGGAAACGTAAGTTGGATTAGACAACTTCCAAGTAGAGAGCAGTAAAGACTATACAGATTCAGAGCGAAAAGCCTTCTTTTTACAACAGCCTGAACTCTGCTGAACCCAAAGGACTTTCCCTTTTCTGACCTCCAACCTGTGGATCAGTCTCTTCCCAAACAGAAACTGGTGTGTAAATATCAAGCTCCTATGTCTACATCAGGGTCCAAATGAGGAGGCCACATGTCAGGCTGCTCAAAAATTTGCTTTCTTTACACCTGAGCTAAGGAATCCACCTTTGATATATAGGCCATATTTAAAATGAGCCAGTAGTCCTGGGTCTTTCAGGAGAAAAAAATGCAGTAAACTGTGTGAGAGAGAGCGAGTAACTCTCACTAGGAATCTGATACTGAATACAACGTGATGACAGACTTCTGCTAAACGTAGGCAGCTAGCAGGTACTCCATATTCCCTGGGAAGGATGTTAGATGTTATTGTCAGCCTTTAAGCAAGACACACAAAATTATCCTGCCACACTAGTCTGCATTGCTTCCTCAAAGGTCCTAAAGCTTCTGTCTGGATTTCATGCCAACTGTCCTTATTTGTCATTTGGGGCAAGAAAAATCAACACAAGTCAGGCACTAATTTTGGTGCATGGCTCATGCTGCGGAGTTGGTGAGAGCAACACCCATGCTTCTCTACCCGTTAGCAAAGGATAGAGTACCAGCTTGCACCCAGGGCTGGGTATAGGGAAAAAAGCAACAGCATATATGGGAGCAAATGACAACTTTGCAATTTTTGTCAAAACTATGTTACTTAATCCTGAAAAAGAACAGACTCAGACTTTAAGGCTAGAAGGGACCATCACCATCATCTAGTCCAGGGATTGGCAACCTTTGGCACGCGGCCCGTCAGGGAAAGCTGCTGGCGGGCCGGGACAGTTTGTTTACCTGCAGCGTCCGCAGGTTTGACCGATCGCAGCTCCCACTGGCCGCAGTTCGCTGCTCCAGGCCAATGGGGGCTGCGGGAAGTGGCAGGGGCCGACGGATGTGCTGGCCACCTCTTCCCGCAGCCCCCATTGGCCTGGAGCGGTGAACTGCGGCCAGTGGGAGCTGCGATCGGCTGAACCTGTGGACGCTGCAGGTAAACAAACCGGCCCGGCCCACCAGCGGCTTTCCCTGACAGGCCGCGTGCCAAGGTTGCCAATCCCTGATCTAGTCTGACCTCTTGCACATTGCAGGCTACAGAACCTTGCCCACCCACTCCTGTAATACACCCCCTACCCCAGGCTGAGTTACTGAAGTCCTCAAATCATGATTTATAGGCTTCAAGTTACAGAGAATCCACCATTTACTCTAGTTTAAACCTGGAAGTGACCCATATCCCATGCTGCAGAGGAAGGAACCCCGCCCCAACCAGGGCTTTCATCTCAGGAATTAACACTAAAAATCCAACCAGAATACATTTGACTTTATGGGTGGTTTTTTTTAAAATGTGAAACTAGCCAAGTAGTCTTAGATGATCTCAAATAATTAAAAGGCTATTCCACAAAAGCAACACAGAAGTCCCAATCCCGCTTGCCTCACTCATGTGGGTATACTCATGTTTAGTGAACAGGATTTATGCATTGCTTTACATTGGATAATCAGCTCAGCAGTGACTCCAGTTCTTAACAACGTCATAGGATACTTTGCAGACAACGCATGCTCATCCTCACAGGTCAGTATTCAATTATCAAAAGCAATGAGCAATTTTTGCAGTTCCTCAAACCACAGCTTGTCTAGGATAAATTTCAGACTGTATCCTCTACTGTTTCCACTCGATTAGCACTCAGAGTAATTAATCACCTAACACTGTAATAAAAGAAAAATAATAAGTGGCTAGATGTACTACAATATTTAGATTCGGTACATGTAAGGCTAATGTAAAAAAAAACCAAAAAAAACCCCACTTACTTATGTTTGTCCAGAAGGAATCACATGAACATTTTAATAATTGTATAGCATACAGGTCTTCATTTATTCAGTACATTACATTTTCAGCAATCTATATGAGAAGTATTATCTTGGTCTAGAATAATTTCTTGCAGAATCATTTCAGAATAATGTTTTATCTACGATGCAACCAGCTGTTTTATTGCATCACTCCACTCAGAAATCGGTACTTCTGCATACTAATTTTTATTGCCAGTTCTCTTACATTCAAAAAACAAAAACACATCCACAGCCCAATGAAAGCTGGTATGAAATTTCCCTATGAAGGTCACTGTGCAATGAAAAGGGATATAAATGACACGATCCATCAACATTTAAAGCCTGTAAATAAGAACAATTAAAATCAAATACAAAAGGGAAGTAAAACAAAAATCACAGGGGAAGAAATCACACCTTCAATTGATTTAGACAGGCATTAGAAACACAGGCATGTGATTTACTGTCAGAAACTAAACACACTGGTGTGGGCTAGTTGTAAAGAAAAAATACTGTCATTTTTTTCCTGTTCAAGAGCTGGTGCACTGAATCTTAGAAACTACAGGTTCACCCAGAGTGCATGCTTCTTTTGATGTTAAAAGGAAAAAAATTAACCTTCTGCATACCTTCTATATTAAAGCTCATTAATGAAAGGCTAAATGTTTAATTCACTGGGATGTTTCTGCTTTTTGTCATTTCTGTATAGTTAACAGGATCATAATTCAAATAGGTCACACATTGTAAATATCCTTACAATATTGTTTTTTCTTTCTCTGTAATTAGACCACCTTTTGTTACTAAGAATCCTATAAACTGTTTAACTGTGAGTGGTTGTAAACTGCTCGTATTAAAAATTAGGTGTTGTCTCCTCCTCCTAACTTCGTGCTATGAGAACTGCAACAAGGAAAATATATAATACATACAGTCAACATTACATCTCTGACACCTTTTTTTTTTTTTGATTGGTTTAACCCAGTTGACATCACAAGTACACTGTGCAGCTTCTGACACATTTCTGTTTCAATGTCCATTCACCTAAGTAACTCCCACCAAACAAGTTAACACCAACAAGAGACATCACTCTATTGACAACAGAACAGAAGACAACATTCTCTTATCTAAATCCTGGCTAAACACAAAGAAAATTGGCATAGTAACTAAGGCCCTGCTGGTTTTCTCTTTCCTGTATTCTTTTTTCTTTGAAGAGTTTTGGTGGGAAACAAAAAATAAAACAGCAAATTCTTGCTTTCTTCGGCCCTCGCTTTGCACACTGCTCCATGAAGGATGAGGGGGCAGTGGGTTGGGTAGTGTAGAGGTGCGGCGTAGGGTGGCCAGGTGTCTGGTCGAAAAGGGGACTTCATAGTGTCCGGTCAAATCTGTTGACTGGACAACTTAAGTCCAGTTACTGCAGGTGGGGGAGGCGGGGAGACACAGAGTCATCACATGCTCCAGCCCCTACTCAGTTGGGGCTGCCTCCTACCTTCGTCGGGTGGCTGCAGGTCCCAGCCACAGCTCTGCAGGGGAGTCCCTCCTGACCTGGGCAGAAAGGGGGGGGGGGAGAGCAGCAAGTGACAGGAGACAGGTGGGAGAGGAGTGAATAGGGCGTGGAGCCTCGGGAGAGTGAAGAGGTTGGGCTGGGGAGGTTCCAGCCAGGGCCGGCTCTATAGTTTTTGCCACCCCAGCAAAACAAAAAACAAAACAAAAAAGCTGCGATCGCGATCGGGAACTCTAACGCCGCCGCTTCATTTTTCGGCGGCAATTCGGCGGTAGGTCCTGCCCTCCGACACAGACTGAGGGGCCCTCCGCCGAATTGCCGCCGAAGAGCCGGAGGTGCCGCCCCCTTCCAGGGGCCGCCCCAANTGGCAGGGGCCGACGGATGTGCTGGCCACCTCTTCCCGCAGCCCCCATTGGCCTGGAGCGGTGAACTGCGGCCAGTGGGAGCTGCGATCGGCTGAACCTGTGGACGCTGCAGGTAAACAAACCGGCCCGGCCCACCAGCGGCTTTCCCTGACAGGCCGCGTGCCAAGGTTGCCAATCCCTGATCTAGTCTGACCTCTTGCACATTGCAGGCTACAGAACCTTGCCCACCCACTCCTGTAATACACCCCCTACCCCAGGCTGAGTTACTGAAGTCCTCAAATCATGATTTATAGGCTTCAAGTTACAGAGAATCCACCATTTACTCTAGTTTAAACCTGGAAGTGACCCATATCCCATGCTGCAGAGGAAGGAACCCCGCCCCAACCAGGGCTTTCATCTCAGGAATTAACACTAAAAATCCAACCAGAATACATTTGACTTTATGGGTGGTTTTTTTTAAAATGTGAAACTAGCCAAGTAGTCTTAGATGATCTCAAATAATTAAAAGGCTATTCCACAAAAGCAACACAGAAGTCCCAATCCCGCTTGCCTCACTCATGTGGGTATACTCATGTTTAGTGAACAGGATTTATGCATTGCTTTACATTGGATAATCAGCTCAGCAGTGACTCCAGTTCTTAACAACGTCATAGGATACTTTGCAGACAACGCATGCTCATCCTCACAGGTCAGTATTCAATTATCAAAAGCAATGAGCAATTTTTGCAGTTCCTCAAACCACAGCTTGTCTAGGATAAATTTCAGACTGTATCCTCTACTGTTTCCACTCGATTAGCACTCAGAGTAATTAATCACCTAACACTGTAATAAAAGAAAAATAATAAGTGGCTAGATGTACTACAATATTTAGATTCGGTACATGTAAGGCTAATGTAAAAAAAAACCAAAAAAAACCCCACTTACTTATGTTTGTCCAGAAGGAATCACATGAACATTTTAATAATTGTATAGCATACAGGTCTTCATTTATTCAGTACATTACATTTTCAGCAATCTATATGAGAAGTATTATCTTGGTCTAGAATAATTTCTTGCAGAATCATTTCAGAATAATGTTTTATCTACGATGCAACCAGCTGTTTTATTGCATCACTCCACTCAGAAATCGGTACTTCTGCATACTAATTTTTATTGCCAGTTCTCTTACATTCAAAAAACAAAAACACATCCACAGCCCAATGAAAGCTGGTATGAAATTTCCCTATGAAGGTCACTGTGCAATGAAAAGGGATATAAATGACACGATCCATCAACATTTAAAGCCTGTAAATAAGAACAATTAAAATCAAATACAAAAGGGAAGTAAAACAAAAATCACAGGGGAAGAAATCACACCTTCAATTGATTTAGACAGGCATTAGAAACACAGGCATGTGATTTACTGTCAGAAACTAAACACACTGGTGTGGGCTAGTTGTAAAGAAAAAATACTGTCATTTTTTTCCTGTTCAAGAGCTGGTGCACTGAATCTTAGAAACTACAGGTTCACCCAGAGTGCATGCTTCTTTTGATGTTAAAAGGAAAAAAATTAACCTTCTGCATACCTTCTATATTAAAGCTCATTAATGAAAGGCTAAATGTTTAATTCACTGGGATGTTTCTGCTTTTTGTCATTTCTGTATAGTTAACAGGATCATAATTCAAATAGGTCACACATTGTAAATATCCTTACAATATTGTTTTTTCTTTCTCTGTAATTAGACCACCTTTTGTTACTAAGAATCCTATAAACTGTTTAACTGTGAGTGGTTGTAAACTGCTCGTATTAAAAATTAGGTGTTGTCTCCTCCTCCTAACTTCGTGCTATGAGAACTGCAACAAGGAAAATATATAATACATACAGTCAACATTACATCTCTGACACCTTTTTTTTTTTTTGATTGGTTTAACCCAGTTGACATCACAAGTACACTGTGCAGCTTCTGACACATTTCTGTTTCAATGTCCATTCACCTAAGTAACTCCCACCAAACAAGTTAACACCAACAAGAGACATCACTCTATTGACAACAGAACAGAAGACAACATTCTCTTATCTAAATCCTGGCTAAACACAAAGAAAATTGGCATAGTAACTAAGGCCCTGCTGGTTTTCTCTTTCCTGTATTCTTTTTTCTTTGAAGAGTTTTGGTGGGAAACAAAAAATAAAACAGCAAATTCTTGCTTTCTTCGGCCCTCGCTTTGCACACTGCTCCATGAAGGATGAGGGGGCAGTGGGTTGGGTAGTGTAGAGGTGCGGCGTAGGGTGGCCAGGTGTCTGGTCGAAAAGGGGACTTCATAGTGTCCGGTCAAATCTGTTGACTGGACAACTTAAGTCCAGTTACTGCAGGTGGGGGAGGCGGGGAGACACAGAGTCATCACATGCTCCAGCCCCTACTCAGTTGGGGCTGCCTCCTACCTTCGTCGGGTGGCTGCAGGTCCCAGCCACAGCTCTGCAGGGGAGTCCCTCCTGACCTGGGCAGAAAGGGGGGGGGGGAGAGCAGCAAGTGACAGGAGACAGGTGGGAGAGGAGTGAATAGGGCGTGGAGCCTCGGGAGAGTGAAGAGGTTGGGCTGGGGAGGTTCCAGCCAGGGCCGGCTCTATAGTTTTTGCCACCCCAGCAAAACAAAAAACAAAACAAAAAAGCTGCGATCGCGATCGGGAACTCTAACGCCGCCGCTTCATTTTTCGGCGGCAATTCGGCGGTAGGTCCTGCCCTCCGACACAGACTGAGGGGCCCTCCGCCGAATTGCCGCCGAAGAGCCGGAGGTGCCGCCCCCTTCCAGGGGCCGCCCCAAGCACCTGCTTGCTGGGCTGGTGCCTGGAGCCGGCCCTGGTTCCAGCACTCCTGCTGGAGTGTCCAATTTTTAAATATTACAAAGTTGGTGACCCTGGTGCGGTGGCAGTTGTCAGGGTTAGGGCCAAAGAGAGCAAGGATTTTCTGTTTTAATTTTTTTGTTCCCCACCCAAACTCTTCAAAGAAAAAAAAACACAGGAAAGACAAAACCAGCAGTATTTCATATTGCTTTATGCTACAGATTTTGTTGCAATTTATTTTCAAAATAAAGTCACAGGATTATAGGGGAAGTTACATGAAAAATTCTCAAAATTAATGTTCACAATTTTACGCTCAAAACCATCTGAGGGCACAATTAAAAACGGTGCAAGTTTAGGTGCTTGGATTCAGGCTCTTTTTGAACGTTTGCCATTTAAGGCATTACTTCTGTGACCAACAAGACTACTTGCATCGCGCAATACCCTCTCTAATTTGCTCCTGCATTCTTTCTTGCATTTTAATCCCACTCCCGCCTGCAAAAATCTTAGATCCTGCAAAACCCGCAAGAGAGAGATTTCCCCCATGCCACAAAAATAATTATATAAATAAAATAAAAGCCAACTTTTTATTTTTATAAAAAAAGTTGGCTTTTTATTTTTATAAAAAAGTTGGCTTTTTATTTTTATAAAAAAGTTGGCTTTTTATTTTTATAAAAAAGTTGGCTTTTTATATATTAAAAAAAATGGAATTCAGACACAATTTTACTACAAAAAGAATTAAACAAATCTTGCTTAAACCATGTAAAAATACTTTAACACCTGTTTAAATAGGCAGCAAATCTCTTTCTATCCCTTGCTTACATTTAAATATTAAAACCTTTATTTAAATAAAAGAAGAAAAACTTGCTTTACACTGATGAAATTCTATTTATGGCAAACTGATGAGAGATTTAGTGTTTTCCCACAAGTTACCGCAGTCTGGTTTTTGTGTCCACCCACAACAAAGTATATTTTACCCGCTCCCACTGTTATGGCAGTGGGTCTGGCGGGCCCGTGTGATCCCAGTCCCGTTGTAGGGCTCTACTTGCAGGATCAGGGACTAGCATTTTCGTAAGGGTTGCTGGGTCAGGGCCTGGGCACAGAAAGCCCTAGGACCTGATTCAAAATACACAGAACTCAGTGGAAGTTTTTCCATTCACTTTACTGGGCTTTGGCTCAGGCTCCTAATGCAGGACAAAGCAGACAGAACAATCAGACTATACATGTTATTTTATGGAAAAAACAGTTCACACTTGTGAACAGACAGTAATCAGAATTGTTCTTTAGTATTAATCCACTATATCTGACAACCATTAATATGTATTCTCAATGTCTCTGCATTACCAAAGTTAGTACCATATGCAAAGTATTAAGCAGAACTCCCCATTCAAAATAATATGGCTCAAACTTATTTGCAATACCATTCATATGGCCACAAACTTCACCCCATAAAGTTTCAAATATACTTCATATGCAAAAGACCAGTTAGAAATTACAAGACTATAAGAAAAACTGAACTCAATACAGAATGGGCAAAAACTAGGGCATCAGTTCTGCCCTCAGGGACAATTATACAGGTCTGTCTCATCTTACGCTGGGGTTACGTTCCGCAGTCAGCGCATAAAGCGAAAATCGCATATAGTCAAAATTACATTGAGTGTAATGGCGGGCGGAATCGCCCGCACTACAGAAACAGTATTTAAATTGTTATTTTTCTCTTTTTTTTTTCTTTTCTTGTTTTTGCCGACCGCGTAAAGCTGAAATCGCGCATGTTAAATGCACCTAAGGGTACGTCTACACTACCCGCCGAAATCAGCGGGTAGCCATCGAACTATCGGGGATCGAATTATCGCGTCTTGTCTGGACGCGATAAATCGATCCCCGAACGCGCTACTTCGAACTCCGGTACTCCTGCAGGACGAGCGGAGTTACCGGAGTCGACGTGGGAGCCGCGAACGTCGATCCCGCGCCGCGCGGACGCGAGGTAAGTCGCGTTAGTTCGAAGTAAGATACTTCGACTTCAGCTACGCTATTCGCGTAGCTGAAGTCGCGTATCTTACTTCGAACCCCGCCCCTAGTGTGGACCAGCCCTTAGATGCGATAGACCTGTAAATTGAATTACTTTGGATTACAACTGTAAGGGTGTAGACTCACCCCCGCGGCGCCTCCTGCTGGTCGTCTCAGGGAATTAGCTCACCAGCCCTCTGGAGCGCCCTCTGCAGGCCGGTGATTCGCCTTGCCACTGGCCCCGTGTCCCTCCCAGGTCCCCGGTGCCCCTTTATCTGGGTGCTGCCCCCTGGCAGTACCCCCACAGCCTCAGGGTTTCCCCACCCAGGGGGACCCCCACCCCCTATCCCCACCTTGCCTCAGTGGAAGGCTACTGCCAGTCACCAACTAGCCCCCATTCCCCGGGGCAGACCGCAGTGTATGCCACTCATCACTGGCAAGGGGGGTTTGGCCTGCTGCCTTCTTCCACCCTCAGTACCTCTATGGGCCTAGAACCAGGCCCTACAGCCTGGGGAGTCACCAGCCTGGAGCTCCCCTGCTCCTCTAGCTTTTCCCCAGCCCTGCCTCACTCCCAAATGCCTCTCAACCTTCTAGCAGCCAGGCCTGTCTCCCTCCACAGCTAGAGGAAAGACTCTTGAGCTTCTGGTTGCCCTGGCCTTCTTATAAGGCCCGGTTACTCTGTTTGGGGCGTGGCTCCAGCTTCAGCCACTTCCCCCAATCAGCCGGGGTTTTGCTCCCTTCCCCAGCCCCAGCCCTCTGCAGGGCTTTTCCAAGCCCTTCAGGGCTGGAGTGGGTGCTCACCCCGCTACACAACAGTATAAACTGCCAATTTTTCAGGTGCAATATGAAATAAAATTGTGATCTCATTTGAGATAACAGATTAAGAAGATAGAAGTGATAAGCAAATCTGATTCTCTGTGCTCCTAATAACATTAAACTGGACTGCAAAATCAGAATATGCTGCAGTCCAATTGTCACATGAACAAAAAATTATTCAATTGAAACATACATTGCTATTCTAAGTAAAACGACTTAATTCTACTATAGGGTTGCCAACTTTCTAATTGCACAAAACCAAACACACTTGCCCCCCTCCCTCCATAGCTCACTCTCCCCCACCCTCACTCACTTTCACTGGGCTAGGTCAGGGGGTTGGGGTGTGGGAGGCAGTGAGGGCTCCAGGGTTGGGCCAGAAATGAGGGGGCTCCAGGCTGGGGCAGGGAATTGGGGTGCGGGGGGGGGTTAGGTTTCCGGCTGGGGGTGCAGGCTCTGGGGCGGGGCTGGGAATGAGGGATTTGGGGAGCAAGAGGAGGCTCCAGACTGGGGCCAAGGGATTTGGAGTACAGGAGCGGGCTCACGGCTGGGGCAGGGGGTTGGGGAGCGGGAGGGAGTGCGGGCTCTGGGATGGGCCCGGGGATGAGGGGTTTGGAGTTTAGGAGGGGGCTCTGGGCTGGGGCAAGAAGTTAGGGTGCGGGAGGGGGTTCCAATCTGGGGTAGTTCAGGGTGCAGGCTCTGGCTGGGCGGAGCTTACCTCAGGCGGCTCCCAGTTGATAGTGTAGTGGAGCTAAGTCAGCATGTCCAGCCCCTAGGCGGAGGCACGGCCAGGCATCTCTGCGTGGTGCGCGCTGCCCACAGGTGCTGGCCCAGCAGCTCCCATTGGCCACGGTTCCCAGGCAATGGCCGATGAGATTGCGGAGCCATTGGCCATTATCTTTGAAAAATCATGGCGATCGGGGGAGGTCCCGGACGACTGGAAAAAAGCTAATGTAGTGCCCATCTTTAAAAAAGGGAAGAAGGAAGATCCAGGGAACTACAGGCCAGTTAGTCTCACCTCAGTCCCTGGAAAAATCATGGAACAGGTCCTCAAGGAATCAATCCTGAACCACTTAAAGGAGGGGAAAGTGATCAGGAACAGTCAGCATGGATTCACCAAGGGCAAGTCATGCCTGACTAACCTAATTGCCTTCTATGATAAGATAACCGGCTCTGTGGATGAGGGGAAAGCAGTGGATGTGCTATTTCTGGACTTTAGCAAAGCTTTTGATACAGTCTCCCACAGTATTCTTGCCAGCAAGTTAAAGAAGTATGGGCTGGATGAATGGACGGTAAGGTGGATAGAAAACTGGCTAGATGGTCGGGCTCAACGGGTAGTGATCAATGGTTCCTTGTCTAGTTGGCAGCCGGTATCAAGTGGAGTGCCCCAAGGGTCGGTGCTGGGGCCGGTTTTATTCAATATCTTCATTAACGATCTGGAAGATGGTGTGGACTGCACCCTTAGCAAGTTTGCAGATGACACTAAACTGGGAGGAGTGGTTGATACGCTGGAGGGTAGGGATAGGATACAGAGGGACCTAGACAAATTAGAGGATTGGGCCAAAAGAAATATGATGAGGTTCAACAAGGACAAGTGCAGAGTCCTGCATTTAGGACGAAAGAATCCCATGCACTGCTATAGACTAGGGACCGAATGGCTGGGCAGCAGTTCTGCAGAAAAGGACCTAGGGGTTACGGTGGACGAAAAGCTGAATATGAGTCAACAGTGTGCCCTTGTTGCCAAGAAGGCTAATGGCATTTTGGGTTGTATAAGTAGGGGCATTTCCAGCAGATCGAGGGATGTGATCATTCCCCTCTACTCAGCACTGGTGAGGCCTCATTTGGAGTACTGTGTCCAGTTTTGGGCCCCACACTACAAGAAGGATGTGGATAAATTGGAGAGAGTCCAGCGGAGGGCAACAAAAATGATTAGGGGGCTGGAGCACATGACTTACGAGGAGAGGCTGAGGGAACTGGGATTGTTTAGTCTGCAGAAGAGAAGAATGAGGGGCGATTTGATAGCTGCTTTCAACTACCTGAAAGGGGGTTCCAAAGAGGATGGATCTAGACTGTTCTCAGTGATAGAAGATGACAGAACAAGGAGTAATGGTCTCAAGTTGCAGAGGGGGAGGTTTAGGTTGGACATTAGGAAAAACTTTTTCACTAGTAGGGTGGTGAAGAACTGGAATGGGTTACCTAGGGAGGTAGTGGAATCTCCTTCCTTAGAGGTTTTTAAGGTCAGGCTTGACAAAGCCCTGGCTGGGCTGATTTAGTTGGGTTTGGTCCTGCTTTGAGCAGGGGGTTGGACTAGATGACCTCCTGAGGTCCCTTCCAACCCTGAGATTCTATGATTCTATGATTCTATGAATGGGCGCTGAGAGCCAACACGTGTGGCAGGGGCACTGTGCGGAGCTTCCCAGGCCACTGGGACATGCCGTCCGCTTCCGGGAACTGCACCGAGCCAGGGCAGGCAGGGAGCCTGCCTTAGCCCCGCTGTGCTGCCGACCGGACTTTTAACGGCTCAATCAGCAGCACTGACTGGAGCCGCCAGAGTCCCTTTTCGATCGGGTGTTCCGGTCCAAAGCTGGATGCCTGGCAACCCTATTCTAATATAGTTAAGAGAACATCATCAAGATTCATAGGTAAGGCTAAGATTTTGTCATGGATATTAGTAGTGCAAGTCAGGGAGAGGTCATGAGCAATAAAGAACAATTCATGGAAGCCCATGATCTCTCCCTGATTTTTACTAAAAATACCCATAATAAAATGGGAAGGGACTGGGCGGTGCAGGGTGGCTGGGAGCTCTGGGGCCCCTATCACCCATGGAGACTCAGAGCTCCAGGGTCCCCCTGACCCTAGCGGTGGAGGGGAGCTGCGGGGTCCTCCTACCCCCTCCCCAGCAGCGTGGAGCTGTGGGAACCCCCCCTGCCGCCACCACAGTGGGGAGCTGTGGGGTTTCCCCTGCCCCCCCGCAGCAGCTGGGGGGGGGGGTCCCCCTGGCCCCCTTGCAGTGGCAGGCGGGGAGCTGCCGGGGTCCCCATGTCCCACGGCAATGGGTGGGGAGCTGCCGGGGTCACCTGTCCCCCACAGAAGTCGGAAGCTGCAGGGTACCCCCCTGCCTGCAGCAGCTGGGAGCTGTGGGGTACCCCTGCTGCCCAGGGTGGCTGGGAGCTTGGGAGCCCGGGAGCCCGCTGCCTCAGACGGTGGGGGTACCTCATAGCTCCCTGCCACTGCAGAAGGTGGTGGGACCCTGCAGCTCCCAGCCGCCGGGGCTGAAGTCACGGAGGTCTTTGGAAGTCACGGATTCCGTGACTTCCGTGACCTCCATGACAAAATCGTAGCCTTATTCATAGACCCAAAATTTGACCTTGTTTTTCCCACATAGAATTTTATAAAAGGATATCTAAGTCTTTCTTTAGACTGTGCCATTTTTGTACAAACACAAATGCTTCAAGACTCTTCTCAAAAAAGGCAGATATATAGCCTATGACACATGATTCAATATTCATAGCTGATATTATAGTAACAAACCAGTGATGGAAAAAAAAGTTTTGTTAAACAGATTTTAATCTAAATTTGCAAATGATTAATTTAAACAGTTAATAGGGTGGTTTTTGTTTACATCTTGACAGTATCCTTTCTAAGACTGCATCAGCTTTTCTGCTAGCTTTTTACATTTTTCTGCTACTGTATTTTCAGTAGAAAACACCCAGAAAAATTTCCTCCTAATTGAAACCTGGCATACATGGTCTCCGTTCATATGATTTTTAAATTGTTTTTAATACACTTGGGGACCACAGGGGAGAATAAAGTATTTTTAATATAAAAAGATGAAAAACTTAATATTTGACTGTATCTCAAAATTAGCTTCATATATTAAACAATTAGCAATTCAATAATCCAAAAGGAGACTAGCAATAAAACCAAATCATTGTCTTTTTTTTTTAATAGCTAATTTTTTCCAGCAAATATTTTAACTAATTTTAAATTGTGGATTTATGCCAAAATTGTCAAACTTGAGAATCTAAAATAGGCACCTAAACGACATATTTAGGTGGTTAAATATGGATTTTTGGAACCTGAAGTTAGGTACCTCAGATTGAAAATACTGGCCTTAGTTCATATGTAGAATAGCCCTTCTGACATAATGGGAGCCACTATGTTCATATTAATAAACTACTGTACGTGTAATACAATCCCATACTTATTGGAGCCTGTCACAACGTTTTCAAAGTTTGGCTTTTGTTCTGCAGGAAAAGCATGTTGAGAAGCAACTTGGGATCTCTCACAATTCAAGCCATTTGGTCAGAGGGTGCACCATGCATTGCATTTCAATAGCTGGCCTAGGAAGAGTTGCAGACTTGTAGTCGGCCTTTTTTCCTCGCTGCATGGTTAGTGTTGCAACTGAGGCTGTTGTGAAGTAGGGTGATGTAAGAAAGATGGGACTGTACAATGGAAAGGTAGCCCTGAATGAACCCTTATAGACAAGGCCTATAGAATTTAACAGGAATGAAAACAATATGGTTCTACAGAAATAGAAGTTATCAGAGAATGACACACTTTTTATAGTTTGTGTTTTTTTGTTTTAAAAACTTCCTATATACTTCCATAGCAGGGTCATAATTTTCTGTTAAATACTACAGGAAGATTCAAATAACTATACAAAGATTACTGTTCCCTAATAATTTGTGTCAGAGTCCTTCATAAGAAAAAGAATGGGGAAAGCCCTGGAAATCTGCATTTTACTTTGGTTCCCTGTTCCGTGGCACATTCCATAGCCAGGATCAGTGAGTTCATCCCATGTTCAGATATCAGGCAACTACACCCCCACCAGCCAATGAGATTTTTTTTGTTTTTAAAGGTGCCTAAATGCAACTTTCCACTACATACCACAACAGCTCTCAAGCTCATAGATGTCTAGTGCTTATTCTGACACTTGAATTACCACTCAAAAGTTTTTTGTAAATGTTTCATCCTTTAGTATTCTCCTAAATGAGTTCCCTCTTACTGTTTTCTACAATACTCCCATAAGTCTAAAAAGCTATCGCAAAACAGAATGGTATTTGATGCACTACCGTCATTACAATAACTTAAAAAAACCTAAATCTCTATTGCAAACTACTTTCCACTTCTAATAAAACCTTGGTTTTCTCCTTTTAACCCCCATTAAAAGATCAGAGGGAATGCTGACATACAAGATTTGGCAGGCACTCAAGTCATAGTAGATACCCCATCAGACATCCCTTGTTCTTAGAGACTAGACACCAAGTAAAAATGAATCTTGGCCTGAAATCAAACCTTTACAGTAATCCACCATAATTTAGCTGTTCATAAATGAAAATGTTAAACCTTTTTTAATTTTAACTTCAGGAGAAGTGGAAGTGGGGAGGGTCATTTAATACTGATATATAGCCTGCTAAAGAGGTAATTTCATTATTAGACTCTTTTAATCTTGTTCGGTGCACCAGTAGAGTTTATGGATTAGGAGCACATACTTGGATTTGGTAATTTACATCAATCGCCAATATTTCCAATGTATGTTGCTCTATATTCAAAGCATTCACTTATTTTAAAGCTTTTGTCCTGGTTTATATTCTTATACTGTGTAAGTCATCTCTCTCTTACCAGTAATTAAGAAATATTTGTCTGCTATTGATAAGTATGATCTGCTTTACTGTGCTACACAATTAAGAAGGGGGCAAAGGAACAGTATAACATATCTCTAGCATATCAGATGAAAATACCCTAATTAGAAACTAATCTGTCATCCATATCAATATAATGAGGGATTTAGTCTCAATGTTACAAGTTAGATCAGCACTGGAGGACTGCTAACTGTCAAATACAATTTACAATGGTAACATTTTATGGCCTTTAGATCAACTAAAGAAAAACTTTCCATAATTTTCGTCATATTCACATTAACTTAATTCTGATAAACCTCTAGGTAAGGTTTTAGACCCTATGCTTTCAAGTTTCTTCTTTGACATCAATACTTAGAGGCCATAAGATCAAACTATTATAATGATAGCATCCAAATTTACTTCATTCTCTTAGATACCAACAGTTATACATTCACTTAACTTGGGACTACTCACAGTAGTAAAGTGAAACATCTCCACGTGTATTCACAGGACTGATACCTTAAATGATCTAGCAAGAGAACCTGTGGTTCCTAAAGCTGTAATAGCAACAAGAATGTAATTTAATCTCCTAAAAGTGTATGCAAATAAACACAAAAATGTTAAAAAATAGATCTTGTAATTTATTAACATCCCCAATTATCGTAAAAACTGTTTGAGGGTAATCTTCGCTAGATATTTGCATTTTGTTTATAGCCCCTATCCTGGCGAGACGAGATATTATATGAAAATCTCAGCTTTCACATGAGGCGGGGCGGGGGAGGGGAGAGGAGTAAATTTCTAACCCTCGCAATTACAGATTAAAGTTTGAAAATATGACTTGAGTGCAACTGGACTCTCAAAAGCCAGAAGACAAATATAACACCCAATATTTTATAAAAATATAATGATTTCTACTCCAATCTTATGATTTTTTACTGTTTGGGTTTAGGCAATACTGCAGTAATAGTAGTATAGCATTATAGAAAGGCACAGTTCTGAACATCTGGAAATACAAAGCACAATAAGAGACAAAATATTCGAGGTTAGCCTGAACAGTGGCTGAAATATACCCCATTAAAATTTTCAGCAAATAAGTGTCAAGGAAATGAAGCTTCAGTTAGAACAGGAATTACACCCAGTTCATGTTAAGGGACAGATTATTTTGTTTCTTTCCTGAAATAGACACAAGAAGGCAGGTGAGGGCTCAGCAAAGGTGGCATAAAGCCACCTTTCTGACACCTGAATACTGCTCCTTTTGCAACTTAGAGCAACCCCAGTTAAGTGTTTGCAGGTTAAAGAGATTAGTGTATTTGCAAAACTAGTCAGCAGTGGACTTCCCAGGCATAAATGTGAATTATTAAAGTTCTACTATAGCCAAGAGATGGTGGAGACCTAATGAAACTAAGTCTCCCGATAGAGTATGTTTATATTAAACAGATTACACCCGATTACACTGCTGTCCTTATATTTTACTTTACATTCTTTTTCATAGGGCATATATAAATGAGAAAAATGTTTATTGTAATGGAATTCTTCCAAGGCAAATTGGCAGTTAGGTACTTATCTCTGATAAAAACCTCAATGGGAGGTAGGCACCTACCTGGCATCCATACCTTTGACAATCACCCTATACAATGTTATTTAGAAGGAAGAAACCACCATTACTGAAATTTTAAAATATTACCACATTAAACTCTGTAATGCAAAATTAGCCTCTAGAAGTTGATTATAATTATGCACAGGGAATTTCAGTTCAATACTGAAGGACATTTAACATTTTATACTTGTAAACCATCTTCATCAAGTGTTTTTTGTTAGTGAGTTCATAATAAAGCAAAGCACCAGGGTTATGAGATCTTTTTCATAAAAAATTAAGAGGTTTACATATGCTGTTAAAGAGTCAGACAGATATTTTATTAGGAGGCACAACCTATTTAAAAGCAAGCTTTCAAAAAGTTAACTTGATAATGCAGCAGATGGTGCAAACAGATCATTTTTAGAACACCAAAGCGTTTCAGAGAAATGTATTATTCTAGGAAAAACATCAATATGTATTAATTGTGACATGATAATTTTCTAATATAATGTTATAAGGCATTAGTGTTTCTAATACCGATTTGCCTTGCCAAAAGTTAAAAAGCACACCAAGAATTTTTTACTAGTGCAATTTGTAATAGAATAAAATCAACCATCTGTATATAATTTTATGTTAATTTTCCTTCCAATCATGTATTAGTAGTAATTAGTGACCAAAAGAGAGACAAGTGAAAATAATGAACGTGAGAGAGAAAGCGGCGTGCTCCCACAGACACTGTACGAGGACACGTTGGGGGAGGGGGGCATGTCAAAATCAAAAGGCAACACATTTCAGAATGAAGGACTGGACATTGAATAAAAGCAGCATGTGAAGTTACACTAGCTAAAATAAAATTACAAGGGCTAGTGGTTCCTAGGTTTCAGACATATGATGGCAGTAAAGTCTTTGTATAATTGGGTACAACTCACAGACAGGAGAAGGGCCAGGTCCCCTAATGCAGATTTCACAATAATACTTTATTATGAGAAGTTTATAATTTTCTGCAGGGAGTGGAAAATGATATTGCAAGTTAAAACAGATCATACAAGTTATGCTCATGTTTTAGTGAAATTAAAAAGAAGAAACTGAATTGTTTTTAAGATCAAAAGAAAGGTATGAACCTCCCTAAATTACACCATTTTTATTTGCTTAGTGGTTCACTTAGGATTGAGTTAAGGCCCACCAGAAACCAAAAACAAAACAAAACTAGTTTTAGATAATACACCTGAACTAAAATCCCGGCTCCACTGAAGTCAATGGCACAAGACCCATTAACTTCAGTGGGGCCAGGTCAGGACTTCACACCGGTGTCCTATGGATTTACATCTGTTTAGGTTATAAATCAAGAGGATATTCTATCATTCACCACTATAGTGAAGTGAACACTAAGGCCCAGATTCTGTCACCTTTCTTCACATTGAACATGACTCTGCAAATGGTGCAACCAACTGCAGTGGGACTACTCATGAAGTAAATTACCATTCAGTATGAGCAAAGGTGGCAGAATATGGCCTAAATATCAGTTAGCATCAATTAATTTATTTACATAAAGATCAGAACAGAATCTTGATATAGTTCTTACCTAAATCTGTGGGATACCCAATACACCTCAAATAAAAAACAAGCATTTGGATTATCAGTGTGTTGTACTCATAAATTGCTATGTTATTAGTAGTACAGTAACTCCTCACTTAAAGTCGTCCTGGTTAACTTTGTTTCATTGTTACGTTGCTGATCAATTAGAGAACATGCTCGTTTAAAGTTGCACAATGCTCCCTTATGCATTGTTGTTTGGCAGCCGCCTGCTTTGTCCACTGCTTGCAGGAAGAGCAGCCTGTTGCAGCTAGCTGGTGGGGGCTTGGAACCAGGGTGGACCGACAGCCCCCCTATCAGCTCCCCGTTCCCCTAAATTCCCTGTGCGGCAGTCGCCCAGCAGGATATCAATTGCCAGCAGTTCAGCTGTCCCTCCCCCCACTGCCATGTGCTGCTCCTGCCTTCTGCCTTAGAGCTGCTCCCCGGAGCCTCCTGCTTGCTGTGCGGGGGCTGGAGGGAAAGAGGGGAGCTAATGTCAGGGTGTCCCCCCTCCCCCCTGCTCCTGTCCCCCGCTTACCCCATCTTCCATAGAGCAGTGGGGACACACAACAGAGCTCAGGACAGAGGGAGCTACCTGGCAGCAGCTGCCGTCTCAGCTTGCTGATCTACTTTAAAAGGCAGTGTACTTAGAGTGGAGTCAGCGTGCTTAAAGGAGCAATGCGCATCTCTCTCTCACACACCCAGTGTGTGTCTCTGTCTGCCATGCTGTCTCCCCTCCCTCCATTCGTGCTGCTTTGTAGAGTGTGAGGCTACATTAATCACAACGAGTTAACCCTTGAGGGCTCAGCCAATTGCTAGTTCATCATTTAGTAGCAAGGCATTCCCTGGGAAATATCCCACTCTCTGACTTCACCACCTCAACCAAGCTTCACAATCATCATCGCTGTGTACCAGTATCAAATTGTTTGGTGAAAAAAATTTCCCTGGAACCTAACCCACCCTATTTACATTAATTCTTATGGGGAAATTGGATTCGCTTAACATTGTTCCACTTAAAGTCGCATTTTTCAGGAACATAACTACAACGTTAAGTGAGGAGTTACTGTACATGTGGAGCCCTTTTTGAGGTAGCTCAGTATCGAATGGTTACTCATTCACTTCTATTTCTGAAATCCTGAATCCTTCATGTAAAAGAAAGCACCTAAAAGATAAGTGTTACTGGATCACAACAAAGAGTAGTTTGTGTTCCTGATAAGTTCAAAGGAAATTTGAAATCAATTAAATTTGGGAAATTGGTGTTTAAATAGAAAATCTATTAAACCTGGCATACATCAGTTTTTAAAGTAAAATACAAAATATATGTGCCTCATTCTAGACAGGCCTGATTTTTTTTTTCAAACTATGCCCAAACTTTTGATTTAAATCCAGAAAGCTAGAAATTAAAATATTAAATTACTATATTAATTGCAACTATCAGAGTGCAATATTTGGTAAATACTGAAATATAACATGCACTTCACTACTTTGCTAACTATAAAAGGAACATATCTCTCACCTCAAACCCCAATTTTCCTTCACAACATTAAGTAAGGGGATTCTAGAAGGACAGCCCTTATGATCTACTAAAAGATTCAGCTTTGAATTGCATACGACTGCAAAGGGAAAACTCTCCCAGTACGAGGAAATGTCAGATATGTTCCCTCTATAAACAAGGTACTACTGTGATCTGTGTTCATAGTGCTGAGATCACAGTAGGGAGCCCCTCACCTGCCCTTCTCCAGGTACTAGTACTGCTACTCCGTGTAAGAGAATTAAACAGAGCTTCTGATGGTGCCTTTGCTTTATGCTATAAATTAATAATTAAGGTTAGAAATGGGATTGCCTGTTTAATCAGTTCTCCTCTGGTTCATAAGATGCAGGTGGGAGTGATGTCCCCCTGTTCTGCAACTCAGCTACTGGTTCACGGGGAGGTAGGGTCTATTGCAGGGGTAGGCAACCTGCGGCACGTGAACTGATTTTCAGTGGCACTCACACTGGCCACTGGTCTGGCGGGCTTTGCATTTTAATTTAATTTTAAATGAAGCTTCTTAAACATTTTAAAAACCTTATTTACTTTACATACAACAATAGTTTAGTTATATATTATAGAGTTAGAGAAAGAGACCTTCTAAAAACGTTAAAATGTATTACTGGCACGCGAAACCTTAAATTAGAGTGAATAAATGAAGACTCGGCACACCACTTCTGAAAGGTTGCCGACCCCGGTCTATTGCGTATGAGAGAAGCCTGGGAGTAACTAATGGAGGCTGTAGTCTCTCTGCATCTTCAGAGTCTCCAGAGGAGGGCAGGAAGGGAGGAGAATTTCCTTTCCTGCCTGTAGCACTGAAACACTGTTGTACTGAGTTTACAGACAAAGTTAAACTAAGTAAGAATTTGAACTATTTGGCAGCGTCTTCTCAGGAAAAATCCAAGATTACAGAAGGGGAGGGGTTTTTTGCTAGCTCCAGGTGCAGAGGTGGCGTCAGAGGGAAAGTTTGATTTAAATGCAGCAGGAGCAGGTGCAATGCAAACATCTGCTACTATTAATTTAACCTCAAAATTCACTTAAATGTAATGTTGTAAATATACATTAGTCAAGTGACAGAGAAACAATTACCAGGAGTACTATTTTTTTAAAACTAAATTTTGTATTGTATTTTGGGTGTTGTATTAATGTCTGCCATATATGCAAATACTGCACAAACCCAAAATTTCACAAATTTAGCATTTCTGAACCAAGTTTTATATATGCTCAGTTCACAAATAATTTAAATTTTAAAATCATCACAAAGAAAAACAAACAAATTCAAAATCTGTATAAAAAATACAAGCCAGGATATAATCTGCAAATAATTTTATAATCTTTATAATTACATGCTTTATAATTGTACTCATCTCTTTTTCATATATCATTTTACCGGTATCATCAGATGTAGCCTCCTGGTCCATTCATCATAGCTAATAAGACTGAGAAAATAATTTAGGAGTAATTTACGAAGACTCACTCAGAAGAGGTTTGCAATTGTTGCAAAGTTTTGGCTTGCTGTGGACTGGATCAGAAAAAACTCTTCTCCAGGCTGAAGAAATGTATTATTATTGGAAAAAAAATATAACATTAAAAGCACAAGCTTTCTCCTTACTTGGTTGGTGTAGGAGATGAGAGACAGACCGAGCACAGAAAATCAAAAAATGTGGAACTAGCCCCAAATAATGCCAACAAAAACTATTTATGTATTTTAGCTATTTATTTTTGTCTAACTGAATGGCCATATATCAAAAATGTGTAGTGTCTGCTGCTTGTACCAGCCAGCAGGAAACCAAAGTGAAATAAAATAAAATAAAAAAACATCAAGGAAAGCACATCTGGAATTTTGGACATGCAAATACTTCTTAAAATATTTAGCAATTTTTTGAGCAATACTAATTTCTGTAAAGGTTACTATTTTCTTCAGTTAGTAGCCAAAGACAGAATTTACCGTTATCTGGATAACCTCCTAACAGAGAGCCAAACTTGCTTTCAATAGCACTTGCATTTGTTAAATTTAATTTTTCCTTGATTCATTTTTTGTAAACGGGTATCTTATTTTTATGGCTATTACATTACATGAATGATTACAACACAAAGACATTGTTGAGGGTACTCAGTAAGGGATGCCTACTTGAAAAATATCAGTAATAGCAAGTATCAGAGGGGTAGCCGTGTTAGTCTGGATCTGTAAAAGCAGCAAAGAATCNATAGCAAGGATGAGCTTGAAATGTTATTTGCATGAGGTTGAAAACATTAAAAATAGCTGATGTTCCTACTCTTTCTTGAGCGTTACCACCAACCCAAGCAATGAACTGGCAAAGAGTGGCAAGTTTTTAGTCCAAAATAAGACTGAATTTCTATAGTAAACCACTCAGAGAAGATGGAGATTTTGTTTTGTTTTTCTGTCATGGAAAAATGTCACACACATATACCTACCTATAAAGATATATAAGAGCTATTAAAATATTACATGTTTACACAGATTTGAGTACATCAGACAAGAAGCATGAGAGCTAACATGCATCGTATTTGCTCACTTTAGCAGATAATTAGCATAATTATTACAATAATTCTCCTCATCACTGTCTCTGCCCCTTCTTCTGTCTCACTCTACTCTTTTGAGGCCCTCTTCCCTCATTTTGAAAAAAAAAAATTCCTTTTGCTTCCTAGGGGTGCACAGATTCTCACAAGCTACACCACAATCTCCTCATCCTTCCCCTCCCACATATCAAGATTCTTTTCTAGTTACCAGCAGAAGCATGGTTTCAATAGCTTTTGGTATATAAATGCTGGAGAGGTGAACAGTGATTCAATATTTTGGTTAATGAAAGAATCAGTTTTCATAATGCCCATTGACTCAGAGTTTAGTCAGGTGAGAGTTGCCCATTTTTCCATGAAGTCAGAGTTTTGCAAAGAAACATTGCATTGTGATCTGTTCCACTATTATATTTTTCCCTGAGAGGTTCACCCAAGCTCTCTAGTGACTCTTGACTTAAGATGTTACTTTTTTGGCAATGATAATGATCTGGCAATGGTCCTTTTTAATAGCTTTTTACACACAGTTTAGGATTAAATGAAAAATTATATTTAAAGCAATGTGCTTCTTGTTTCACGCATTTCTTTCCAAAAAGTTTGTACTTAGCTCCATATTGCATGTCAGAATACTACTCGAGAGTTAGTACTCTGTGCAACACTTCAAAATTGTTCTTACAAGTTGGGTCATAATTTGATTAAATAAATCCCACCGCCAAATGATACATGCCTCTAAGTACTTAGGAGATATTTTCTGTGTGTATTTTGTAGCATTTTATATGCTACTGAGATAAATCCATGCAACAGGGAATTACATACTAAACTATCCTCCAAGAGATGGATTTCTGTTAAGCTCTTATCTGCATAGAGATGTTTGTTTATGAATACCATTACTTGGGAAACTGACTAGTGATTTCTGCATAGTCCCATGTGCCTCAATTATGTGAATGTTAACAGGAGAGAATAGCAGCATATTTTTACTCCAAGTTGGTGTAATGAATTACTCTCCAATAAATTGCCAAGAATGAGCATGAATGAGCCCCAGTGCAATTCATTTCAGGTGCAGAGCTGTGCCCACAAAAAATGGAAGTCCTTCACCACCAACCTCCTGTCCATCACTCTAGCAGTACCACTGGAAGTGATGTTTTGGCATTAGACAACAGTAACTGATAGTGAAGAATCTTTCGGAGCACCACTTTGGGGAACGGTACTTTCAGTAATATATCAAAAAGGATTGTGGCTTCAGATATTTGTATAAATGCCATTAAGTGTTAGGTATTGGTGAAATATCTAACCCCCCAGACTATCCCCTGGTGATCACACGATATGCCCATATCTAAATAAAAATTATAACTATCGACAGGACCTTTCCTTCCTGACAACATTTCCATAAACCTCATGGATAATTTTCATCTGATTAAAATAATCTCTCTTTTTAAAACTAACAAAAAAACCCCAAGATCCTCCCTATCCCTTGTTTCTTATGCAAACAGAGAACAGATGATATTGGATAGATATGACAACGGTTGTATTCACCCAAATTCATCTGTTACAAATAGGGTAAGACAGAACTTCTTTGCTGTCAATGACTCCCAATTGAAATTTCATAGAAAATGCTAGCTTAAAAAAAAAAAAAAAAAGTAAGGTTGCACAATGAAACATACTAAAATCGGGAATTACTAAATTAAGGATGGCTGTGCAATTTTAGTTCTTCCCTCGTGTATACATTATAATACTGTTAATTACTTGATCACATAGTATTTTTTCATGCTTAAGTCCCTTTTGAATTCAATGGGATGTAAGTACATGCTCAGTTGTCGTCCTGAATAGAGAGGCTTCCCTGATTCAGAATACGTGTAGGTTGTATGATGCACAGTGAATGAAGTAGCTGTTCATTTTTATAACTATTTATTTACTTAGGAAGTTTTAACAGCTTTACAAATCATTGCCATGTAAAGATCAGAAACAAAACAATATTCATTACAACAGTGAGTTTATTTTTTTCTTTTAGAGAAATATTATGATGTAATAAAATAATCAAATCTCTCTAACAGAGATCAAATAGCATCATCTCTATGTAACAGAATGAACCTCTTTGTTGCTGGTGATTTTATTAAATAGAGTGAAATTATTGACTTACTCATTTACCAAACCAGGCACAACTATCAAAAATTAATAGTAAAAAAAACTGGACAAATATGCCTTTTTTTTAAGCTGGCAAACTTACTTTGATTATTGAATAAATGGTAACCAAATAGCTACAGTCTTGGAAAAGACCTGCAGCTTGTGGTCGTTAAGTGTAAGCTCTGGATACTCTCTGGCTTTTTTCATAATTAATTTTTTCTGCTGATAAGGATGAAAATTTTACAATTAAATCTCTGGGTCTGTTGTGAAGACCAGGCAGAGTGAATAACCTTATGCATTCTGTCTACTTTCCCTTAGCAGAGCACTCGGATTTAACAACTGTGCAACTACATACCAAAATGGGTTTCCTCCTTCATAGACTTTAAGGTCAGAAGGGATCATTATGATCTTCTAGTCTGACCTCCTGCACAACGCAGGCCACAGAATCTCACCCACCCCGCTCCTGTAACAATCCCTGACCTATGTCTGAGCTATTGAAGTCCTCAACTTGTGGTTTAAAGACTTCAAGGTGCACAGAATCCTCCAGCAAGTGACCCATGCCCCACGCTGCAGAGGAAGGCGAAAAATCCCCAGGGCCTCTGCCAATCTGCCCTGGAGGAAAATTCCTTCCCAACCCCAAATACGGCGATCAGCTAAACCCTGAGCATGTGGGCAAGACTCACCAGCCAGACACCTGGGAAAGAATTCTCTATAGTAACACAGATCCCACCCTATCTAGTGTCCCATCACAGGCCATTGGGCATATTTACCGCTAATAGTCAAAGATCAATTAATTGCCAAAATTACGCTATCCCATCATACCATCCCTTCCATAAACTTATCAAGCTTAGTCTTCAGCACTGAAGCACTGAAGCACCCCTTAAATTCTAACATAGTTATCTGGATAACCTCCTAACAGAGAGCCAAACTTGCTTTCAATAGCACTTGCATTTGTTAAATTTAATTTTTCCTTGATTCATTTTTTGTACATGGGTATCTTATTTTTATGGCTATTACATTACATGAATGATTACAACACAAATTTCCTGGTGCCCTACGCAGCTGCATACTTTGCGTATGGGTAAGGATGGCCCTGGTCAGTGGCAAAGTGCCTGCTGAGGCTGTCTGTCAGCTAGTTCTGGGTTCCTAGGAGGTACACTGAGGACAGGGTGATGTGTTCTTGATAAACCAGTTCCATAAATTGACTGCTTCTAAGAACAGGGGAACTGATCTGGCTTCACCTTGTTTGTTTTTCTAGAATGTGGTTGTCATATTGTCTGACATTGTGAAAATAGATTAATGGTAAGAATGCACTGCATGCTTCTTAGACTGCTCTGAGTTTCAGGAATTTTGGGTCCCTTCCTGTGTGACCATCCATCTGAGTCCTCCAACCTAACAAAAGGTGGTGTCTGTGATTACTGTCCTGTCCGGTGTGGGGATAGGAAAGGAACACCCATGCACACTTGTGCAGGATCTTTCCCCAAAGTTAGAGAAGTCTTTATCTTGATGGGGATTGTCACTACAGTGTTCATGTTGTGTTGTGTTTGCTCAGTATATATACACTGTTCAAAGCCAAAGCTTTTAGGTGGCAGAGGCAGAGTCTGGCAAATGGCGTTACGTAAATACATGTTCCCATGTGAGCCAGGAGAGTAAGACAAACCCAGACTGATGTCTGAGGGTTGTGCATGACCTGATCCATCAGGTATCTTGCATCCGAAGAAGTGGGTATTCACCCACGAAAGCTCATGCTGCAAAACGTCTGTTAGTCTATAAGGTGCCACAGGATTCTTTGCTGCTTTTACTGATCCATCAGGTTGTCTTCGGCTTGGATCTGTCCTTAGGGAGATAGACTCAGTCAGAGCAAGGGTTTACGGTCACTCCTATGAAATCTATAGTAGGGGTCAGAGCTGGAGTAGATTTCTCCATGTTCACAGATATTTCCAAGGATGGTAGGAGACAAAGCAGTGATGAGGTCGATGCTATGACTTTTGGATGCGTCCTGCCTGTAAGAAGCCTGTTGTCTAGATACAGGAAGATGATGGAACTGCCCCCATCTGAGTTACACTCCTACTATGGAAAAACACTTTTGTGAAGACCCTGAGTGCAGATATTAGACCGAACAGGAGTATCCTGTATTGACAATGGTCAAGACACACCACAAAATCTTCTGTGGAAAGGGTGAATATCGCTGTGAAAGTACACGTCTTTCATATCAAGAGCTGCGAACCATATGTCTTTTTCTAGGGATGGCATTTTCAATGCCAATGTAACCATGTGAATAAAAGACACTGAGTCGCCGCAGGTCAAGGATGGGTCTCCACTTTCCTGTCTTTTTGGGGACTAGAATATTTGGAGTAAAACTCTTCCTTGATGTTAAAGAGGTACCCACTCTATTGTTCCCTGTTGGAGGAGAGATTCTACATTCTGAAGGAGGATCTCCTTGTGAGAGTGGTCTCTGCAGAGGGATGGAAAAGGAAGTTTTGGAGTGGGTGGGAAGAGAAAACTGATGATATAGCCAGAACTGATGGTACCCAGCACACACTTATCCATTCTTATTGCCCTCCCCACTCCAATTGTGGGGAAATTGTGCTACGTATCTACCAAACTGGATCTCAGAACTGGGTGAAGATGGCATCAACATTGGTTCAAAGCTCCCAGGCATCCCATCAAAGGTATCTTCTGGTCAGGAGGTAAGGCTACATAGCTGCAATAGAGGTGGCTGGGAATGCCTATCTTGATTTCTGTACCTTCTGCCATTTGTGGGGTGGCTTGTAAGAGCATTGGTGGTAGAAGGACTGTAGTAAAGACTTCAGCTTGTAAGACTGTGGGACAGGGTGCTGAGCAGAAAGACTGCAGAATCAGCCCCCAGCCACGCCAGCCCCATTTAAGTGAACAGAGTGGAGCTGGCTGAAAAGAACCTGCCCTAATTGGGGAATGAGAGCCAGCTGCCAGTCCAATTAGCCCAGGGCTATACAAGAGGCTGGGAAGAAGGAGGCCAGGGTGTGTGGGACGGAGGAGAGTGAGGGAGTGCAGGCAGGGAGGAAGGGACCTCCTGAGGTCCCTCCCAACCCTGATATTCTATGATTCTATGAAGCCCTTCCCTCCTGGGTTCAGACACAAGGAACCCAGAGCTATGCACGCTGTATGGTGAGAAGGTGGTGGGAGCACAAACTTGTAAATAAAAGCACCAGTGGTTTCTGAACCCGAGGGTCTCTGAGTGACTTTATCTGAGCCTAGCAGAGGCAGGAGCCAGGAGGGCCAGCTGAGCTCTGCTACAGACTGCTTATGGCACTTCCTCTTTGGGACTGGTGTATATATACCCAGGGAGTAGAAGGCGGCCTGGAGTCTTTTAGTGAATGCAAAGACTTACCTGTCTTCTGGATGAAAAGATTGATTTCAAAGGACAAGTCCTGCATGTTGTTCTCCCTGGGGAAACCTGAAGACTGTAGCCAAGATTCACAGCACATCACTATAGCAGTTGCAGGATCAGCTGGTCTACCACAACCTCTAACTAGGTTCTTGCTACTGATCTGCCCTTGCCAATTAGGACTTGAAATTGAGCCCTATTGTCCTGAAGTAACTTGTCTTTAAAGTCCAGGAACTTAGAATAATTTTAAAAAACAATTATTTTGCCAAGAGGGCCTGATAGTTGGAAATTCTTAATTGGAGACTGATGGAAATAAACACTTTTCTCCCACTAAGGTCTAAATGCTTGGCCTTCTTCTCCACAGGGATGGGCTTTGGGTACTGTCATCTGGACTTTTCTGTGGTTGCGTGGACAATGAGGGAGTTCGACAGGGTGGGAGATCAAAAACTCCACTCCCTTAGCCAGGACAAAATGCTAATTTTCTGCCCTCTTAGGGTGGGGCACAGGTAGATGGCGTGTGCCATACAGTTCTTGCCATATATGCTTATGAAAATATATATATGACATAACTGGAATATGTTTTATGCTACATATGCCATGTAACATATCTCTGTGAAGGTTATGATCTACTGAATCTAATTATCCTATTTGTATACATGTGTCATTGTTGCATTCGAAGTTATGAATATTGGCTGTGTACTTGCTTGATTTCTAAATAGCCTTAGTAAAGCATTTGGTCAGCTTCTTGAGAAAGGAATGTGCAAATTAAGTGCCCAATCAAGAAACACTTAAAGGACAATGAATCTTGGAAGGCTCGAATCCACATAAGAAGTCTACCTGAGAATGTTCAGGGTAGCATGTAAACAATGGCGGCCGCCTGTAAAAACTGAGTCATGCATGGACATGTGACCTGCCCATGTGACTCCAAAACTCCATCTTGGAGCTGGACTTTGCATAGGAGAGAGGAGGGGGCCTCCACCCACAAGAGAAAGTCTACTTAAACCCCTGGGAGACCCCTCCACCACCAAGGATACCTGAAAGAAACTGGAACAAAGGACAGTAACTACAGGGGGTGTGAGTGATTGCTGGACCCAGACTAGAAGGAGACTAGTCTGTAAAAGGAAGCTTACTGGAACACCACTGAGGGTGAGATTTTGTCTGTATTCAGTTTTCTTATGGTATTAGACTCAGACTTGCGTGTTTTATTTTATTTTACTTGGTTCTCTTTGTTCTCTGATGTTTTTTCCTGTAAATATTTCAAAGTTTTTTATATAGTGAGTTGCTATTCTTAGTAGTTAGAATCCTTACCCTGAGGATTCCTCCAGTCCCCTAGAGCAGGACTTAAATTATGCCCAGACTTCTTGGCTTCAGTCAGTGATGACCACTGGAGCTGCCTCTACTGCCTTTGAGAAACTCATCTAACCACTAAGTGCAGTATCTGCCACTCCTTCCTCAGTTGAACATGGCAGGCACAAGAACTCTGGCTTTGGAAGCACCTAATGGAATGTGCCATGAGGCTCAGTCAGATGCATGGCAGTGAGACCCCTCCCCACCGTACGTTGGGCTGAGACCTCGAGGAGTGTGCCTCCTAGCTTGAGGTCTGACTCAGTAGTGGGAATTGTGACGGGTTGGATCACAGAAACCCCCTTGGGAACTGGCAACTGATGTGCCAAGACTACTTCTGCCCCTGCTTTCCCTGCCTTCCCAGCTTGGAACTTCAGTGCCCTGCCTGGTTTGAGCCAGACCCACTAGCTTGCTGCAAACCCAGACCCAGGTCTGAACCACGTCCCCTAACAGCTGTAGGCTTAATTGTAAACAGGTTAAGAAGTGTTCCTGTCTTTAACATTCAGATGCCCAACTCGCAATGGGGTCCGAACCCCCCAAAAATCCGTTTTACCCTGTAAATTCCCCCAAATTGTTCCCCCCCTAAAACACTGATAGAGAGAGAAATGCACAGCTGTTCCCCCCCCCCCACCCCCACACACAGACATCAACCGGTGCGTTATAAATAAAAAAAAAAGTCTATTTTTTAAAAAAAAAAGATAAAAATGTTAATCAAATAAAAAAAAAAAAAAAAGGGGAAGGGGGGGGGGGGGGGCGAACAGCTGTGCATATCTCTCTCTATCAGTGTTATAGAGGGCGAACAATTTATAAGTTAAAAGTGATTTTATTAAATACAGAAAGTAGGATTTAAGTGGTTCCAAGTAGTAACAGACAGAACATAAGTTCCAGATACTGGAGATTCCTACTCAGGTCATGTGGAGGTAAGAAGGAACTGGAGAGGCATTGTTCCGTACGGACCCTCATACCCGCTGCATAGTGCATAAGGAGAGCAAGGGCGCAGGCACGGACAATGGACACTACTTGCTAGAATTCTCCACTCTCAGGCGCATGGAGTGTATGCATACTCCATCTTCAAATGCTGGTCCCTATGTGTATTCCACTGTGATGAGCTGGCTCTTTTGGATGGCAGCAAAAAGGAATTGGTAACTACGGTAGCAGAATGGGCATTTATTTGAAGACCATGGTTTGAAGGTAAACACAAAGAAAACTGAAGTTATGCAAGTAGAGAAGGCAGAAGAAGAGCTGTTGACTGATGTTTCAGGAGAGAAAAGCTGAAGCAAAAGAAAATTTGTGTACTTGGGAAGTATTCTTAGGGCTTTCCTCCACTACCCCGCAGTTCAGACTATGGGGTGTGAATAGCTATGTGCACTAAGGTGCTACACTAAAACTCCCCCATGTGGATCCCGTCAGCACAAACTAAAAGGTCCCTACTATTAATATGAACTAGGAACCTTTAGTTCATGCTGGCAGCATCCACACGGAGGAGTTAAAGTGCCGCACTTCGACGTTTGCTGCTGCTATTCACACCCCAAGAACCCAAACTATGGAGCAGTGTAGACATGCCCTTAGTGCCATTGGAGAGAGATCTGGAGAACTGAAAAGATGAACCCAATGTGCATGGGCTGCAGTGAAAAAGATGTCAGAAATACTATTGGACCGGCAATTAAGCAAAAAGAAAAATATGTGATCTATGGTTTAGAAACAGTGGGTCTTGTTATGGAGATGGAGGAAAAGCAGATACAGGTTGTAGAAAATAAAATACTGAGGAGAATGGCAGGATAACAGAGGGTAGGCAGAGTGTGCATGGAAGAAATTAGGGGGAAGATTAACTTGGGACTCTCAGTGATAGGGTGAAAAGCGCGTGTTTGAGGTGGGCTGGACACGTGATAAGAATGAGAGAAGAACTAGAAAAGAAAACGTGGGAGGAAGAAGACAGCAAGAAAGGACATGAAAGACTGAAGGTACAATGAAAATACTCTGTCAAGAGAAGTTTGAAGACAAAAAGGACCAGAACTCCAAGACCGACGAACCTGTGCTATGAACTGGAAGGAGTGGCAAAGAATCGTGGGCACCTCTGGCTCTTTGTAAATGTGAAAAGGAGTCAAGAAGTGAAGTGAAATGTTTGTGTTTTAGTATTCTGCTGTCCAGTTCTTGGCTGTAGTTGCAGCTGCTGGCTTTAATATCTATTTTTAGCTTCCCGTTCCTCCCCCTATTTATTTTCTGTTCATTTTTGGGATTAACACTGGTCAGATTGGGTGCAGTCTCCTATTGTACAAATCACACTTTCGGGAAGTGATCAAACAATTACTTTCACGGAACTGTGGGTCTCAGATGACAGCAGCTGCTACAGGAAAAAATGCTGTGACAGAATAAAGTATAAAAGTTGCTATAGTATACAGTTTTGCCATCAGATCTCTGAGAAGAGGTACCCCTCCATTCAAATTTAGTTTACTCTGTCCCATACAAGTTGTATCCTCTCACTTTTATTACTACTAACAACTTATATCAGAAAACAACGATATAATAATCCTGGCTGCACTGAAGTCAGGGGAGTTTTACCTTTGACTTCAATGGAAACAATATTTCACCCATTAAACCTATATCATGTTAAGATTCTTGTAACAATAATTTTCTTGCTTTCTTATTTTTGATCTTTCATTACATTATTTCCTACATTCTTGCTGTGCTATGTTGAGAGCTATGTTTGCTATTGAAAACTAGACATAGGCTAAGGTGGCTGAAACCAGGTTAACTATTATTTAAGGAAGTGGGATGGAAAAACAGGCACTTTCCCAGTAAAAGTTGATCCCTAATACAACCCAGTTAGCTACACTGTACCACTGGATCCTATATACAGGCTTGCTCAATACAGTGACAGGACTGTTAATGCATACTGTGGGTTATCACTGAGAGTGTAATTTAGCAGTCTCAAAATGGCAAATTAGTGCCATGGACTTGAAATCTGAAGGTTCTCTCATGTTGGCCCCCAAATATAATATTTCAATGATGGCTGAAACAGCTAAATAAACAACGAGGAGTCCTTGTGGCACCTTAGAGACTAACAAATTTATTGGGCATAAGCTTTCGTGGGATATAACCCACTTCATCAGATGCATGGAGTGGAAAATACAGTAAGCAGGTATAAATGGACAGCACATGAAAAGATGGGAGTTGCCTTACCAAGTGGGGGGTCAGTGCTAACGAGGCCAATTCAATTAGGGTGGATGTGGCCCATTCCCAGCTTATGCCCAAATAAATTTGTTAGTCTCTAAGGTGGCACAAGGACTCCTCGCTGCTTTTACTGATACAGACTAACACGTCTACCCCTCTGAAAGCTAAATAAACGTTATCTTAAAGCCTAACAACCACAAGTGACTTCTAGTGTAAGTGAATTAATGATACTGCTGTGATGTACCTTGACTGTGTTCTCCCTCTCAGCCTCTGCAACTGGTTCCTGTCTGTGTGTGAGAGGCTGGGATCAGCACTATATCTTGTCCTACAAGATAGCAATGTTAAACCTCCTGATATGTATGCAGTGTAGTTGTAACCATGTCTTCCTGATGAAATTTAACCCTTTCCAGCATACATCTATCTTATTAGAGTCAATAACTGCCCCAAGCAATACTTACTTTGTAGGTCATTATTAATCAAATGACATCAACGCAGTCCCAGAGTTTGGTAGATACAAGGATCCAGCATAATATGAATATTTGTAGATAAAGAAAAGTACTATGTGAAATAACTGAATCCTGAGAAAATACAGATTGTAACGTATTACAATATTTAATTTAAAATTTCCGGTCTTTCAATAGCCTCCACATTTTATACAGTTATCACAACACTGAACTTTCAATGCCAACATTCTCTCAAGAGCGATATGAAGAAAGTTCCCAGTTTGGGGAGAAATGGCTTCAGCCATACAACTCATGGTAGTATTAAAGAGAAGACTCCCAAATTTCTACATCAAGGTCTAGACCTGAAAGACAAGTATTAGTACTTTATGCAGGCCAGATGCTTAGGTCCAGCTACACAAAAGTTCCTTAATGCTGTATAAGTAGCCTCTTCAACAAGCCAAGTGGATGGTCAGGCCTGATGCCAAAAAAAGGGACAGAGCCATAAATGAAGACTTCACTCAGATGTCCTCCATAAATTAAGGTCCCCCTGCTTAGGCTTTGTTATTCCTATCAAGTGCTAAAGGGGAGGGAAAGAGACAGATAGACAGACAGTCGGACACAAGGATCCACTTCACATGGGGATGTATGCCCCACATAAACTTTCCCAATTATATGGGAGGAAAGAATATTTGCCCCAATGCTCGTCTCCTGACTAACGTCAGTCAAACACTCGCTCCATGCTGTGCATCCCACTTTCTCATCCTTACCCTACTAGGACACCTCCCCCGCCCAGGGCTGGATTTACACCTAATGCGCCCCTAGGCACAACTTCAGTGCCCCTCCCTGCCTACAGATGACCTTTGTGTTGCACACAGTTTTAGAGAGGTAAGGTGCCCCTGAGCACGTGCCTACTGTGCCTAATTGGAAATCCCGTCCTGCCTCTGCTATCATCATCCTACCTGCTGCTAAGGAAAGCGTCTTACATTCTGCCCTAGAAGGATGCTGGGATTTAGCAGCCAGGTAGCAGTTATGGAGCTGTCCCTGAGGAAGAGTTATGTCCTCAGGATCTCGTTGGGTTTTGTGACTGTGGAGGCCTCCTAAGACCACACAGCTCTCTCTCATTCTGTGCTCTGGAGGGCTGGTAATTTGACCATGCAATGTTATTTTTACTTCTCTGTTGCTTCCAAAGATTTTCCTTACAATCTCTTTTTTCCTGTTTAAACTCCCACACATCACAGTCAACTTACACAAATTGGCTTCTCATCCATAATGACACTACTTGTAGCAATTAAAGTGTTATTGCAGGTGATGACAAAAATATGTTCAGTTTTAAAGAGAAGGCAGTTTGCAAGGGTACATCTGTAACTGAAGAGAATGAAGAAATTCACAACAAAATCTGCTTTTGATTTGCAGGCAAATCACCTCAATTTATCAATAAACAATTATAATTAAAGATGGGATATAGTATTAACATAGTATAACATATTTAACATTCATTTATTGTTGTGGATGAGGGAGACTGATGCAGTAAGTTATCCTCTGTCTCTATTTCACAGAAATTAAATATGAACGAAATATTCTTTTCTATAGAATTCAGCCCATGTTCAATTTTATACTTGTGTAAATAATATTTTTTCTTACAAAAAGTTTAAGTCCCGTATTTAAAAAAATAATTGCTTTAGGAAAATGTAATTAACTTTTAATGCTTACTAAAAAAAGAGGTTGATGGCCCTGTTTAGATCCAGGCACAGTGCCTGGGGGCAAGGCACTGGCATCAACAAATAGCTCTGTAATTCTGCAGCTGCCACAGACACTTATTAGGCATCATGCCAGGCAGGGTCCAGATCCTGAGAAACTAGGAGTGAAATTAGAATCTGGCCTATTAATTTCAACTGCGGTGTTACCCAAGAAAGGCCTAAAAGATTGGGTCCAAAATTTAATCCTGAAACACATTGTATGATGCTTAACTGCATTGCAAGGATCCAAAACTTCAATTTTACAGCACTGTACAATAGATGCACCTCTTCTCTCCCCCAAAAATGTTCTATAGTAAATATTTTCTCACAGTAAATACAAAATCTAGAACAATTTACATCCCCTTTTACTCATTTATTTTAGACATGGTGCATGTTACAGTGATCAAGAGTATGGGTCTATATTTTCACTACAGTTTCTTGCAGAAGATGGGTTCTCTCTGTCTCTCAAAAAAAGCAGTACATGCCCTCACGGTACACCTACACTCCAGCTGGGAGGTGTAATTCCCACCTCAGATAGACATATAAATGCTAGCTCAACTAGAGCTAGCGGGATGTCTACACTTTGAGATGGGGATGGTGTTGTGATCATTGAACCCACAAATTTACCCTAATTGTGATCGCAGTTGTGAAAAGTGAATGAAAGTTCACAAGATGTCACAGCAATCTGTAACAACCAATGTTAATGGGAAAAGGTACAAAAGGGAGACAGAGTGAATTAGTTCAAACAAAAAGGCTTACTGATATAATTCAAGGACTGTTAATATCATGTCTGGTAAACAGAAAAGTGTGGGGCTAGAAATTGGTGTGTCAGAAATTATGCCTGATGGTGGACAAAATAACGACGGGATGCGCTATTTCACCCTCGCTTTCTTTTGGGGTCCTTAAAAGAAAGAGAGACTTTGAGAGGAAAAAATGGCAGAGGCGAAGCAAAGGGGGAAAACTACTGACTGGAGAGAAAGAAAAGAAAAAAAAAAAAGAGAGAAAGAGTAACTTCACCATCATGTATGCCACCCCCATTATCTCCTGGAACCCTACTATCTACCCTAACATTACTGGGTCTTCGCCATCCTGATCCTGACGGATGTCCTGACTAGACCAGGCCAGAGAGATAGACCTCAGATGACACCACCACTTCTACCAGATCCGGCTAAATCCTGAACATCACCTGGGACATGAGACTTTGTCTCCACCCTCCCCAAAATGTGTCATTTTCCTTCCCTACCTTATTTCTTCTTTTTCCTATTTCTTTCCTTTTTCACAAGAGTCCATCTTAACTAAAACTGCATATTGTGCAATACTTCTGTAAGCCTGTGACCAGAAAGGCAGCTAAAAGCAATGCCAGGTCTCAGAGCAGCTAAGACGACAGTGTGGTATGCTTGTGTTTTCCAGCAGTGAGGTTGCAAGTCAGAGTCACCACCAGAGACAGAAGCTGCATATTAAATCTTTGCCGTTCTCTTCTTTCAATTTTTGTGTGTTTGTCTTGTTTTCTCCTCTAAGAAATGGGATTGGACTTTAACAGCAGCAGCGACAACACCAGCCCATTTTAACTAACTTATTTTCTTTTCCCCAAATGGATAGTTATTACCACCTTTAATATAATCTAGGAGACTGTCAAACAAGTGGCGTTTCCTTTTAAAAACTCGCTCCAGCTACAGGGAAAGGGAACAAGGTTATGGTTAAAATGAAAGCCTTACTTAATATACTTTACATTGCAAATGCTTGAACCTTTTTTCATTCTTTTCTGTATCTTTATTAAGGGATTTAAAAGATTTTTAATGGTGTGTTTCCCATGGCACTAAACAGGCTGTTCTATATTCCAAACCTTGAACCTTCTTTAAAACTGTTTAACATTGGACAGTATCATCAGGGTCGTGTTAACATCTTTCACTCTTTGGGCCCATTTGTTCCATCTAAATTAATACAACAGTGTGATTCACAGCTCAAGGTGACATACCCCGTGCTAGCTCTCATGGAGCTAGTGTGCTAAAAGTAGAGTGCTGTCCCAGTGGCACGAGCAGCTAGCCACCGAAAATGCTACCCATCCAAGACGCGAGGCATGTACCCAGGGCAGCTAGCCTCGCCTGCCGCTTGCACCACCACGACTACACTCTATTTTTAGCATGCTAGCTTGATGACAGCTAGCACAGGCATGTCTCCTCGTGCTGGAAATCATAGTCCCAGCTCAAAGTGAAGACATACCATAAAAACAGCAGTGTTGCTGTAGCTGCACAGGCAGTAGCTCAGGCTAGCCACCCTAGTACATACCTAAGAACTTGGACAGGGCAGTAGTGATAGTATTCTCCCGTGCCACCATGGCCCCACTGCTCTTTTTAGCATAAGCGGAGGTAGCATGTGTACATCTAACTGAGCTGGGAATTACACCTTCCAGATGCAATGTAGACATAGAATCAAAGAAATCAACTTAGCTACCCTGTAAAAATGTGAGCTCTCCAAGAGTGACAGAGGTAGAATGTTACATGCCCATTTGCAAAGTAGTTTGTTATTTTATGTATTTCTGTAGGCAGATATTCCAGCATATTTAATAAAATGTACCTCAATTTGTAGATCAACCACAGATGCAGAACACAGAAGATGAAAGTTCCTGTCTCAAAGAGCTTACGCTCTAAAATCTAAATAAATAAAATAATGCACCAAATTATACTGATTCTCCACTGTCCTATACCACATGTAGTCATTTATACCAGTGTAAAACAGGTGTACAATGCTACCATTATGATGCAGTAGATTTAGACATCAACTCCTCACTCACTTTGGACAGGCATAAATGACTACACAAGGTGCAAAGTAGGGGAGAATCAACCTCTTGGTGTCTTATCCACAATCGATGACTAGCCTTAATATTTTAAATTACAAATTTCTGCAAGAAATGGGAGAGTGACTGGAGCAGTTTCAGTGCCTTCTCTCACGGGCAAGTTCTTTGCCTTCCAATCTGCCATATAAAATATCTAAATCTTAGAAATAACCTGTGCCAATGGCATTGGCTATTAGTACAGTAAAGAAACCTATTTTACTGTGCAACTACAATAAGAAATCAGACACTCTAGCACTAGAGATCAGCTAATATCTAAAACCAGAAGCACTTGAGGTAAAGTAGTTAAGGAATAGGAGCTAAAAGAAAATTGGCCAAAGGGACAAGAGGTGGAGTAAAAATAGTTACTTGTATTATTTTTTATGAATATTATGTGCCTTCGTTTGCCTGATTGATATTAGCCTGCTTGTCTGCATGGAGTTAAATCAAAGGAGGGAACAAACAGGAAACAAAATAATGACAGAGATAAGGTGCCTTCAGAGAGATAGCAAGGGTCTTTAAAGGATCAATGGTGGAATTATTATTAGGAAATGCCCCCTGCCTGGCTCTAGCCAGGTAGCAAAGTTTATTCTTCCCAGGCCCTAGCCTGGGATCAAAGAGATGCTAACCCATTAAAGATGCCTGCATAGAGAGGAAGGAGGCGGGGGTGAGTGGGTTGTCAGCAGCTGCTGGAGGATAAACTCTATCCCTGCAGCCTTCTCTCACTCTCTGCTTGTCAGTCTGTCTGTCTCTCTCCCAGCCAGAGATGGAGGTAACTGGGCTGAGCAGAATTTACCAAAGCTTACAAGGAAAGAGTTAGGCCGTGTCCACACTTACAAAACTCAGGCTGACATAGCTATGGAGCTCAAGGGTATGAAAAATCCACACCCCTGAGTGCCATAGCTATGCCAACCTAACTCCTGATGTAGATACATCTAGATTGATGGAAGAATGTTTCCATCAAGCACGCTACTGTCTTTTGGGGAGGTGGTGTCCTTACAGCTGCATCTCCCCTATGCAGTTATGCCATCATAGCTATGCCACCATGCCATTATAGTCCCCATAGTGTAGACATGGCCTGATGTTTAGATAAAAGGAAACATGTATAAGCATGTATTGTTTTAGTGCTTTTCTCTGCTTGCTATATACTTTGGGTGAATAAATAAAGCTTTGTTTTGAAGAAGCTGTTTTTGAGTCACTTTAATTAGGTGCTGTCACAGGGTCCGGAAAGAAAAAGGCTTACAGGTGCCAAACAGTTGGGGAAACAGAGGAGCTGCCACTGAGAGATCCAGTCCTAAAGTGGTTGGACAGCCCTGTTCTATCCTTGAGGGAGGTGAAGGAAGCCTAACTTGTCACCTGAAGGGTGTAATCAAGGAGGACTACAAGAGGTCTAAAGCACAGTTCACCCAGTCACCATGACAGATGGGAATAAGATGAAAGTAGGAAGGTAAATGTGGAGCGAATGAGGGAGACAGATATTACAAGGGATAATGAGAAAAAATAAACAAACAGAAAAAGTAGATAAAAACAGGAAGAAAACAAAAAGAAAATGTATCCCACTGAACACAGTCACTTGTGGAGAAGAACCACTTCCAATAAGGCCAATTCAGGCACTAGGAAGTAGAGGGAGAAATAGAAAAGAGTTTTAATCATTACCTAACTTAAAAATACTATTAGTTAAAAAGGGGAGGGGGCGGATGATCCTTGCTATTAAAATATTTATATATCCTTCCTTTTGCTCATTGATGGATCACATGCAAATTTCTGAAACCTTCAAATAACATTTTAATTTAAATAACCCATTATAATTCCAGATATTTACTGCAATTTCACTGTATTCTAAATTAAATAAATTCTAAACATGGCTCCAGTCCTAGAAACACTAAAGCATGCATAACTTTAATTACATGAGTAGTGCCACTGATTTAACTGCACACAACTTGGTGCTTTTAGTTAAGCATATGCTCAATGTGTTTGCAGGATTGGGGCCTATAAATGTGTGTGCACATTTTAAGAAGCTAGTCACATTTTAACACTTTATATTGTATTTTTACCCAGTTTTAATAAATAATGCAACAAAAAGATCATTTACACAGTACTGTTTCATGCTTTTCACATACAGAAAAAGAGATTATAATTTACAGAAGCCAAAGAATAATGTTAGATTTCACAAAATAAGTTGTCAGACTAACTATGATGTTCCCTGTGCTTTTTACAGTACAAAGCCTGAGCACCTGGTGATGAATTGCTTATGAATTACCCTACAGCAGGTTCATTTAAAAGCCAGGCGTGGCCATCACTAGAATTTTAAGATTTATTTTAATACCTAATTTGACAGTAGATGACTTGAACCCTACATTGGACCATAAATATTAATAATGTTATAATGATAGGAGAGTCAAAAGACAAAGTGCAATCAGTATTTAGCAGGCGGGCGGGGGTGGGGGTGGAGATGGGGGGAGTTCGCCAGTATAAAACCAACAGTGGGAATGACAGATCCACATTCCAGCTAAAAAGACAAAGCTGATATGCTTAAAAGTACATGTTTAGGATTCTAGACTTGGCTTAACTCAAACGGCTTTGATTGAACGGGGGTCCCTTAGCAGTATTAAAACTACTCTAATTGCATTCTTCAAGCCAGCTGAAGGCTGACAGCTTCCGCTCTCCAGCTCACTATCAGAGCACATCAAGGGATTCTATTATGAGAGGAGCACCTGGTCCAAATTTATTTCAACGGCCCAGAGCAAAATGGGAAGGTGCTTAATGTTCAACCACAATGGTGACATTTTTACGAGATATCCAAAGTTCAGAAACAAACAAATGAAGGGTTTGAAAGGAGCACGAACAGAAACTGTGACAATAAAAATTCAACATTAATATATCAATTTTAAAACATATACCACCCAAACTCTAGGGGACCAGGCCAAAAGTTCAGTGCAGGCAAAAGAAAAAAAATCCTTACATATATTAAAACCACTGTGAATATTTTTAAAGAAAGAAATATTGACCTTTTACTGCACATGATGCATTGAATTTGATTCTATGCTAGGTGACTACTGAAATGGGTAGTAACATTAAATCACACATAAAAAAGTGAATTGAGGCACATTTCAGCTTTAACACTAAAATACAGGGGCATTTTCAGCTTATGTCAGACTTTTTAGTATTATTTTAACCTATTTTCTTTTATCCCCAGGTAGCATTAGCTTAAACAAACTCGAACTCCTGACCAAAATGCATGCAGGCCAAGATTTTAAAACTCATATATCCATAATGATAAGTTGGGTAAATAAATATTCTGGTTTGTTTTTTTTAAAGTATGGTAAGGGTTGTTTGCTTGTATTGTTTTTAACCTAGGCTACGATCATGTTTCGTTGGAGAAAGCCATCGCTATTGTCAGTGGGGCTCTATGTGGGGTGTAGGAATCTCCCAGAATCAGGGCCAATTTTTTTTTCCCCCAGCTACAACTCAACAGCTCCTAGGTAGACATTAACAAGAGTGATGTAAATTGATAGGAGACCTCTTGTAAATGGATATTAATGTGGCTGCAGAAACACCAGCCAGTGCACTAAACCTATTTTTAAACAGTTATTATTAATCATTTTATTGTTTTATCGATATAAAACCACAGAATAAAAGTAAAGAAAAAGCTACATGGAAACTTGCAACACCAGGCAGTTACACTGAAAATGTCAATTAACTCTTTACAATACTGATATTTAGAAGCAATTTTGAATATATATTCCTAAAAGATGAAAAGCAAAAGAATTATCCACCCATTCTTTTTGTAGAATTTTATTATTTTTCTTTAGTATTTGGGTTTTATCTTTTATAGAAAATTTCTTTATTAAACATATATTTATGCCTATGTGAAATAAAAGCTCTAACCAATTTATTCTTTTAAATAATTCAGTTAAGCAACATCTATTTTCTATAATTAGCTATGATTAGCTTACTTTTAGATCTACACTGATTCCAGGCATCACTGTGCATTGTATAAAGCTATTATCTTTTCTCTGTGTGTGGCTTTTCTCCCCCCTGTCAAATACATAAAAGTATAATTTAGTAGCAGATAGAATCTACATTATAAGATAAACAACTAGAGGTAGAAAAAGACTTGTTCAAGATAGGACTTCAAATATGTGATCTGTGCAGATAAAAATACAGAAACTGTAAAAATGAAGCACAGATAACTTATGGAATATTTAATGCTCCAATTTTTTATCTTAAAATGCATCTTTGCTTTCTCATGGGATCCTCCCTGCTAATCTGTATAGTGGGCAGACAGATAGGTAATATGCAACAAACCACAGTGCAGCCTTGTTTTGAGTGGAGCCTACTGATATCAATCATTATTTTATGGCTGTTGTGCTTGGTCAGCAGCATACACCTCCGAATCTTTTCCTCCTGCTTTCTCTCTCTCCCCTTTGTTGCAAAATTTCCTTAAAACTATGCTCAATAGCAGAAGAGCTGCAAGTAACATTATGTTTCCTGATTTGACCTACATGGAATGCTTTAGTTTAGCAATGTTTATATCCAAGATTTTCAGAAATCATTTTAGCAGACTATTAAAATAGATTAATGTTACTCTACACTTAGCAAGCAATGTTTGGTATGTAGAGGTAACACTATTAGCATTTAAAGAAATTTATAGCTCCCTTCAAAAGACAAAAGGATAGGAAGCTTTGTTTTTGTTTTTTGGGGGTGGAAAGTAGCACACCTCCACTTAGCAATAAAAGTTCCATAAGGAACCTTCCAACCCTGAACAATCTTCAAGTCCCCTTCTCTTGTATTTCCTTTTGCTGCCATCTCTCATTGCAAGTGTAACATGAAAGATAAATTGTAATTTTGCATGTAGGTATATCACCTCAAATTAGTAACATAAAAATCACTGACATTTATTCTAAAGAAAGCCCTGCTAGCTGGAGGTAAAATGCTGAACTAGCATCTGTCAGTAGTGCTAATTGAGGTAAGGCTGGGGACTATAAAGTACTATTAAAAGAGTATAATAATGCCAAATGGAAATTCTGAGAACATACACTAGCCTTTTGGCATTGTAAATTATTATCCTGGTTAAGTAGCTGGTGCCATGAACAGCAATGCTTTTTTCTAGTATTTCAAGGAACATGCTTATAGTCCACAGTACCTGAATCAATATATTGACAAATTCTTGCAGTATAATTCTAAAATGTTTGAAATCCCTTTTTGATGAAAGTATTCATTTTTTCTTAAAATATGTATTTGTAAAGATTATTGCATTTTCACCCCCAAATTGGATTATTTTAACTCTGCCAGGCCCTAGATAGAATAGTTCATATACAATGAGACAGCCCTTGTCTTAAACATCACAGGCCACAGAAATCATGTTGCACTGCTGCTTCACAGCCTGCACTGACTCTGTTGACTGACAAGTCCACTTGACAATTCTAGTACTGATTTAAAAGCCCACTCTATCACAGAGACCCTCTCTCCTTTCGGGGCCCACCATGGCAGTTTTGAATGTCCAGCATATTACTTAAGTACAGAACCAAGGTAGCTAGAAGAACAGCCTTCTCCCAGGGCAGACCATGAAGAATCATGCCACCTTCTGATCACACCTTGCCATGCCCCTCTTCACCATAGCAGTAGAAAATCCAACATTGCACTCAAAAAGCAAAAGCACATGATTAAACACAGAGTAGGATGGAAACACCAAATGCCCTATGAGACCGTTTTCATTTGTTTGCTTTTTAGTTTAGTGCCAACATAGTACTGTGACAGGATCTTTAGAAAATGATGATAGACAGAGCTTTCGGTGTACAGAACAATGTCTAGCAGAGTTTAAAATGTTCCAGAAATGTTCCAAATAAACTCTATCCCTTGGTTTACCAACAAAACAATAATTCGCTCTCCCTTTCTTCCTTTTATGGAGAAAAACATACAGTTATTCCAATCTTTGGTTGGTCTAGATTAGGCTATTAAATACACAATATGTTGCTAGCTGCAGTTTCTGAACAACTAAGAGACTTGCTGAAATTACAAGAAAACATAATATAATGGCAATATGAAGAATGTTTGTAAAAAAAGAAAAGTAGAGAGACTACATTTAATTTCCTTTTGAGTGAGTGAATGTAACAAGTTAATTTAATCATCAACAACACTGCTCTTTGGGAAACTGCTGGGAATTGAGGTCCAAGCAATCATAGTAATAAATCTCCTCTACAACTTCTACTGGCATCCTTGAAAATACTAAACTATATCAGTTCAAAAGAAAACATGTATAGCCAAATGCAATGGGAGTTATTTTTATATAGATTTGTGCCTAAATTTTGACTTAGGGAAATGTGTAGTAGATCTGGTCAAAAATGGGATTTATTTTTTTTTTTTGACAAATTTGTGCCCTCCTTGTTTAAAAAAAAAAATGAAAAAATTTAACTAGCCCTAATGTTTAGGTTTTGTTTGTGTTAGAATAGAGACAGTACCTTTTCTATTGCAAAGGTTAGGAATTGTTTTTGTTTATAAACCTGCTTCCAGCTCTCATTTAAATCCTAAAACAAATCAAAACAATCTTTCCACTTCAATTTTTTCATGTACAGTTTGCAGGCAATGGAGGTTGTTGTTTTTTTGCTCACATTCCAAACAACCAAGACAAGCAGATTTTGAGACAAAAAAAGAGGTATCAGCCATGCTCTGAAAATGATTCTAACCCCTGCTTGCCATGCCTTATCTCAAAAATGCCGTGTCCTGGGAACTTCAAATAAAGGTTATTTGAAAAGCCTTGGTGAGAACTAGGGCATATGAAGCAAAGCCTAAATTTTGACTTAGGGAACATGTATATGGGAAAGGTATATACTGATTAATTAAGAACGTCAGATACGTCTGTCATGCTCTGTCAAGCTTTAAAGGGCATTGCATTAGTTATGGAGCCTGTAGCTTAAATTTTTTAACGAATTAGTCTCCAGCCCTTTCATTTTCAAAGAAAGACTTCAAAGTCTAAGGAAGTTTGTCATGGTACTTTGTCAGTGTTCAAGTGCCTTCCTTACATACCTTGCTATACATGGGGAGTGTGTGGAGGTTAACTGGGGCACCGTAGACACATTTAAAGCTCATCAGCACCCTGATCACTTTTGTAAGAAATGCAGGAGCCTCACAGGATTCTTAGGAAAGTCACTTGATTCTGACATGTTTTCTTGAATTCCTAATTCAACACTGTATAACCTTTTAAATATGCTCTTCAACGTGTCATATTTGGTAGTGTGTGCCAAATGTCACCAAGAATTTTAAAATAAAATGTCAACTGAAGTCATTCTGACAAGCGGTTTTGTAGCTAAATACAGCAATAAAACTGCTATGGCAACAAAATGTAAGAAAAAAAGTATCCAGCAGTCAGGTGCATTGTTGCCTTGGGGGTTTGTCAGTACACACAAGGCCTTGGGAAGCCAGGGCCTTGTAAGGGTAGATGTACCTATCAGAAATATGGGGTCTCCACCTGCATAGAAGAGGAAGCAGATTAGAGCATTTCTGGGAAATGAAGTTAACTGAGATAACAGGCAGCAAGGAAGCATTAGTGCTTGAAGCTGGAACTCCTGTCCTCTATCTAGATCAGGGGTCTCAAACTCAAATGACCACGAGGGCCACATGAGGACTAGTGCATTGGCCCGAGGGCCGCATCACTGACACTCCCCCTCTCGCTGGCCCCAGCCCCGCCCCCACTCCACCCCTTCCATGAGGCCCCGCCCCTTCCCCATTTCTTCTCCACCTCCTCCCCTGAGCGTGCTCCTCCCCCATCCCTCCTGGAAAGTGCTAAGCGTTATACAGAGCATACAGCTCAGTGCTGCTCCTACAACAAGTCATTTCCAAGCAGTTTTAATAAAATATACACACTCAGTAACACACCTCACTCAAAGGACAAAACACGCACTTAGTTAGATTTACTTCAGTTAAAGCCCCCCCACTGCACTGGGCTGCACCACCACTCCACCCCTGCTTGGCCTCTTCCAGGGGTGGCAGGTTTGTAGAAATTTTGGTGGTGCCCAGAACCTGCCCCCCCAACTCCGCCCCCACCTGCCTACGGCTCTTGGAGGGAGTTTGGGTGGGGGAGGGGGTCTGGGGTGCAGGCTCTGGGATGGAGTTTGGGTGCAGGCTCCGGGCTGGGGCAGGGGGTGCAGGCTCTGGGATGGAGTTTGGGGATAGGAGGGGGTGCAGGGGTGAGGGCTGNGGGGAGCTCGGCGGGCCACGTGTTTGAGACCCCTGATCTAGATGCCAGACCTGCCTCTGCTTCTTTTGGAGAGGCCAGATTTACCTCAGCACACTGAACTGGAGCACTCTGTTTCCAGCTTCCAGGGATGCTTTGGCACATGATCTCTGAACAGTCTGTTTCCTCCTAGAAATAATAGGTCTGAGTGATTCCCCAACACATCACAGCAGAATTAGGGCATGCGCTATGTCAGACTTCCAATATATGCCTGCGTTGCGAGGGAATATTTACCACAACATTTCCCTTTGCTTCACAGCTGGGGATGAATCGGTGTTTAAGCGACCAAAGCAGGGATGAACAAAGCACCTGAGGGAACAAACCCTGAATGAGGCTTGAGCTGTCTGACATCTGATGGGCGAGGGCATGCTCAATGTGCCACGGAAGACATGGGGCTTCCTTCCTACCAATTTACTCTCCACCACTGCAGGTATCTCCTTCCTTAGGAGATCCACGGGAGGGGACAGTGTGGCTAGTTAGACCTTAACAGCAACAAGGAGGCCTGCAAAAACCCAGCAAAATGAAGATCATGGAGAATCTGGGAGGAGAAGTCTAGTTTCAGGAGACCACTGTCCTACAGAGCTCCTAAGTCCTATTGAACAAGAAACCTGCTCCTGAAGACCTTAGGTCTTGAGACCTTGAACAAGAGACCTGCTTCTGAAGGTCCCTGGAGCTCAGAATCATGCAGCCTTTGAAATGCTCACATTAATGGAAGCAGGAGGAACCCACAAGGAACAAGAGGGGAAGAAACTAAGTAAATCCTGCCTATCATGCCCTATCCATAGGGGGGTGGTGGAGGGAAGGAAGGCTGACCTAAGCAAGGCCACATGGAACATGCAGGCATTATGAGTTTGAGATTATTCCAGCACCACAGCACTCCTCCTGTGGACCTTAGAAGGTCCAGAAGAGCATGGAGACCTGGTTCACTGGCTCTTCATCTCATGAACTCTATAAGCATCACAGGTAGAGCTACTAGACAACAGGGAAGGCGTGGAGTTTAGAAATTCTGAAAGAGCACGTGGGCTTCCTAAGGATTGCTGCAGAGCTAAGAGCATGCTATAGAATTCCAAGGATGGATCTCTACTGCTCTTTTGTGGTCCCAGCCACTCCAGAGCCCCTGTAAACTCTACAGGGCTTCTGTCCTGCCATCCCAGTTCAGGGGCAGGCTCTGTAGAGCTTAGCAGCTCTGCACAGCAACAGTAGCCCTGGGGCCAGGAGTAGCCTGCAGAATTTAGAAGCTCTCCAGGCCATTTGAATCACTGAGTGCATATACAGTGATGAGTCCTTGTGGCACCTTAGAGACTAACAAATTTATTTGGGCATAAGCTTTCGTGGGCTAGAACCCACTTCATCAGATGCATATAGATGCATATATATGCATCAGATGCATATAGGAATAGATAAGAAGTGGGATCGCCAGTGAGTATCTGGAGTGGATGAGTGTGGAATGGAGTATAGAAGGAATGCATATGGCCTGGGGTTATTGCCTGTGTAGCTAACAGGTTTCACGGGAAGTACAAACAGGGGAGCATGAGGTAGGAGACTCCAAGGGTAAGGGAGTATGGAACATGGGGAAGTTATGGCCCAAGTTCTGCTAGTACCCCTGTCATTGAGTAATTCTTACAGATTTACTGAATGTCCAAAAAATAAAAATAAAACCATCTGCATGAAAATGGAATTAAGTTTGATTGTACATATCAGTGGCTTCAGGATTAAACCAAAATCCAAAGACGACATACTATGTACAAGAATATCATATTAGAAAACCAAGGAATTCAGAGTTAAGTGCATAGACTCCAGCCTTCTTTACCAACCATAGTGAGTTCACAGAAAGATTTATTTTACTAATTTTGGATAGGACACATAGCATAATGAAGGCAGTCTTTACTCACCTGTCATTAAAATTCCATAGGCCCCCATTAGATAAGCATTGTTAAACACAGCTAATGTACTTACATATGTGAACCTTCTAATTCTCAATTATGACATTATAGCACTTACACAAAAGAGTACAATTTAGTGTGATGAGATAGCGTCATAGTTGGTATCTGTGCAAGTAGACTGCCTACAACCCACAGACTTTTGAAACATCTTGGGGGAAAGGAATAGAAAAAGATTGTAAAGGAAGATGGGAGGATGGTCAAATACAGGGTCTTTTCCAAAGTTAAGCTCTTCATAGCCATAAACTGAATTTCAACCCCTTTGAAAAATTAACAGATCCAAAAACAACTGTTTAACACACAGATGGGGGAGAGGGGGATGCGGGGGAAGAGACAAAGAAAGGAAAATAAAAGACTGGCATCTCTACAGAAGCACAGTTAAGAGTGTTTGGGTGACCTTAGGTGTGAATTTCCACGCTTTCAGAAGTCTGTATTTCTTTTACAGAAGTCTGTGTTTTCAACTGAATGTCCTGGCTCTTCATGCTTGGTTTTTGGTTGTTATATAAACTATACAGAATGTTTAGGGATTTTTACTTTGAAGTAACTGATGTGACTCGACCTTCACTCCATTTTTTGTTTGGGAATTTTGAAACAATGTTTGTCAGGATAACGCCATCAAAAAACTGGGGTGCGTCTTCATTCCGCCTACCAACAGTCTCCACACTAAAAACAACTTTCCAGAAACAAGAGCTGAACCTTGAAGTTTGTTGGATGCTCTTTCCCAGGCCTATATAAACCAGAGGCAATAAAACGTGTAGAAGCTGTATTCTGATCTTAGATGTACAGTATTTATACAAGTGACCCTATGCAAGTCTTCTCGTTGGTATGCAGCAATACAATCAGCTGCCTATTAAAAATCTGAAAACCCAAATGTTAAAGCTTTGCTGCTGTGGTGTACAAGAATGGCCTTTTTACGGTGTGTTACTGCTGCCTTAAGGGGTAAATCCTGTTTACAGCAAACCCCAGTAACAAAAATCCCAGCATCATTGTTGCATTAAACAGATGCCTCTCTTTGCTGATTTTATGGCACATGTAGAGCCAAAAGCCTTCTTATCAGGCCAAATGCTCAACTACTGACTTTGGGGCCAATTAAAGAGGGCTGTAAGATGACTTTTAAATTAAGGCTCTCAAGCTATCCACCCAGCCAAGTAAACTGTGAGCACCGGATGCCCTTTAGCTTTAATGCAAGCTTTTTTTTTTTTTTTTTTTAAATATAGTTATTCAGGTTTCCATGTGCCTGCTTAGCAACATGAAACCTCAAGAAACACTGCAAATAATCGTAAAATAAATAAACAAACAAACAACAATAATAAAGTTATTAAAGGTTCTTCAAATGACATTCTCAAGTAGGGAATTTTTAGAATTCTGAAAAGCACTGAAACTCCAGAAATTATTTTATATGCTGCACACCAATTTCTAACTCCTGTTATTTAAAAGAATAAAAATGAGTGGAAAAATATGTTCCCTTTATCAAAGGACGTTCTCTTGAATATTAAACTATAAAATATATTTTAGAAAGGAAAGCCTTTAAATACAAGCACTTGATAAATAAAAATTATTTTGACTTCCTTATCAGAAGCTCTGAGACTGAAAAAAATATATGTTAAACTACTGCTGGAGGCTCAAAGATTTAGGGCCAGGTTTTCAAAGGCACTTAGGTGAAGATAGGAACCTAGTGAGATTTTCAAAACCACATAGGTACCTAACTCTCATTGCCTAGGCACTTTTGATAATCTTACTAGGTGCTTAAGTGCATCTTTCGGTGCTCACATCCCTTTCAAAATCTGACCCTTCATTAAAAACAGAGATGGTTGGAATGTTACAAATTTTTGATTATGTATGGGCCTAAAACTGCGTAAGTTGTAGTGAAAATCCCCCTCCTCCCAGATTTCATTCAGCTTTAATAAAAATAAAAGGTCCCTATTTAATCAGTATCTTAGCACCATGAATGGTGAAGAAAACTCAACTGATATGTTTAAGTAAAAACTTGATTAACGTAATACATTGAGTAATTGCATAATAATGGGCCACAAGAGTTATCTGCTTTGTAAATACATCCACTGTTTAGAAAGACATTACTGTAATATTACAAGAAGGGCCCAATACTATGAAACATAATGCCTTAAATATAAACATTTAAACAGAGTATTTAGTGAAGCTGTGACACAAATACTAAACACTCTTGCTTAATAGCGGGGGACGAGGGAAATGAAGCAAACAAATGGATGAGATAAAGACAGAGTGGTCTGATACAGACAATCCAGATAGTTTTATCTGGACAAGAAGCTTTAAAATAATACAGTACTTTATTCAACAGAGTATAACTAACGGAGCCTTCTAGCATTTCATATATTTATATAATCTTTTAACACTACAGAAACTGTTTAAAGCCCCTTTTTTCTACTTTTTTTTTTTAAATGAAGTATGTGGCAAAATGTTCTTGGGGGTTCAGTTCTTTGGCTTGAGTAAATCAGTATAGCTCCACCAAAGTCAACTTTGCTATGCTGATTTACACCAGTTGAGAATCCAGTCCAGATCCCTGTATTTAACAAAATATATTTTAAAATGCTTTCTTCTGACCTTCACACTCCACTGGAGCCATTATACTTTATCTGTCAGCTGGTGTTTAGCGTGGGCTTACATTGTGGATAAAAACATCATGGCATTACAGTGAAAGTATATTTTGAAATAGTTATTGCACAGTTGTATTGAGCAGTTATAAAATATTTATGACACTGCAGTTTTTAAAAATACATATTACAAAAGCAGCTGGCCTATAAGAGGTAGCAACGTTTTATTTCAAAAAGAACAAAGCCATTATTGAGTTATAGGAATAGCAAGCAAAGATGAAAAAAATGGCAAATCTGAATTATTTGGCACTCGTAACGTTCAAATTTAAAAATATTTACTTCCAGTCTGGGAGCCTATAGTCTAAATTTCATCCCAGAGTGAATTTTTATGACAGAGTTATAAACCACTAAAAAATGGGGTTTATAATGGAAGTGCTGACATAACTAACGATAGCAGCACGAACAGTGCCTCTGTAATCAAGGCACATTATATTTATGAGGTAGGTAAAAGTCTGTAACCATTAATCACCAGAATCATATTGACAGATTCAAAGTTTGAGGTCCAACAAAATTAATGTATTCAGTTTATCACACCATTGATACTAAGGAGAGAATTTGCAAGCACTTTTATGGTCTTGGGCTTTGACATCTTTACAGAAATCAGTGAGTGCAGTCTTACTGAAACATTTCATTAATCTGCTGCCTCTGCATTTCTAGATTTTGCCAATTTTTTGTAAACTGCTAGAGAAGTAGATTGTTTAGAAACCAACCTGACCTTATTTGCACAAGCACGCTTCAATAGGAGATCATTATAAACATTAATTCTATGTGCATCCGACCTATATTTAGATTATACCCTAATAGTGATTAATCACCCAAACAATATCCAACTCCTAAATTATAACTCAACATCCCTATATAAAAATCTAAAATGTCAGCACCTCAGTCTTTATGATATCACACCATTCCAATAATTCTGTTTTACAAGTAAATTCCTATTATACATTAATAAGTGCTGTTGGTGGCTAAACTTCATGCCTTTGAGTAATGACTAGGTTGAAGGCAATTAGGCCAGCCAGGTGCAGCTGGGCTGGGTACTAATAAAAAGTTTTTAAATTTTACTATTTCCGTTTGGATTTTGGGGGTGCATTCCAATCTGCCCAAATTAGGGAGGAAATTGTTTCCATGTTTTCAGCTGTTCCATGTTTTGACCATTACCGATAACCCCTTTAGGGTTTTTTTGTTTTGTTTTTTTTCCCTTCCCCACATGTACCTGTGATCTGAGGACTGAGTTCCACTGACTAGTATCCATGTTTCACAGCGTGAGAGAGTGGTTACTGTAATCATTATAAAGCTAGAAAACTGAAAAATGCACACACTCACTCAGGTAATACAGCAGCACCTTCATCTTAGAACTTGTATGTGAAAAATCAAGTAACAAAAGTGGTTTAAAAAGACGTTATTCATGCCGTAAAAAGCATTTTTCATTGGGAATCTAATACAAATAGGGAAAACGTATGTGGCATCAAAAAATGCATGTACTGTATCATAAATGCAGTAAGAGATAGAAATTAGTAAAGGGCAAGAGTATTTCTTAAAAGAACTGCAAATATTAAAGATATAGACTTACAGAAAAGCATTACAGCTGAAAATTGAGAAAATATACGAACACAGGCTGAAAACAGTCATTTACAAGTATGCAAATTACTTGTAGTGTAACTCTCTTTTAGGAAAAAGCTTTTTGAGTTTGAGTCTTTAACTGTTCTTATTCTGCTTTTATACAAAGGGCAAGACAAAACAAAAAAATCCAGCATAAGTTATATACTTATTAATCAGAGTACAAAAATTCATTTGGCTTAATCTGAGAAAGATATTGAGCATATTAAATAATGTTTTTGGTCATTATTTTCCTCCGATTTCCAGCTGGCTGTTTGTTTACACTATTTATACTGAATTTAAACAATAGAACTACATTTTAAATCTGCATCCCAAATAGAGCCAAAAAAGTTGATACATCCAATATAAAAACATAGGACCAGATTTTCCTTGGAGTTACACTAGTACAAAACATTGATTTTTCTGTGTGCACACACAAGACTTTATGTGCAGCACTTACACTAGGGGACACATCCTGAAGGTCATAATGTACTTTCTCCCTGTCTCTTCACCTCAGATTCTATTGCAGGGGGTGAGGGTGGGGGTTGAGAGGAGGGCGGTGGTATTAGGAAACACTGTGTAGCTCCCCCTAACAGAGTTCTTTCCTTATTCTTCTTGTGGGTTGAATGGAGGGCATAAGAGGTAGGGAGGGGTCTGGCAGGGATTGAAGATGGGGCCCTCTAAAACAGCAGAGCCTTTCTATTCCCAATTCCACAGAGGGCCTTGAACCTCTGTGTTGCTTTTGTGTGAATCTCTAGATCCAAGCAGCACACCTCCATGGGAACCCCCATCCCCTGCAGGTAGCTGTGGATAGTCTCTGCTGAAGTTCATAATACTATGTGAAGCATTAATACCATCATGGAAGGGAGCTTCTTTGTAGTGGTGAGGCCACATTAAATAGAGCTTGGGAGAGAAACAAGACTGAGAATAATTACTCTGGTAGCTCCACTGAGGGGGAAATCAACAGGACAGTTAAATGCTGAGAGATCTACGTTTCCCTCAGGCACACCAGTGATTGCACCTATTTATTCCCTGGGGAGAGCACCCTGTGCAGTGTATCTGATCCAGAATTCCACCCCTCCAGCATCACATTGCACCTCACAAAATCTCCCGGTGCTTTCACAATGTGGAGTACATTCAGAAAGATTTTTGCAAGCTTGGGCAATGGGATGAACATGTAACATTGGGTCTTCCACTCCCTCTGGAGACTGATTCCCACTCTTAACTCCTCTTCAAGCCTCAGAAGGGAGCTAAATATAGAGGCCTTAGCCAAAACTTCCTACGGACTTTGCTGGGAGTTTTGACCAAGATTAAAAGGATTTGGCCATAAAACAACCTTTATTTATTTATTTATTTTAAATGAATGGGGACAAGAAACAAGTTTATTAAAACATCTGCTAGAATCCAGCATAAGATAGGCTCCTACAATTTATATTTCAACAGGTCAGTGTTAATTCCAGTTTACAGAAATAAAAAGCCTATGGCAAAACTAAACTGAAGTCTTGTTCTGCAGCAGTAACTATTCCAAACAAGATAAAATACTACTGAAATCTGTACAAATCCATATGCAAGGAGCTCAGTAGTTCTCTGCTTTCATGTGTATTTTTCAACTGACTGTAGGCCTGATTAGGATGACAATGAAGCATGAATTTAAACATAAGTTTAATATTAAGCATATGCTTCATTGCTGTCCTGAAAAAGATGCTTTCCTGAAATGGGGCCTAAGTTTCAAAGAAGATATACACTGTTATTTTGATATATAGCAGTCAAATGTCATGACAAAATTTGTTGGATACTGAGGTAGGGTACTAGCTTGCTCCCACAAGTTAATTGACTTAATAACAACAGGAGCAGGCTCTTAATTATAATGTTTGTATATCTCAGAATTTCTTGATGATGTTTCTAGTGTTAAGTTGTCAGCCTAATTTATTTATTGATTTATTTTAAATAGCTATCTTTCTATGAATCAGGTGAATCATGACATATAATATCCATATTTATCTTAGTTATTATACTTGAGTAATTCACCAAAATTAGAATTCTATCAAATCAGAGACATTTTGTAATAAAAATCACTTAACTATATAGCAAATTACATTTAGAATTCAGAAAATTGATTTTGAGAACACAAATCAACCCCTTCTGATTTTGAAACATTCTGTATATTTGTAGAAAAACTAAATTTCACATTGCTTAGTCAAATTTAATAAAAATTATTAATAAAGTATATATCCTATTTGTAAGGAGCATAGTAATGTGAAAGCCAAATAGTTTGATAGTCTGTGTTTGTGGAGTTTTGGTAGGGGAGTATTTTTGAGAATAATAATATGGAGATATACCTATCTCATAGATCTGGAAGGGACCCTGAAAGGTCATTGAGTCCAGCCCTCTGCCTTCACTAGCAGGACCAAATACTGATTTTGCCCCAGATCCCTAAGTGGCCCCCTCAAGGATTGAACTCACAACCCTGGGATTAGCAGGCCAATGCTCAAACCACTGAGCTATCACTCCCCCCAATGCAGCAGCAAACCCCATTTTCAACCTGGCAGCAAAGTGAAGAGTTACTAAATAATACCATGTCTTAACAAACCCTGTCCAGAAACCTGACAGACCAATACACTGACTTGTACTGCCCTCTGGTGATTAACTGTAGAAATACCACATTTTTTAACCTTCAAAATGCATAAAGTTGCCCAATGCCAATATTCGAAGTAGCAAATTTAAATGAATTAATAAGTACAGGTTGTAGAAAATATTGCCAACAAACTAAAATACATCTGCACCACATACATCATGCACACATACTTAATGAAAAGGAAATAAGTGCAGAATAAGATAGCATCAAAACACATCTGCTGACAGAAGTTTTTAAAACCAACATTCCTTTTAAATCTATACTAATTTCACAGTAGTTCTTTTTGAAGTGTTTTCTAATTAGCTCTCTCAAACAAATAAAGCAAATACATATGGATAACATTTTGGCTGCTCTCCACTGCATTTCAGCCTGTTCAAAAGCAGTTATGACATTTTGTTCAGTATTTAGAAGTTACAAAGAAGGTAATTCCTTCTATCCTGACCCCCATATACAGCACCAAAGAAGCTAAAAATATTGGAAAACTCTTATATAGTGTCAGAGAAATTTAGGAAAGTTTTATCTAAAAGCAAGTTGTGTTGTGATGCTTGTTTTCCAAATGGGAAGTAAAATAGCAGCAATAATAAAATACACACCTTCTCACTATTACCTCTCCAGAACAGTGATGTGAAAACATTACAGCATTAACTTTTTTTTTTAAAGTACTTTTAGTACAAAAATTAACACACATTATTAAATTTGGGACTTCTCTTGTTCCTTCTGTTGGAGAATATCAAAGCTCCTTTACAATCAATACTGAATTAAACTCCAATACACCTTTGCCAGTTGGTAAATATTACCCTCCCTTTTTCACAGAATGAGGAGGAGGATGAGTCACACCATGTTTAGTGTACAAATTTTGAAGAGCAGCCACTAATTTTGGGTGCCCAAACTGAGACAACTAAGGCTTCATTTTCAGAAGTGCAGTGCACCCTCCATTCCACAGCAAGCCAAAAGCAGCTACTAGTCCTAAGCACCTTTGCAAATCAGGCCTTAAGCATTTCAATGGTGAAGCTGGAAATATGAGTCCGGGGGTGAAATACAGGCTCCATTCAAGTCAATGGCAAAACTCCCATTCAGAGTGGGAGACTTCAGAGGGCCAGGATTTCGCTCCTGGTCTCCCGATTACTGTGCTTTACTCACTAGAGCCCTGAGCCTGCGCAATCCAAGCCATATTCACAGAATTTTGGATCTAGAACATGCCCCCGACTTCAGTGGAATCCAACGTTGGCACAGAGGCCCACCCACTTGGATCCAGTTTCAGGATTGGTGTCAAGGGTATTAAGTGTTTTTTTTCAAGACTTAATCTTACTGGCACCTGGAAAATTACTACCCACTCTGAAATATATATAAAAAAATGTTAGTAGGAGAAAGAATAATTTTTAGTTCCCCCAACAATATATAAAGTATCAATTCTGCATGTGTCTCAACTTTCAAGATTTTACAAAGGATATATTTAATTTTTGATCACAGGATCAGATCCTCAGATGGCCAATGGGGCTTTGCCAACTTAAACCACCAAGGATCAGGCCCACTACCAGGATTCTAGTAATTTTGCATTATTGCTCAAAAGCTCCTTTAAAAAAACAACACACACAAATTAGAGATTTTCAAATAGTTACGTGCATCTATAAGAAATACTGGCAGAGACATTTTCAAGACATATTTGGCAAAACAAAGTCTCTACAATCCAAGCTTCTCATAGCAATGTAGGAGTTGGCTTATGGGAGATCAGGGGAGAGTTGGCATATTTCTTGAGTATCAAATTATGTTCGGCTACTAGTTCTCTAGCAGGAAAGTTTTTAAACTGATAACTATCATGCATCATTTTTACAAGTCTGTAGGAAAATTAGTCTATTGAAGTGTGTCTAAATCAGTGTCAAACAACTGACATGTTTTTCTAGAAAAGAAAATACATAAATAAATACATAAATAAAAGACAGAAGCTACCTTGCACCAGAGCAATCACAATGAAATTTGTGGCACATAAGCACATATGTACACAGTCAGACAAACATCCTTTGCTCTAACAATACTCTGCAGGTGCTGAAGAGTAGCTCTCTGTTTTGTGCACTTTCTGCTTTCCAGAGAAGAGAACTTTTAATGTAGTGCATTTCTATGAACAAGTACAGTTCTACTTATTATACAACCTTAGCACAATTATCATTTATTATGTGTTGACAGTACCCTCTGCACATACTAAGATTTTTGGGGGCAAAGAATCATATCTTATCTAGTTCAGGCATAAACAGATCAGAAACATTATACTACTAACAATAGCTTGACAGGAGGCAGCGGTTTTATATGTCCTGATCAAAAGCTCATTCAAATCAATGCAGAGACTTTTCCTTGACTCCAGTGGACTATGGATCTGGCCCAGCATGAACACTGAGGACAGGATCCACAGAAAAAGGAAGTATCTGATTAACAGATGTTGTAACAGTTCCTACAGGAACCTAGCCAATGGACAGGTTGAGGAGCAGTCAGGTATAGTTATGTATATAATTTTTTAAAAAGAAACAGACGTTTCAACCATACACGCTAATAATTAGCTGTGTAAATCCATAATTTAGGCACCTAAATCAGTAGCCCGATTTTCAGTGATGCAGAAGTGAATGGAAGTTATGGGTGCTCAGTACCCCTGAAAACAATCAGGTCACCAATCTAGGTTAGAGTTAAAAATACAATTGCAACTTACTAGCTCCTAGTAGCAGCTTATGTTACCTATTTTTTTCATACACTGAAGAAAAAAGGCGTGTTGCAGTTTTCAAACTTTGCTTATTTTACCCATGTCTCTAGTGTAATGTTATTAAAAAAGAAAGTTAATGTAAACGATTGCTGTGGATATTCTTGCTTTAACACCATTCCCTCCCCACTTTTGTTGAAGATCCCAAATCATTTTAAAATATTTTATCTGTTTTTACATAGGTTCTTTTCAGTTGTCTTTTAAAGTGTTTGTTCAGAACCCCAGGCAGCAAAGTGGGAAGGAGCATTATAAATTAATAATAAAATTGCAAATAAAGCGTGAGTGTGCTTTACACAGATGCTGTAGGTATATTTTATGCTCATACAAAACCTACTTTTCAATACCAGAAAGTGAAGCATTATTTCAAGGTTACCACTAATGGGTAATAAATACCACTGAATAATCATCATGCTTTCAACATAAGCAGAAATTGTTAAAATGCATGCCACTCATTTATGTAACAACAGAACGGCATTTAATATATTGTAACACAATAGGCCAAACAGGTCTTTGCATGGGCCACTTTATAGAGTGGTGCAACAAGTTTTCTTCCCCCCATCACAGGGAGACAGGCACAATTGCTAGTCACTATTAAGTCAGTCACCACAGGTGGCTAGGATGGGGCTAGGCTCTGCCTGCATTCCACACAGACCAGGGAGGAGTGATTACATATATTCCCCATGCACACGTGGGAATGCGAAGAGGAATCTCTCCCAGTGCGCCCCATGTCAGAGCAGCTCTATACTATCCCCCTACACAGGGTAGTGACTAGAAATCACAACTGAGGCAGAGTTGCCAAAAGCCAACAGTTAAGAATTTCTATTTCTGAACTTTAAGTACATCAGTTTGCAGCTCCTGTGATTTGAGTAACAATCCTTTACTCAAATGGCATAAGCCCACCAAATTCTATCTACTGGAACCGCAAGCTTCAGAACCCAAACCTCAAAATGTAGCCTCAGCTGACATCAAGTGCTTAGAAAAAGCATTTGGGCCTACACTGATTAAATTACGCAAAGGAAGCTATACAGCTGCATGGCAAAGCTCTACCACTAAAGGCTTTCCGCTGTGCTGAGGAAGGAAGTTGCCATCACGTGCATGGAATGAGAGTAAACATTGTAGGATCAGAGAAAACAAACCTACAATTCTGTTTAATTTTAAAAAACAAAAAAATCCTTCTTACTTTGTGCATCACTGACCTGGTATCCCACAATGCCCTAACATCTATTGCATGAATCCAGCAGCTAGATAGATATTATTAAGTCTCTATGCTAAAAATCTACGGGACACCTTTGTTGAAATGTTACTGCACAGTATTCCATTTTTAGTTTTCTTACTCTGTTTTTAAACATTAAGAATATATCTGCGTATTACAAAATTAATTCATTTTCTCCTGGAAAAGTCTCTTGCCAATTTTTTTAAAAGAAAATAAAATAGTTTACAGATTAAACAAAAAAGGAGTGGAAAAACATCTTCAAGCATAGTTATGGTCAGAAAAGTAAAAACTGTAAAAATTATATCATGTTACTCAATACAGCTGTTCCATTTTTTAAAAATTGCAGATAAACTTAATTCATGATGAAAGTAAGTTTTACTCATTTCTATTCCTGTTTACTCTCATACTGAGCTAACACAGTTATGGGAGAATGTGAGCTGGATTCCTTCATCACTCAGGCAATTTAAATACTTGTAAATTCCAACTGCAGATTCTTCCACTGCTGGCAATAGCGCATGGGCCACAAACAACCCAGCTGGATATGAGGTCCTAAATTGAAATTATAGAGCTAGAAATTAATTTTAAAAGTTTTTAAACTAAGCAAATTCATTATGGGCATAACTGGGAGAAAATATGGGGGCCCACAATGCCATTTTAACAGAACAGAATGGCACGGCACTTTAAACTGGTAAAAACAAATGATCATCACTACACTCTGCTGAAAACTAGAGACAGTGATGGACCAAAATCTTAATCTTGAATTCAACCATGTCACAGTTCAGGGAGGAGAATTAGAAATCCTGGATCTGAACATACCTACCCTGTTTTGGTTCCCAAACTGAAAGGAGACTATTTTCCAGTCTAGTTGCAGCTGAAAATCACATACTTGGACAAGATTTTGGCCCAAAATGGTGGACATCACTAAAGAACAGTATAAATTGCAAGGGAGTGTCACAATTTAAGTGTTCAAAAGTCTTCAGAGATCTGCTGAAGTCTGCCAAGAACAGCTCACACGATTTTATCACCATAGAATTCAAATCCTAGCTGTTATGCAGGCTTAGATATCTAAAGTAGCCTACACTTAACCAAGCTACAAGTCCACACATCACCTTTTCAAACTCCCTCTACTTACAACTGTCTAATGTTTTGAAAACTAGTTAAAAACAAACATTTTTTACAAACCCATAACTTGTTTTCTTTGCTCCTGGGCTAAAAGTATGTCTAGCCTAGTTTCTGCTCACAGGAAGTTTTTTCTGACAATTACAAATCCCTCAAACACAGGGTTCGTAACAGAAGTGCTGACACATTAACTATAAAAGCATCAACATTCCACTATAATTCCATTTTCTACCGAGACTCAAAAAACACATCAAATAAAAAACCCCCACACACATACACGAGCGTGCTCCCCTCAACAAAACACAGCAGAAGTAAATGTGTTTTAACCCGCTTCATTTACTTAGGACTTTGAATCAAACCATGGGTATACTTATTGATTGTTATACTGCTGCATTTGGACTTCCATCTGGCTGAAACCCAATCACTGAATCATTACTTTGGCAAAGGTCAGGTTTTATGTCCCAAACTTAATCTAGTCTTTTGAAATCCATCCTCAAATTGAACTCAACAACTTGCACTCAGCTCCCTAAACAACATTAAATTTGCTCTGTTTCCATGTGGAAAATCGTGTCAGATGCAACTACATGGACAAGAGATGGTCAGAAGATGCCTCACACCACAGATGTGTACTGAAATCAGCGTATATGTCCCCAATTACAAGCCCCACTGTTAACTTACAGCAAGTACTCCCTCTACTGATTTAATGAAGATGTTTTCCTACTGTGGAGCTGCAGATAATCTGGCTAAAAGCGCCAAGAGGTCTACTCTTTAATGCATCTGGGGTAACTCCTATTAACCTCATTGGAAATTCTGTAATATCTCAGTGGAAAAATCTGTATAACCCACTACCCTCTTTTTTCCTATGACTACAGAGGTGTTAACGGGCCACTGTACATGTAATGGTCCCTTATAATATGTGTTCAGTACTTATGCTAAACAATCTGTTCCACCTTGCATTTAGCTGTGATGCTTGGACTGCCTTTCCCAGACCTGAAGAAAAGCTCTGTGTGGCTCGAAAGCTTGTCTCTCTCACCAACAGAAGTTGGTCCAATAAAAGATATTATCTCACCCACATAGTGTCTCAGTGGAAAGTACACATGCAACAAGGTTAGACTAGATCCCTTTGCTTACCATTTTTTGGGAACCAACAATGCAGTTGTGCCTTTACAGGTTAGATTTCTATATAAACATTGAATGTTCGCTAGTAATACATTTATTTAAATAATTTTAAATGGCAACCACAAATATGCAAAAGCAACAGTTAAGAAGGTAAAACAAGTTCTTAGCACAGCAAGCTCTTTACAAGCAGAATTATTTTCAGAATCACAAAATATATGAGATTTTGATTTTTAAGACAAGCTCATACACAGCTGCCTTACTTTTCACATTCACAGTAAGATTTTGCTACACCCAAACCCTTTTACCCCTGCATTTAGAATTAAGACAATTATGGAATTATGCTTTCTCAAACGCTAACATAATGATGGTTCCCTATTGTATAGCACATATTATTTTCAAACATTAACTTAATTAACTTTCTCAACCAAGTAGGAAAGTAGTATTGTGCACATTTTGTAGACAAAGAAACGAACGCATTAAGTGACTTGCCCAAGGACAGAGGGAGTCTGATTAAAAGTTGGGAGCTGCCAACTCCCACGTCTGTGTTCTATCCACTGCTGTCTGAAATTGGCAGAAGTAGACTGATCACACAAGTTGATTGCCAGGCTCAGAATGTCAGTGATAAAACCCACTAAGCTCACTCCTCTCACTTCATCATCTCACCAACAAGCCTGGAGATATAGAAAAGGGCAATTGCAATGAAAACTCATTCCAAGAAGAGTTTTTTTTCCCAATACAGTCCTTACCTTGGTTTTAAAGTGGAAATACTTCACTAAGTAAATTCATTAATGTCCTCAATGGGTAATGATGCCATCAAAATAGTAAATTTTACCCATGTTCAGAAACTTTTTTCATTGTTAAATTCCTCTCTAAATGTAGGGCTTTTACAACTGTTGACCAGTATGTGCATTGGGCAGGCCAACAAGAGATGATACAGTCAAGTTGCAACATCAGTGTCTTATGAGTATTTTCAATAACCAATTCCTATATTCTAAGGTTTTCAACTGTAACAAAAGGTAAAGCGTAATGGGCTAAGTGTTTTAGAACAGCTGGCAAAGGAGCTCTCTAGACCCTCAATGTTGATTTTCAATAAGTCTTGCAACCCTAGCAAAGTTCCAGAGGACTGGAAGAAAGCTAATATTGTGCCATTATTTAAGAAGGCAAATGGAATGACTGGGTAGTTATAGGCCAACTGCCTGACATTGTTCCAGAGCAAAATAATGAAAAGCCTGATACAGGACTTGATAAATAAAGAGTTAAAGGAGGATACAACGTAATTAATGCCAATCAATATGGTTTTAAGGAAAATAGATCCTGTCAAATTTACCTTTTAAAAAAAATGAGATTACAAATTGGTTGATAAAGGTTAAAGTAGTGATGTAGCATACTTAAATTTCTGTAAGGCATCTAGTCCTGTATGACACTTTGATTAAGAAGCTAGAACAATACAAATCAGCATGACTCAAATTAAATAGATTAAAAACTGGCTAACTTATAGATCTCAAAATTTAATTGAAAACTGGGAATCATCATCTAGTGCATGTGTTTCTAGTTCTTGGCCCTAAGATATTTAACATTTTTATCAATGGTCTTGGAAGAAAAAATAATACTGATAAAGTTTGCAGATAACATCAAGATTGCGGGAATGGTAAATAAGGAAGAGGACAAGTCACTGATATAGAACTATCTGGATTGTTCAATGTGAGTTTCAATACAGCCAAAGGTAAAGTGATAAATCTAGGAACCAAGAATACAGGCCATGCTTACAGGATAGGGGACTCTATCCCAGAAAGCAATGACCCTGAAAAAGACTTGAGGGTCATGGTGGATAATCAGCTGGACAGGAGCTCCCAGTGCAACGCTGTGGCCAAAAGGGCTAATATGATCTTTGAGTGTGTAAACAGGAGAATATTGAGTAAAAGTAACAAGGTCATATTACCTCTCTATTTGGCACTAGTGTGATCACTACCATGTCCAATTCTGGAGTTCACAATTCAAGAAGGATGTTGATAAAATGGAGAGCATTCAGAGAAGACCCACGTGAATGATTAAAGGATTGGAAAATAGGCCTTAGACTCTAGGAGCTTATTTTATCAGAGAGAGAAGGTTAAAGTATGATTTGATCATAGTACCTATGAGGGGAACAGAAATTTGATAAGAGGGCTCTTCAATCTAGCAAACACAGTATAACACAATCCAATGGCTGGAAGTTTAAGGTAGACAAATTCAGAGTGGAAATAAGGCACACATTTTTAACGGTGAGGTCAGTTAACCATTGGGACAATTTACCAAAGACTGTCATGAATTCTCCACCACTGGCAATTTTCAAAGCAAGATTAGATGTTTTTATACAGACTGTATTTCAAACAGGAATTAATTCAGGGAATTCCTATGGCCTGTGTTATTCAGGAGATCAGACAAGATGATCACAATGGTCCCCTGTGCCCTTATAAGCTATGAATCTCTCATATTTCTCTTTAGAGAAAAGAAAGACAGGGTTTGATTCTTCATTGCGCACAAGAAGAGGGCTAGACAGGGAGCTGATTGCAGCTCCCCTGTTCTCAGCCACTTGGCCCTGGCATAAGTTAAAGATGGGCAGCTTTAATTTATGCCACTGATGTAGGAACCCTAGCCAGCAGAGAATTGGGCATGGCTGAACCTTGCTTGCATACTCCTTTTCTTAAACCTCATTTTCTGGAGCATGAAGCACTAAATCTCTGGCCACTTTAAATTGAATATGGTGGGCCAGGGAATCTGGCCTATGATCAGCATACTAACATTAACTCTCTGTCAGACCCAACGATATATAAACTCACATTAAAAACTCCCATCACAGTTCTGGGTCTGTCCCACGTCACTGACAAGAGATTTTCCTTTAAATATATATTACTTTGCACCTTAACTCTGTACACTGAATTGTTCTCAATATGCACAGGAAGGTAATAGTTTAAGGTGAAAAGCTGCAGATACCCTCCTACTGGTGCATAGATATATCTGAAATCTGTTCATCTGAACTGTACTTAGTGCATTTATTTCCATGTGTGATCACTTAATACGTCCCCCTCCTCACAATTTTTTTTCCTTTTAAAAACAAAAAATTCAAAATTGACATGGAGTGTGGCCACTTGATGTAAAAATGTATCAATATTAGGAAAAATTAAATTTATGGCTCCCACAACAACTGTTATTCAGCCACATTCCTCATAAAGTTAGAATATCAGCTATCTGCACCATTAACTGGGAAATCCATTGACAATGGCTGAGTTATGCGCATTGGTGAGTAAATGAACAAATAAATTAAAAAGCAAGGGTAATTCATCATAAAATGTACTTTTCTCATTTATTTTGACAGCTGCTATTATAGTAATAATACTATGTAGCTATCAAAGCAAAGCATTCTCATACAAAGTTAACACATGCAAACAAAGCCACCTTTGGCATGGGATACCTCCTACATTTGAGCAAACATCACAGCTACAGTGCCTTTGTAGAACTCCCTTGGCCATACTGTACTAAATACCTGCCCAAAGAGAGCAGAATTCACAAAGGATCTTCTGCGTCATCCAGTCTGATTTTACTTTTGCAAGCAAAGTTGAGGGATTCAACCTCATTCAAATCATTAGCCATAACTTTGCAAAGGATAATGCGAACTTTCAACCCTGACTGAGATCCCAAAGGCTTAACTGAGGGCAGAAATGTATCCAGCAAGTCAGGCAGCGTGTTAAGACATGTTACTTTTCAGACGTTATAGCTGGGGTGGAAATGATGGTGCAGAATCCCACAAGTATTTCTTTTAAATTACACTATAGCCAACCATATTTGAGCCATCTCATCAATGCCTTTTAGGGAACCCAGATTAGTCTGTTTTAAGCGTGTATTTAATAGTATTTCTCAGAAAACCACATTTGATCTCTATCTGCTCCAAGTTTGATTTATCAAATAGGTTTGGTAAATTCTGAGTGTGAGTGTGTGCGTGTGCTTGTTTGTAATGTTTCACCACTAATATCTCCTGAAATGCTTTGGTATTTATAGATTGAGTTTTGAAAAAAAATGAAGTCCCATGCAGAATATGGTACCAGGAATAACGTTGCTCTGTATGTCAATTAAAGTGAAGTGTATGACCTCAGAGCAGAAAAAGTATTTTTGTTCCCCCAGTGATAAGAACATTCCTGGTACCACCAATCACCACTTCTTCTTACCCTAGACTTATGGGGGGATGTTAATTTGCAGCATCCCATACGATGTACGGGACAAGAACCAGCAATCAGCAAACCAAAAATTCTAACAGTAACTGAATCTGAATCTGCCGGCTCTATTCCTGAACATAATGCTACTGCAGCCTATGAAAAAGACTGTAACAGTATGTGAGTATTATCATCACAAGGAAAGGCAATATATGCAGTATTTTGATGTTTTAATTAGCTTTAACATGAAGCAAAAAGTGAAAGATATCAAGTTACCAACAGAAAACAGAAGTTTATCTGAAGAAATAGGTGAATTACAATATATTAGTTAATCTGAAAAAAGACTATTGATATTGTATTAATGCAGGCCCGCCGACAGCAATTCCGGGTCCCAGGGCAGAACAATGGGCCCCCATGCACGCACAAGCTGCGCCCACGCAGACACGGTACACCTGACATTTTGGCGGTGCTGCGCCTGCACTGGCTAGTGTCCAGCGAGCTGCCGGCTGCACTGATGGGCATGCTCTTCCGGTATAGCCAGGGCTTCCACATGCCCGCCCTGTAGGGCTGCCAACTGTCGAATCGTGCAAACCCAAAGATCCTTGCCCCGCCCCCCTTGAGACCATGCCCCTGTCCTGCCCCTTTACCGAGGCACTGCCCCCTGTTCACTCCACCCCCACCCACCCTCACTCATTTTCACCAGGCTGGGGCAGGGGGTTGGAGTGCAGGAGGGGGTACAGGGTGTGGGCTCTGGCAGGGAGTTTGGGTGCGGGAGGGGGTGCAGGGTGCAGGATCTGGCAGGGAGTTTGGGTGCAGGCTCTGGGCTGGGGCAGGGGGTTGGGGGGCAAGAGGGTGGACGGCTCCCAAAAGCGACCGGCACACTCCTCTGGCAGCGGCTCCTAGGCAGGAGGCCCAGGGGCGTCTCCGCGCGCCACTGCCTGCAGGCACCGCCCCCGCGGCTCCCATTGGCCACAGTTCCCGACCAATGGGAGCCGCGGAGTTGGCGCTCGGGATGGGGGCAGCATGTGGAGACCCCCTCCCCAGGGGCTGCAGGGATGTGCTGGCCGCTTCCGGGAGCGGTGCGAATCAAGGGCAGGCAGGAAGCCTGCCTTAGCACCGCTGCGCTGCCAGTGCCAGCAGCAGCTGGGGGCCCCAGGCACTTTTAAATCACCCAGGACCCTGGGCAATTGCCCCATTTGCCCCCCTTCCTCTCCCCCGGTCGGCGGGCCTGTATTAATGTGGGAATAACCTACCTGCCCAACCTGGCTCAATCTCAAAATAAGGCAAATATACCTGCTATCATTTCAAGAGGGACCTGATGAGAGAGAAAGTTGTTTGCCGCTTAGAAATTTGGAGACCTTAGAAAACAATGTAAAGTGCACAGAAACACTGTAAAGACCAGAAAAAGCAGGAGGGAGAATGAAGTTCTGTGTTATTGATGCTTACACATACACTGAATCCTTCAGCCCTCATTGAAAGAGCTTTTCTAATTCCACCTAAATACTTATTCATTTCTACTTATATGATAGAAAGGGGAAAAAAAGAAAGAGAGGGCAGCTGGTAAAAGAAAGAAATTAATGTAAAAAATAAAACTTTTAATCTACACCTGAAGGATCCTGAACTAGAATCTTAATTGACTCAATTAAGCCTGCTGGGAACAGGGACACCATAAATATTAAATCTGGTTTGGAAAAAAAGAAAAAAAAACTCTTCAAGGCAAAACATCCTTTTTGTCTATTATTTCAGTTGTGCCACGCAATCAGGAGACAGAGGTTTGCCCTCAGGTTATATTAAGGGTTATGCTTTTTTGGTTTTCAATTTTGATATGTCATTTCTGTGTGTCTTATGAAAGATTGATTATAGAGCATGATGAAATACTTGTTTTTCCCCCTAGATTTGAATTTGTATAATAGATCATCATAACATGTAATATACATGAAACATCAAAGAATAGTTAATTTCCTTCTTTTTATGGTAGATTGTGAAAGACCCTTTACTTCAGATTTTTTTTTATTTTTCTATGTAAAATTACATTTTCTTTTTTAAGCATCCAACCGCTTCACAATATTTGTTTAGTGAATGATACTGGGTGGAAACTATATGGAGGATCACCAATTAGGAAGTATAACTAAAGAGCAATTAAAATATTTTTTCCACTTTTGCAAGTATTGTATAATCACCCCTCCTCATTGCCAGCATCTGGCCTTGGACTTCTGACTCCCCTCCCCTCCAGCGTCCAAAGAGCTGAGAAGTACATTATTTGTAATCACTTTGCAATTGTAGTGGATAAGAAGAAGCAACAGAACTGACAATCTCATGATAAAATGTGTCACCACCTCCATATGCTAGCTGTGGAAAAGTGTTTTTGAGCTTCAAAAATACATGCCAACTCTATGACAGAAGTCAAAATACTCTAATAAAAATTATAAATGACATTCCACTCAACAGGAGATTGAAAAAAGAACTGAAAGTTTACAGGAAAGGGAAGTTTTTGACATAAAATCTGAATGTAGTGAATAAACGGCATTCAATAAAAATGAAAGTTTAACCCATAAAATATTTAAACCAGATGTTGATTTTGTAACATTTGTTTTAGTGATAAACTGTTTTAATATTTGTACTTTTAACGTGCACTGTAATAAATCAGACAAAGCCAAAATATAATGAACGTACTGAGATAGAGAAATGACACAATCCCAGTTTGTAAAACCAGTTCACTTGGCAGGTGTGGGGGAGGGGCAGAATAGATCTATCAAAAATCTAATGATAAGAAATGCTTTCACTTCCCCTCCTCCCCCAAAGTGAACCTGGAGTATTGTGTCCAGTTTTGCCCTCTGCCTCCTCCCCCCTTCCCCCCCACACACAGAAGGGATGTGGACAAATTGGAGAGAGTCCAGCAGAGGGCAACAAAAATGGACTGGGGCACATGACCTACGAGGAGAGGCTGAGGGAACTGGGGTTATTTAGTCTGCAGAAGAGAAAAGCGAGGGGGGATTTGATATCAGCCTTCAACTACCTGAAGGGGGGTTCCAAAGAGGATGGAGCTAAGCTGTTCTCAGTGGTGGCAGATGACAGAACAAGAAGCAATGGTCTCAAGTTGCAGTGGGGGAGGTCTAGGTTGGATATTAGGAAACACTATTTCACTAGGAGGGTGAAGCACTGGAATGGGTTACCTAGGGAGGTGGTGGAATCTCCATCATTAGAGGTTTTTAAGGCCCAGCTTGACAAAGCCCTGGCTGGGATGATTTAGTTGGGGTTGGTCCTGCTTTGAGCAGGGGGTTGGACTAGATGACCACCTGAGGTCTCTTCCAACCCTAATATTCTATGATTCTATGTTATAAACTATGGTAGCATAATGGAAGATCAGAGAAACAAAGCATTATGGGCAACAAATAAATGTTGGTCTAATGCCTCTTGCAGTAGAGAGGAAACAAGACTCTGCTGTAATGAATATAATGGGGATTCTCTTATGATGAGGCTGCCAAACACAGACAAACCCTGTAGTTCTCTTCTTGTTCCCGGACTAACTGAACACAGCGTGCATTGCCTAACATCACCACACAGGTTCTATCTAAGTCCTGACCTGGATAAAACAGTCATAGAAGGGATAGCAAAATACACTAATGGACGGAATAGCTGATTACACTATACAATGACTATTTGAAAAATTCTCCTGATTATTGTCTAGGTGAGGAGGAACAAAGCTTATCCTGTTCTTCTTTAACCCTAAAGAGGGAAGACAGGTGGCGTGGGATGGAAAGGCAAGACAACAAGAATGATAAATGAAATAAAAGTTGGGAAAAAATGTCGCACACATTGAAAAGCTGAAGTTCCCAGCTATTTACAGCTTTCATTACTAGCATGGATGATTCAGAAGACACAGGACTGTAAAATGGTTACTGGTCTCTCCCTCTAGCAGTGCTTATTTGGTCCAAGACAGGGTGTAGCAAGCCATGGACCTCTGGCCAGTGTACTTCCTATTCCCTTAAACAATAGTGAGGCTCAGACCTTAATGCCAGACCACAAAGATTATTATTAAAGCAGATCGGAATAAAAAGGTGATATACTGCAACAGAGCAGAAAAACATGAGATATAAATATTTAAATTGAGGACTGTGGTTTCTAAGCTCTGATAAGTAAGGGACACAGAACACACTGGTGCAGAGCAGGAAGAGCAGTAGCAGGTTCACTCTATGGAGCTAACATTACATTTAGTGGAAGACAGGCCTGAGAGCAGACTTCATAGCATAGCACAGAAGTCTAGAGCAACTACAAGATTGTCTCCAAAAAGAATTGTTTGGCATCGTCCATGTGTTCAGGGCAACACAAACAAGACTAAATTACTCCTTCATGGAATTTAATTTAATCTAACTTGGACACAAACAACACAGTTCAAGATGTATGTGATGCACAAGAGGAAGATCCAGGGTTGCAGCAGGGCAAATATTTATTTAAAGCCACCTGATTTTATGATGTATTATCACTGAAAGACTTCCAAAAATAAGGGATCTGCCATTATGGGTGGATTGAGCCTTTATGTTCATGCCAGAGTAAATGGTGTAAAACAGTTGCACCATCCCATGAGGAATGCCAGGTAAGACCTATAGCCTTAGCTGTAAATCCTCTTAGAGCTCCGATTTGCATCTGCCCACCGTTTTTCAAGGTACAGCTGGTGCTTGGCAGGTGGTTGGATGTGGAAAGAGAGGATCTATAGTTTCATCCCACTAGTTGTTGATGTTCATGTCAGGTGTGCAGCCCCTGCTTTCCCTCCATACTCAGGGCTGCAATCCAGGCAGCCCCAGTGGAGCAGCAGGGTAGGGAGGAAGGGGAATACTCCCTACTACTACTTACCTGCACAGCTGCAATAGGGTTTGAGAGCCCTTGGTGTACAAGGAATGAGAAGGAGTTACAAAATGTTGCCCATATCTCTCTGTGCTTTAGTTTACACACCTGTTAAATGAATACAATATATATTTCCTAATCTCACAGCACATTGTGAGAGCTCCTAAAATAGAAGTTTAAGTACAGAGTACTTGTACAGAATATTATTGTAAAATAAACACACTCTGAACCCTTCCCCCATCATCACCATTTTAGGTTCATTGAATGGAATGAATCAAATATTAACTTTTCTATTTTAACAGAACTTTTTAAAAGCTCATCTCATTTTATTTCTTCAATGAGTCATAAACAACTATAATATAGAGCTTTTTTATTTTCATTAGCATACAAGGCTGACATGAAAGCCAATTTTTCTACTCTGCTGAATGAAATCTGCACACTTCTTTTTGAATGTAGGGTGTTAGCCTCCAGACACGACAACAATAAACAACAGGAACATCAGTAATGTTCAAGGACTGCCAAAATATCTTGGCAGAGCGGGGTAACAGAACTGCATGCAGCTACAGCACTAGCTTTGATTGCTGGATATCAGTTCAAGTTCTATTCTCTTCAATGTAATGCATTCATTCTTACACAACTGGAGCAATTAGAGCTCCAAAATTATGTAATGATATTGGCTTGATTCAACACAATTCTGTTTCATCACAGTAACAGCAAGCAGAAACTATTGCAATGATCAGAAATTCCACTGTATCAAAACATAAATTAGCAAAACATTCTGTCCAATAAAGTTCAGAAAAATGTGGTTGGTTGTTTGTTTCGGGGGAGGGCAGAGGGGAAGAGATATGCTGAAGTACAATGTTGGAAGTGTTCAGCCATGTAGCTTGATCACTGAATAGGGATAGGATCCATTTACAGAATTGCCCCTGTGGTGTTTGCTATTGTTTAATCTGTCTAGGTGCAGATTCAATAAGACATCAGTGCATTCTGTGAGCTGGTGCACCTTCTGGTCAGGCAGAGCATTGCATCTGAGTTCACTCAATCTGGCTGCCAGTCAGTCCTTGGTGCCCAGGAGTCTGAAAAATAAACCCTCTGTTCTTAAGGCTCTCAAGGAGTTGGTAGGGGAACCCAGTCTGCCCACTCCACTGGGTTCCAGCTCAGGGCTCTTAACGTAACCAGACAGAACCAGGACTGGACAATTCCAGCCAGTACCTGAGCTCCTTTTTACCTCCCCTGGTTTCTGTAGACTCTTCAGCCTGTTGGTCCGGTCGTCCCTTCTTAGGAGTGGCTGTTCAGCAGCTTGCTGGCAGGAGTTCCCGTCTCCAGCCTGCTCACTCCTCTGGCAGCTGCCCGCCCCTCTGCATCCCAGCTCTTTTATACTCCCAGATGCTGTGAGGCTGCCAATCAGCACTGGCTAGCAGTACCTTTATTAACCCCTTAGTTGCCAGGACAGCATGGGGTATATATTCCCAATACAATCCCTTTAAGCTGAAAGGATGCCTTTGTAACTAGAAGAACAGGATAGCATCTTGATTTACTACTTGGGGTTTTTTCATCCCTTTTATTTATTTTTTATTTGGAGTTTTGGTCAACATAGCAGGTTGTCAAGCTCAGTCTCCTGCTGAATATTGTAGGAAACAATCTGTCAATTTTCTAGTGCCAGTTTGCACTCCTGTTATTAGCCCATCTCTGTGGAGGTCACTGATTGCTGTGCTGTTCCCCATTCAACATGAAAAACACCTACAAATAAAATAGGGAGCAGAGGTAGCTTAAGTGGTGCCACCTTCTGCATGCCAGTGGCGAGGAGCCCTTTATCACTAATGCCTCTCATGTAAAAGGGGTGTGCAAAGTACAGAAGAAATTTAGTACCACCAAAAAGATCCTGCAAAAACAAAACAGTACAAAAAGCACAAGGGAAATTCCAGTAATAAGCTCTGAACACTAATACTGATAAAGTGCAGGGAACTCTCTGTCAGCCTAGGAAACAACTTTAACAATAACTGATTAGCTAGATATGGGAGTGCTAGGAAAGATTCTATGTGCTGAAACAAAAGATAGAGGCAAAGGAGGCTGAAGAGAAAGGGGAAAAAAATCTTCTAGAAAATGTGTGGTTAAAAGCATTCGTTAAGTATAGTGAACGGTTCAGATGGATTAGAACTAGGTGTAAAGACATGGGGTGCTGAGGTTCCCTGAAGTTGCGGATGCAAACTTAGTGGTTTTGTGATTAAGTTCTGGCATTTGACCAAGAAAAAGAACCAATTCTAGTGGACAGTTAATAGAAGAGGCCACTGTGGAAAAAGTGGAAGAAATCAGACATCAGATATTAACTGATAATGAGAGAAAGAGCCAAAGTGATGAGAGTATTAAGACAAAACTATCTTCTAAACAGGGAACAAAATATTTGTAAATTTTCAGATGTAAGCTTAGCTACCTAGAATTGGAAAGAGATCTCACAAGGCTTAAGAATCCTTCCTAAAGTGAAGCACAGAGATTGCAATTTTGCACCCAGACAAGCTGAGGATGAAGAGTAAAAAGTATAGATTCCTGGATGGCAGTTCTGGTCTTGTTCAGTGATTCTTGAGCAGATCTGGAGACCCAGAGAACAAGCTCAAAAATAGAGAATTAATACTAGTCCAAGATGATGAGACTATTTCTGATACGTCTCATTTTCAAATGGTTGTAAGCTTAAAGTAAGTCAATATTCTAGCCTCTGGTGTCATACTGTCCACAAACTGTTTTATAATTCATGCTCTATTTGGGGGAAAATTTCACTAGAATATCCTAAAAGAATTGTCAACATTGATAAACATGGACTAAGAAGTGAACAGTGGTTCTGTGTTAAGTAACACACACAGTTTCCTTTCCTTCATCGTTATTTGAAACGTATGGCTTTAATACTGTTCATGGACTAAAGCTGTAACTTCACTGCTAAAAGAGGTATGTTTTTACACTGATATAGCTAACTTGATATAAAAGCCTAGTAGAGACAAGGTATAAGTAGTTTTTAACCTTGACTAACTACCTTGAGGTAAACTCCAAGTGTTGACCTTGACTAGCTACACAGAGTTAAAAATACAGTGCCTTCTCTCCACTAGGATTTTACATCAAAATAACTAGTTGGAGTTAAAAAAAGAAATAGGTGTGTTTTTTAGTTAAGTAATGACACCGTCTTAATGAGTTACACAATAGAATTGAGTTAAATATTCCTTCAGGCAGGTCTTTCTCAATATCCAGTCTATGTGTGTGTATGTGGGGGGAATTTATCAAGAAAGCACAGATATCCAGGCCTTCCTTCTTTAGGAAATGCCAGGATTCCCAAATCATAAGCATGATTTTGGTTCTTGAACATTTCAATTTTATGAGTAAGAGTGGTTTTGCTATTTATTATATCTGAGTACCTTTCCTTTCTCTCCACTTCTTGCAACCAGTTAACTAATGTTGTCCATTGTGATTTCCAGTTTTTGTTTTGTGCTCAGTGCTGTGCAGTTAACTCAGTTAATCTTCATTGCTCCACAGACAGGTCGAGCCAAATAATTTGTATCAATTTATTCTAGAAGTCTAAGAACATGGTCTTGAAGACCTGCTGAAGTATTGCAGCCTCTCACTAGCCCAAAGCAGATGGCATGGTCAAGACCACTAACACAGGAGTCTTTGGAGTATACATGTTGGAGGTAGTTGCCATAGCATTCTCTCTCATCTGTACTGCACTGTCCAGGGGATTTTTATAAGAGAAAGGAGTAGTGAGTAAAAGATATTTCAACTGATATTATCTAGCAAAGAAAGCAACAGGTGCTGGGAGCTAATGGAAAAAACACATCTGCTTAGTTGAAATGCTAGGCCATGCCTCACCAGACTATATACTATCTATTTTTAATAAGAACACAGCACACAGAATCTGAAGAATGCAGCAAATACCACAAAAAGACCATAAAAATATATGGAATCCAAGGACTTTCCTGTAATACAGATCTGAAATGCATTTTTTGTTTAGTTAAAAGTTACAATAATTATTGTCAATATGACTATGGCCAATAGCACTTTTAACTCTGGCCAGAAGATGGTAGGTTCATATTTCACACCACGCCTTATTTCAGATTTAGTACTGAAATGCAGTACTAGAAGGGTTCATTTCCCAATTTAACTTGACTAGGAAGATAAAAGGTCAGCTGGATCACTTTTCGAAAAGATTAAAAGGGATAACAAAGAAAATCTGGCCAATACTCTCCTTGATAATACAAGTTCTAATGTCCAATGCTGTTTGTGAGCTATTGATGCATGGATAATGGCTGCTATGTTTGCCTACAGAGTCACTGCACTACCAGTATCTGACTGATTGCTTTGTAAAAGGCTTTGGGGAACATGGAGTGAGAAAGACAGTATATATAAAACAAAATTCCATTCTATTTGGTTCAATAGGATAGGAAAAGGAAGAGAGTGTCTTAATTGTAATGTTTCTATCCACATTCCTTCAATTACATTGTAACAAGTTTGAGGACATCACCACATTTATATGCACCACACAGATAATGCACTTGAAATGCTTTGAAACTGATATGAATAGGAACTATTCTCCTCTTTGCCAGATGAACATTGTAAAGTGCCAAGCTGTGGAATTCTATTAAAAGTTCAAATAGATACATGACTGTTTGCCAGAAGATATTTTGAAATCAAAAGATTTCATTTTTTTGACATATGATTAGTTTTTCCTAATTGTATGAAATAATGCAATTATCAAAATAATTACACTATATAAGCACAAAAATGGGAGTTGGAGTATGCAAACCATGGAAAGTCAGCAATACATAAAATCCAGCTGAATACTAAAGCAGCTGCCTGATGTTCTCTGAATGGAGACTAGTATTCTAATCATTTGTCACCAGACAGGAAATGTGCAATTATGCTGCCAAAAAGATAATTTATCATAAAAAGTATCCATGATTTTTAAATTCAAGCAGCAGATGCATCCATAATCACCATAGAAATAAACTCAAGCTCACTATCCATGACCAATGGATCAGCATTACTGATAATACAATTTCAAATAATAAATTGGTTTTCAAACATTTTTTCTTCAAATCTTCATCTTAAAATCTGTATTGACAGTTAGGCCAAAAAATTGTGAACACAAATAAATCTGGCAAAGAGATAATTTACCTGTCACATTAAACTGTTAAAATTATACTACGGGCAGTTGAATTGCAAATTAAATAAAAAGAAAGATGATACAAATTTTTTAAACAAATTATGGAAAACGAACTGGTTTCATAGCAACAGCTCTGCTAAAATTACTTAACATTTCTACTCAATCAGATGTAAATTTGACTGTTATCCCTTAAATGTTGATTATAGTAGCTCTTTTCAGATGCAAATTTAATATGTAATGTGAATGTTGACAAAGCTGATACGAAAAATCTCCTGATTAACATCATTTGCATGAACACAGCAACATTATTACAGACCTTCTACAGACAGAAGGAAATGGAAATTGGATGGAGAGTTGCCTTCTCCATCCTCTCCCCACTCCCTGCTCTGCTTAGGACCAAAAACAAAACAAAAAAATTAGGACTGATATTCAATGTTATAAAATAAAAGAGTTAAAAATAAAAAGTTATGGGTAAATGAATTAGATTTGCCAACAAAGCAAGATATTACATAGTAAAGAATAACATTCCATCTTTATTTCACATCAGTCTACTGTCATAGACCCAGAGGAATGCAGGCGCCACATATAGCACTGTGTGGGTTGTAATACCTGGCAGAATGGAGTGAGTTAAGGAGTCATTAGAAACTTGTAAATTTCCTTGCTTTTGTTAGCTGCAGTTATAATCTTAAAAAAGGAGAAAGGAGAGAAGATGGAAAGGGAAAGGGGGAGCTGCACATGCTTTGCTCATTTCAGCAGTCCAACGTTTGCACTTTACACCATGAATAAACTGTGGAAGATGTCAGGTATATAGTTATTGAACACCAGATTATTTTTACACGAAAGAAATAGGAAGCATATATATAGAGCAGACCGTAGAAACATTTCCTGTTGTTGCCGTATACTGTAATAAGTGAATACTGTAAAACAATGCATTTTAGTGCAGATCACATTAAACTGATTTACTGTTAGTTACTACAAGCTAACAGGAAACTGGATGGCTATACTTTACCTTCAGCACAAAACACGTACTCAAAATAAACACATTGAAGAGAATTCACTGATACAAAAGACTTTTCAAAACAGATACACAACTGAACACATTTTGGTTTGCAGACAGATTTAGGCTTTGTCTGCCTGAGCTTTTTTGCATTTGCAGCAGCTCTAACCTAAACTGATGAAACTGAATGTAACAAATTCTCATTTTGCAAATTTACAAAGGCTGGTTATTTGAATTACTACTAGAATGCAGTCAAGGTAAATTGTCTGACAGTTCTGTCCTGAAAGACAATTTGCAAGTGATTTAACAGTCAATATTAATAACAATAAGACTCAGGAGGGTGTGAATAGACAAACAACTACAAAAAGTGTATTTAAAATGATGAGCTGTTCATGAATGGCCTGATGCTCTAAAGAATATTGCTCTGTACTGCAGGGTGGAAGACCAAGGGGAAATTTCAGAGTAGCAGCCGTGTTAGTCTGTATCCGCAAAAAGAACAGGAGTACTTGTGGNCATGGTTCCTGTCTCCCCACGGAGACAGAGACTAGAAAATTATCACAAGTTGCATGCATGGCAACGTCGAGCGGTACAAGTAGGCCACAGGCCAGACCACAAATATGGTTTTGATTTATGGAAACATACAGTAAGTTCACACGTATACAGCCTGTAATTTTGCCACAGTTCTTTCACATGAGGAGGTTTCAGTGGATATTTTGAATCCGATTCTAAAAGAAATGACTGAAGGCTTAAGTAAACAACTTTAATTACTTTGAAATCAAGCAAACAAACATGAAAAGCCTGTCTCCGGAAGTTCTTATGCCTGTGATTATTTTAAGTGGTAAGGTGGACAACTACCCTGGCAGCTGCAAAAAGACATATGACCCACAGCCTCACTCCTTTTCTCTAAAAGATGCAGGAAAGGTAAACGGGAATGTGGATATGGCAAGTGATACTCCTTAGGAGACTCCCTGCTCTCCAGCACATACCTAGCAATTTAAAAACAAAATTTTATTTAGATGAAAGATATAATCATCCAGATATCTTGCAACTCTGTATGTATATAAATACAACAGCCCATTTTACTACAAAGTTTAATGAGTTACTAAATTAAAATGACAAACATGATTTTAAAGCCCACCTACACAAACCCCATGCACTTGAATATCTGGGAAGCACATTTAGGTGTTATTTTAAAGAACAAGGGGAAGATGTGATAGAGTGCAAAAAAGAACGTTAAAAAGTAACAGTCCTTTTAAAATATTTAACCATTAGAGAAAAGAGTATGATTTGCAATTAAGCCTTTAAAAACACATTAGATAGAACAAAAGCCAGCTACGGTATATTAACAGAATGTACAAATACCCAGTACTGTAAAAACAACTTCACTCTTCTGCTAGTGTGTGTGTGAGTGAGAGAGAGAAAAAGAAAAGGCTGGTCAACTAAAAGCAAAAAATGTAGCTTGTGTCTATAGCACCCACTAGCGCAGGGGTGGGCAACTACGGCCGCATCCGGCCCTTCAGATGTTTTAATCCGGACCTCGAGCTCCCGCCGAAGAGTGGGGTCCGGGGCTTGCCCCGCTCCACACATGCCGTGGCTCCGCACGGCTCCCAGAAGCAGCAGCATGTCCCTTCTCTGGCTCCAACGCGTAGGGGCAGCCAAGGGGTTCCGCACGCTGTCCCCACTGCAAACGCCATCCCCATTGGCCAGGAACTACGGCCAATGGGAGCTGAAGGGGTGGCACCTGCAGACCGGGCCGTGCGCAGAGGCACCTGGCCATGCCTCAGCATAGGAGCCAGAGAGGGGGACATGCCGCTGCTTCCGGGAGCTGCTTAGTACCAGCCGGAGCCTGCACCCCGGCCCCCTCCTGTGCCCCAACCCCCTGCCCCAGCCCTGATCCCCCTCCCACCCTCTGAACCCCTCGGTCCCAGCCCAGAGCACCCTCCTGCACCCCCAACCCCTCATCCCCAGCCCCACCCCAGAGCTCGCACAACCAGCCAGAGCCCTCCCCCCCCACCGCACCCCAACCCTCAGCACTAGCCCAGACCTCTCTCCTGCACCCTGAATTCCCCATTTCTGGCTCCACCCCAGAGCCCGCACCCCCAGCCAGAGCCCTCACCCCCTCCCACAACCCAACCCCCAGTTTCATCAGCATTCATGGCCAGCCATAAAATTTCCATAAACTTTTTGGCCCAAGGGCCACATCTGGGTGCCCACCCCTGCACTAGCTAGATGGAGGTCGTCAACTGAATCATCTCCTATTTCCTGTATTAGTGCAGCACTGCCTTTGCATTAAGCAATCTGCCTGATAGAGGTTTTAACAACTGCAGAAAGGAACACTCTTTTTACCACTGTCCCTCATCCCACCCCCACTGCTGCTTCATTTTCTACATGAATTCCCTTTCACCACCCATCACCCTCCCCAACAGTGTATCTGCACTCTGCCAGGCTGATCTGGAAACCAAATATTTTTGTTGTCCAATACAGAGTCAGCCTCAGCAAAGGGCCAACAAGAGGAATTCCTGTTCCTCTTCTGTAGGCAGGCTGCATGTCACTCCCACCACTGCATTACCACCTTCAAGCCTTCCAACTTCAGTGACCATGCACTACCGTCTGCTAGTCTTCACAGCACTAGCGTTGTAATATCTGTATTGTTCTGCACCCTCTTGTACTTGTCACCTCCTCAGGATCCTGCTTCTTGCCAACATTTGACCATTTTGAAGCATCAGACATATCTCACAGCTAGTGAGAATAATATTACTAGTCAGAATAATAAAGCTAATAAAGAACCACCATTTAGCTCTAGAGTTGTAACCAGAACAGTTTATGGTTATGCCGGGTGTTAGGCAATTGCAGCATCTCTTTGAAGCTGTTGGGTGTGATAGCTGGGAAAAATCACCACCAAGGTTTAGACTGCATGCAAGTCTGGGCAACAGCTGGGCCATGAGGTCCAAAGAGTCTCCCAGGGGGTCTTAATAACAAACACCGGGGGCAGGGGGGAGAATCTATTTGATGGAGGAGAGAGGAGCAGCAGAAACACCAAAGAAGTTACACAGAAGGCAGCAAGGAAGCATCAATGACAGCCAGAGGAATACTTGTAGTGGGATCCTGCGAAAGAGCTAAGAGAGGGAGATTTTGAGTAGAGTACTATGTGGAAAGAGGCTTGGAACTGTGAGCAAAGAAAGTCTCTCCTACTGCGTTCAGGGAAACAGGATTTTATGTACTATCTTTTCAAAACAAATACACAGGATTGCATCAAAGAAATACTTGACTTCACCATCAATTTCTCTTTCTAACAGAAATAACCTGCAGGACCCTAAGTCAGTGGTCTCCAAACTTTTTTGATCACGCACCCCATCAGTAAAAAATTTTTGAGCACGCACCCCCTGCCGCGCCGAAGCAAAAAAAAAAAAAAAAAAAGCGCTCCTCCTGCCACGCACCCCCAAGGATCCTCTTGCACACCCCACTTTGGAGACCACTGCCCTAAGTAACTGCTAAGGTCAAAAGAGGTAACTATATTAAAATAAGAGAGAGGCAGTTAAAAAAAAAAGACATATAAAACTGACCAACATTTGCTGAATTAACAGCACTAACCAGACAAATCTGTGGCTAAACGGAAAATAAAAAAGAAAGAGGTGCATGCATGAAAACCAAGAAGATATACAAAAATAGAAAGCTCTGCAGGCAGGCAGATATATATGTATGTAGCAAATTAATAAAATAAGAAGTCCTTAAGCTCTTAATAATCCTTCGGCTCAAAAGCAGTCTTGCAGCCACTGCTCTGAAATTAAAGTTTGTAGACACAACACAAAGTTTGGAAGCTAAACACTTGGCAGCTGGTGTAAATATTTATGGTTCACCTCACCTGCCCACGTATTTTGACAGTTTAAAATATTCTCCTTCCTAACCAATTGAGCAGAAACAGCTGCCAAAGCCTCAGTGGCAAGATTTGTACAGTACAGAAAGAAAACTGACAATGCTGTGGGAAGAGGAATGATGTTACTGCAAAGATCCCTGCCAGAAAACCAGAAGTGAAATGTTACTGCTAAGCAGCATTTACTTTTATTTGGTTTCATAGGAGAAAGTCTACCTTGATGCCCATACTTACTTGTTCCTCCTCAAAAAGCTCAAGTAAACCAGATTTTGGGCAGGGAACTAAGAAAAAAACTGGAGGTACACGTGCGGGGAGAGGAAGGGAACAGCCATGAGTCTACAGCACAGCATCTTTATGTACAATGTTCCAGCTATATGGTGGTTGTCTTTCTTTACTCCTGTGCAGGAATGTGAGGCCAATGGATCCATATAAGACACAAACCAATAGACCTCCCACAGCCAGTTTATAAAGATCTATTCTAGATGGGTGCAAACCCCGCTCTGGCCCATGCAGGGAATAGAATGTTCACTCTGCCCATGTCCCCTCACTCCCACAAAGGGGAATCACAGTGCCCACGTGGTACAAAAGGGCCTGTGCAGGTTTTCTGCACTTCATTGACTTTCTCTGCACTTAATAATCTTCCTCAGTGGTAAACTGAGCTAGGCAATCCTTGTAACAGCTATTGACGCAAGATATTGCCAAGCATTAACACCCACACTCAACCATCAGTTTAACTATATGCCATGGCTAAACCAACAGTTATTCTGCTTCAATGTTAAAGTATTTATTTTGTACTAAGAAATTACTTAATAACGATTTCCTTCCTTCTCCCACCTACAATATTGGATTAACTCTTTTCACCCATCCATGGCAGAAATAGCAATGTTTTCATTTCAATGCTGAAATGATGGTTCTCCAGCTGCAGCCACCCGGAATACATATTTGCACCAGCTGCACACTACATTTATATTAGGTGCAAAATGCCAAAATGGTGGGGGGGTGCTGCCCAAAAAAGGGTGATTTTGCTTTAAAAGAAAAAAACCTATTACTTTATTCTACATCTTCCCATCCAGATTCCTGCTGAAGTGAAGGCAATGTCAGATTCAAAAGATATTCCACCTCAGAGATTGAAGTACCAAGTGCACAAAAGCTACTCCAAGTATAAAGGGCCATAAGGGTTGACGAGTGTGAATGGCATAATAGGCAATTGCAAACATAAAAGAGCCAAACCAAACATACTAATATTGGGACATTATCTCCCACAAGGAGGTCTAACAGCCCCCCCAAGAGTAGTTGGGCTTCATGTGATAAGCAAGATAAGAAATGAACACATTCCTAGGTCTTATTCCAAACACGGGAAAAGACAGTTACCTTTTCCGTAACTGGTGTTCTTTGGGATGTGTTCCTCATGTCTATTCCACAATAGGTGTGCGTGCTTGCCACGTGCACCGGTGCCGGAAGTTTTTCCCCTAGCAGTACCCGTAGGGGAGCGCCCTAGCGACTCCTGGAGTGGCACCTCCATGCGCGCTCCCCCCACCCTTAGTTCCTTCTTGCCAGACAACTCCGACAGAGGGGAAGGAGGGCGGGATGTGGAATAGACATGAGCAACACATCTCGAAGAACACCAGTTACGGAAAAGGTAACTGTCTTTTCTTCTTCGAGTGATTGCTCATGTGTATTACACAATAGGTGATATCTGTTGGAGGTGGGAAGGAGTTCACAAGCTCTCGGGACGGAGGACAGCCCTGCCGAACCCGGCATCTTCCCTGGTCTGAGAAACAATCGCATAATGTGAGGTGAACATGTGAACTGAAGACCACGTGCAGCCCTACAAATATCCTGAATGGGGACCTGGGCCAAAAAGGCAGCCGACAAGGCCTGCGCCCAAGTCGAGTGCGCCTTCACAATTAGTGGCGGAGGGATTCCCGCCAGGTCATAACAGGTACGGATGCACAAAGTGATCCGGTTGGAGAGCTGCTGAGTGGAGATCGGCCCACCTTTCATGCACTCAGCCTAGGCGATGAACAGTTGAGAGGACTTTCTGAAAAGCTTAGTCTGCTCCAGGTAAAAAGCCTCCTGGAGGGAGTCCTCAAACTTGGGCAGGGAGCCCTACAGATTGAACTCATACCGACCCAGGAGAGCCTGGTGGTTTGCCACCCGTAACTGGAAGCTCGAGGACGAATACATTTTTCTTCTAAATGAGTCCAGACTCCTTGAATCTTTATTTTTCGGGGTAGGGGCTGGCTGGCCCTGCCGTGTGGTTGACCGACTCGACCACCAGGGAGTTAGGAGCAGGGTGGGTGTATAAGTATTCATGCCCCTTGGCGGGTACAAAATACTTGTGTTCCGCTCTCTTAGAGATGGGGGCCAATGAGGCCGGGGTTTGCCACAGGGCATTTGAAATTTTTGCCACCCCTTCGTGGAGAGGCAAGGCCGCCCTGCCAGGTGCCGAGGAGAACAGTACATTAAACAGGGAGTCCGAGGGCTCCTCTATCTCCTCTGCTTGGAGGTGGAGGCTTGATGCCACCCTTTTTAAGAGTTCTTGGTGGGCCCTAAAGTCCTCCTGCGGGATGGAGGGGCCATAATGGCCTCATCCAGGGAGGGTGAGGAGGCCAGCGTGGTACTTTGTGTGTCCACCAGCACCGGAGGGTCCACCACCTGGTCGGTCTCCGGGCATGGTGCCGAGGAAGTACATCCCACCAACTCCTTCCTCGGAGGTCTGGAGAGGGAGGCCAATGGTCCTTCTGAGGACCCGGCCACTGAGCAAGCCCGCCCTGGTACCATTGGGCCAGCCACAGGGCCCGGTACCACTGCACCTGCTATGGCACCGGCAGAGCCGGCTGTTCGGCCTTGTTGGCCTGGCCCATCGATGGACGACTATGAAGAGAGGCTGGGCTGACATACGACCTGCCACTGTCCCTGGACCGGGAGGAGCGGCGGTGCCGGGAGCGATGCCGACCACAGGACCGCGATCCCGACGTGGAGGACCGGTACCATTGGTAACAGCTGCTCCGCAATCGGCTCCGGCAGGTGGACCTGCGATGGCGAGACGCCAGTGATCGATGGCTGGGGCTGCAGAGGCGGTGCCACAGCGGGGTCCTGGAGCGGGACAAATGGGAACGACGTCGACATTCATGCCGCGACCGGCTGCGATAGCCCCTCCGAGATGAGGACCTTTGGCGTTGTCTGCATCGTTCCCGTCAGTGTTCGCTCCTCGAGGCGGAGCGGTGCCGAGAGTCTCAGTCAGACGGAACCCAACCAGACAGCCTGGTGGGCGTCGAGGGCGATCCACATGGACTTTGCCCTGAATGGTCGCTGGGCGGCAAACGGCGTCGGGAACATTCCCTCGACCGAGACCGGTACCGAGCCAGGGGTGACTCCGGAGATCTCAGCAGCGGCTTGCCTCTGGAGCGCGGGACCGACATCAGCGATGCTCCTAGTACCGGCATGGACATATATATGGAGATATACCTATCTCCTAGAACTGGAAGGGACCCCGAAAGGTCATCGAGTCCAGCCCCCTGCCTTCACTAGCAGGACCAAGTACTGATTTTTGCCCCAGATCCCTAAGTGGCCCCCTCAAGGATTGAACTCACAACCCTGGGTTTAGCAGGCCAATGCTCAAACTATCCCTCCCCCCCAACATCCCAGGCCGCCTGCAGGGCCTCCAGTGTGAAGGGCATCCGGACATCTGAGGAGGCCTGCTCTGAATGGGCAGGGCTACTCCGCTCGACTTGAGTCGGAGGCCTAGAGGCCGGTGGGGATCGAGGACTGCCTGACATGGGTCTAGCCTCTGTCCTGGGTTTACTCCGGTGCCGCAGCGAAGAAGGCCTCTTCCTAGCCTTCTTGGTGTGCCCTGTGGATGGGAGCAGTGCCGACTGGTAGATGGCGCCGGGTGGTCGCCGCGCACCGACACCGCGGTGCCCGGTGCTGACTCGGAGCGGTGCGCCGGAGCCGGGGTCAGCGCCGACTCCATCAGAATAGCCCGGAGCCTAATGTCCCTTTCTCTCTTGGTCCAAGGCTTAAATGACTTGCAAATCTTGCAGCGATCGCTCAGATGGGTTTCCCCGAAACAGCGTAAACAGTCCATGTGCAGATCACTCACTGGCGTAGATCGCCTACAAGTGTCGCACGACTTAAAACCCGGGGCACGGGGCATGCCCTGGCTCAGGCGCTCTAGCTAAACTAAACTAACTAAACAACTAACTAACTACAGGTACCATACACTGAACGAACAAGCAGTTTTCGGGATGAGCTACAACAAACATGGAGCAGAGCAGTTCCGAAGCACCTTCACTGGCGGCAAGAAGGAACTGAGGGTGGGGGGAGCGCGCAGCTCCCCTTATACCATGCCATGGAGGGCCACTCCAGGGGTCACTAGGGCGCTCCCCTACGGGTACTGCTAGGGGGAAAATGTCCAGCACTGGTGCACGTGGCAAGCACACACACCTATTGTGGAATAGACATGAGCAATCACTCGAAGAAGAAAAAGTGTTTGGAAAGCCATTTCCCTCACACTAGTCCTTATGATGGACACATTCTCTTTTCATATGTTTATGTTCTGCTCCTAGACACTTGAGATTTACAGAAAAGGAACAGAACTCAAATCTCAGACTCCAGAATGCTGACATTTATTGGCTAGCTACAGCAGACACCGCATATAACCAAAGTTTACCAAACTAGAATTATTGCTTTTACCTATCCTGTCTATTCAATATAGTCAAATGAAATTAACAGAGCAACAAGGCAATAAAGTACATATCAGCAAAAGAAGATTAATTTATCCAAAGTTAAAATAGTTCATCAGAAGGGTGCTTCTGCTGGAGCTGCTGCCTCAAGACTAAAATTGATAAATTCAACCAACTGCACACAGACTCTCAGTGTCAGCCCCCAAAGAAGAAAAGACATAGTCAGAGAGTTTAAGGCCAGAAGGGACCACTAGTATAGATCATCTAGTCTGACCTCCTGTATATCACAGGCCAACTACACCACCCACACACAGAACCCAACAACCAAAACGAAAAAGTGTTACAGCCCACAGGAGACTAGACGATGATGTGCCACAGGAAGAGAAGAGGCGGAGTGCTCGAGGCCTGTACAATGGCAGGGAAATGTGGGCACTTACCCATTCTCAGGAAGTGCTCGCAATCAGTCCTCGATTTCAAGCCCTGAACAAACAGCAGAAGGATACCACAAGCCACTACACTAACTATCTAGGTTTTTAAATGGCACCTATCACTGTGGTTTCTCTAGCACTCAACTACACCTGACAAATGCGCGCTTGGCTTCCTTTCTCATTATTACTGTATTTATGTGGCAGAGGGAGGGATGCCAGGCATAGATATGTATACTTTTCCCTGTCCTATTCAAATCAAGACATCTGCCAAAACATCCATATGTCCCTAAGCCAGTGACTAAATAATTCGGGCCCTTCTGAGAAGGTGGTCATTTCATCATTACTGGATGCCTTTCATATTGCAGCAACATACCCTCTGCACATGACAGTTATCCTGAAAAGGGAATTACGGCCACACTACTTTCTCCCAACTACCTCACTCAACTACCACCTAACATAGCACACAGACAAGCCTTGCCTCCCCCAGAAGCAGGGGGTCCAGAGTGTTTCCAATCCTATTCTATGTAGTGTACATCTTTGGGCGATCCTCTGAGCTACTGGCATAAATAACTTTTGGAAAGAAGGATGAAGCAACTGCTGCACATATTGAATCTTACCCCAGCGGGTAAGTTGGAAAAGTGACACTCAGAACTCTACAAGTTTGTTATTCCTGCCTATATAAGGTTTTATATACAACCATAGGCCAGTTCTGTGTACGCCAAACATACAAGCCAAGATTTTAAAAAGTGACTAGTGACTTTGGGTGCCCACCCTGAGTCACTGTGAAGAGCCTGAATTTCACAGAGTGGGTCCTGAAAATCATGTCACTTTGAAGCGTCTCAGGTTGGACATCCAAAAATTGAGTCACCCAAAAATCCCTAGTCACTTTTTAAAATCTTGGCCACAACAAGCATACTGACTGATTTGAGACACGTCAGAGTAACCAATTACTCAGTTAATTGGAGAGCCAATCAATCAATCAGTACTTAACATATGACACATCCTATTGCACACCATGATGCTATGCATTATTCTGTGACTACAGGTGGTAGTGTAGACCAAATCCTGCCATCCTTTACATCTTTAGAAGCGCCATTTAACTAAGGATGGTAGGATTTTACTCTTTGTAACTGTTCAGTGAGTAAAGTCATATACCACATTGTGTCATATCACTTGATCATGAAAGCCATTTAAAAATACTTCTACTTCATAATGAAAAAAATATTTTAAAGTAAGCAACAGATAACTATCATTCTATATTCTAATAAGACAAAAAGGAAGGGAAAATTACTCACTGGTCACTCTGTTTCACATCATACAGAATAATCAGGACATCTATTACTATAGTACCAGCTACCAAGAAACAAGGAGTCAAAAGCATTGTAAGACACCCTTCCACCCCACTGCTATCTACCTAAGCCCCAGGCCATCATGCCTTTCCTCCTCTTACAGAACTTGCAGAGCTATGTAGGGAACAAGAAATATTGAGCACCAGAGGGGGGAAAAACAGGAGGGAGGGATGTAGGATGGGAGAAGAGAAAACAGTTACCGGTGAGTAATTCTGCCTTATCATACATCCCTTTTCTTCCATCCTACAATAGAACAGTTAGGTGGTTAGCAGATGAAGGAAGCATGCCCAAGGAGGCTGGCTTATTTTACCATGCCCTCTGAAGGACCCTCTGCCCAAAGGAGGAGTCTTGTGATGCAGAGCAGTTCAACTGACAGTGCTGTATGAAAAAGTAAGGGGACAACCAGGTGTCTGCCTTATGCACTTCAGAGATGGATCTCTCACAGTTCAAAGTGCAAACCTCTCTAGGACAGTGGCTCTCTACCAGTGTGGAAGAAGGTCTACATAGTTGATCTTAATCTATGTGCATACAAGAGTATTCTGGCAAGAGTACCGTTGGGTCATGGGCCCAGTTTCTCTACATGTTGCTATTTTACCCTTATTGACACTGCTTTGCTTTCCTGGACTCTCATAGTTCTCCTATGTAATTCTAAACACCTTTATCATCCAATAGAGTGATTTCTTGACTTGGGAGACTCAAGAGCGGGGAAATATAATGGTCTTGTGATGGAATTCAGTGTTCAATTTGGGGATGAATTCCAATAGTAGGCAAAGTTACAGCATCTCAAGAAAAACTGTATGTGGACAGTAAGAGAAAAAAGATTATTAGGGAGCTCACTTTGCCAACCCATCTAGCGAAGATGATGGCAACTAGGAAAGAGAGTCGTTAAAGTGGTCTCCCAGAGGGCTGACAGGGAAGGTTAATTAAGATCTGCAGCAGCAGAGATCCATCCTACCTACAGGATCACAGGGAAAATAGCAAGTCTCTGGAACAGCCAGGAACAAAGACTTTTTTGGACATGTGGTGGAACCAACATCTCAACTCTCAGCGGATCCAAGGACTCTGGAAGTGGCAGAGGAATGGACCCTGAATGTGCTGACTTTAAGGCTGTACTTAAACCATGCTAAGTCTACTATACTCCAGAAAGAACCGGAAAAGACAATGTTTCTGGCAATGCACCACCCCAAATAAGCCTTCCGAATGCAGGAATAAACATGCAGAGTTGGTGGTTTCCTGCTCCCACTCCTGTATTGTCACATCTAGGGCAGCTGAGCAGAGTGTGTAATCAATCTGGATTCTCATGATGGAAGGAGATCTTTTGAACATTGCCTCTTTAGGCTGAAACCAGCTAGGGTGTGCAGAAATAGAGTTTCCAGACTGTGAGATACCGGGGACTCAGGATTCAACAGGAACCGCATCCACATCTGGACCGCTCCCTTCTTAATCCAACTCTGCAAAAGAAAGGAGAAATTTGGAAAGAGGACCAAGGAGGCCTAAAGTGGAGGAGGCATGCAGAGGAGGGGGACCCAGAAGCAAAGGAGACTAACAAGGCTTGAGCAGCACAGTGGCTAAAACAGCCTTTATGGAAGCTCCGAACTGGCCATGAATAGGAGGGAGCTAAAGGAGGTGGACAGCAAGGCATTTCAGAAGAGGCTGGATGGGGGTCGGGGTGCCCACAAGTAGGGAGACCAGGCCCATGACCCAACAGTGCAAAGGAGGGATCAGGCAGGCAGTGCAGATGCCCATGAGTAGGGGATGGATACCTGAACCCCACTGTCAGAAAGAAACATTGGGATGGCCACAGAGGGCTCTACAGATACCCCAGGAAAACCAAAGTAGAGGGTTTCCAAACTGGTGGTAGATAATTTTTGCTGGCTACTGAGGGTCAAATACCCCAGCTAAAAGCTTTAGATTTCTTTAGATTTCCCAACTTTAGATTTCTTCATCTTTTTTCTTCCCCTCCATTCATAGCTTCATTGTTTCCCCTGGAAAGAAGAGAGCGAGAATTAGAAGTAAAAGAAGAGTGGGAGCAAGATAGAGAGAGAACTAAGACCAAGGCTCCATGCTTCAGAGATGGAGGAAGAAAAAGAATGGGTGCAGAGTAGTACAGGTTAGGATATCTATTATTTTGTCTCCTTGCTCCCTGGAAGATGGTACCACAGCACTAACTGTACTTGCTGTACCGTTGTAGGAAGGGGTACATGTACAACAATGGGTTCACTTCAGGTGAAAATTGTCTACACAAGTATGATCAACTGTTTAAGAAATAATGACCAGGCAAAATAAAAAACCCAACAAATACATTTTTTCATTTCTGCAATTACAGTAAAGAACTGAAGGACTAACAAGAGGATCTAGTCTCATTAGCAATAGCATAAATTATAAGGACATTGTAATGGGAACTGCACAGAATAAGTTATCAAGATATTGTAATGGGAATCGCATAATTAATGGAAGAAAGTGGCTCAGTGGTTTCAGGTGGGAGATGTCGGGACTGGAAAAGAAAGAGAGCTCCAAGTCACACAGGGAAGAACAAGTCATCTCCCATCCATAAAGTGACAAGAGGGGATGATAGAGGAGCAGAAAGTAGGAACAAAGTCAGCAGACATAGGAGGTGGCAGTAGTGAGGTCAGAGACATAGGTTGGAGTGAGTTATGGAGATTTTTGAAAAATAAAACAAAAACAGGTAGGCAATTTTGAATTGGGTTCAGAGATTTATAAGAAGCCAATGAAGGTTTTAAAGAAAATCTTCCCTTCAACCCCCACCTCCACGAACACAAAGAATTTTTTCTTTTTGTACAGAGAAAGACAACTGCCAGTCTGCTATATGCCTATGCATATCAGTGCCCTCTACTGGAGGATATCAGAATAGCTCAGTTGTGTGTCATAGGACATAAAATTCTAACAGAGATTTTCCTTTTATTCAAGTGATAGATAAGGCCTTTCTTTTTGAGGAGAGGGATCTGAGTTCTATGTTTGTTTGTGGCCATTGGGGAAATAAGCAGATTTACAGACAAAGAAATGGTGGGAGGAAAAAGCTTCTTAGAAGTGAAGGAGGACTATGATTTCTAACTTTGGGAGCAAAGTTAAAATCCTAAGGGGGTGATAGCAAAATGAAAGATATGGGACAAAGACGAGCTTTTACACATCCTCAGCACAATGCCTCAAGAGAAGAAAAGATTATTTTGTTTTGGTTTTTTTTAATCCCATGCATGTATATTATGTAGTCATCCTTTGCCAATTCCGGATGAGATGAGCCATTTTAAACAATTAAACTCAGTCTTCCTAATGCTTCAGTGCTGCAAGTATGTCTCTCTGTGTACAGCAAAAACCTGCCTATCTATGTCAATATGTTACACCAAATTAATCCTGGGCCCTTTCTACCACCTGCATTCAGTTCTCACCTCCCATCCTTAATATTTATACAGGTGTCTGAAGGAGACATTAACTGATTTTAATAAAAAACCCACATTTTTAATTATGTATATATATACACACACACACACACACACATATATATATATACACACACAGTAATAGACATACACACAGTAATAGACATATGAATTATTTTCCATAAGCATATTTACACTGCAACACAAGATGACCCTTCTAAATTATATACCAAGTCTAATGGAATGCAATGGCTAGGTAACAACTTTTACATTTTTATAACATCTAAATTGAATAACATTTTCCATAAACTTGTATACTCAATTCCCTGGCAAATAATTAGCCAGATACAAAATGGGATTATAAACAAATACTAACAGGCCTTAAACTTGTTTGTGCATACATGCTGCTACAAAACACATATCAGCAAAAAACATGCTCTGAAGATTTGCTAGGGGCCCAATCACATGAGGTGCTGAATTCCCTCACTACCACTGATTCTACTAGGAGTTGACGGAGCTCAGCCCCTCTCACTATTGGGCCTTTCAAGTGGAAACTATGGCCTGCCCTGTGTATATATGCTATGGCAGTTATACTCAGACCTCAGTGGTTCAGGAGCCAAATTCGTGATCAACATTACCCAAAAGAGCCACAGTAGTGTGAATTGTTTTATTTACTATAGTACTATATATTCATATTTAAATAGTAAGAGGGAAATATTTAGTTTATATATAACATATGTTGATATATATTATAATCTCCATTGTTGGAGATTTTTAGGAGCAGGTTAGACAGACACCTGTCAGGAACGGTCTAGATAATACTTAGTCCTGCCATGAGTGCAAATTGACTGACCAAGTATTATTATTTTAACAACAACAATTGGTTAATAACATACTAAAAGTATCCTGATTGATTAATAATTAAATCACACAGTGTTTTAATATCATGTGATGCAAAGAGCTGCAGGAGACCATTAAAGAGCCACTTGCAGCTCGCAAGCTCAGTCTGAGTGTCACTGGGCTAGGGAAAGAGAAGAGGGTGCAAAGTGCCACTTCTCCCAGTGTTTCCATGTAGAAAGCAGACATAATGCTGAAACATGGTGCTCCCTGAGAAGGGGTTGGGTTGGGGGAAGTGTATCCATTAACAATGCAAGCAGCCCTTTCCATGAATCAATGGGAGTCTAGCAGATAGAAATGCCTTAGAATCAGGAGTTATCCTTCTAAAACAGTTGGAATTTTTAATAATGCACTTGCAGGTTCACATTTACAGAGAAAATGCAGCTACCAAGTCTTCCAGAATTTCTGCAGATCATTAATCTATCAGCTAATGCTCACTTTTACTATATCTGTTTCGCTATTTTTAAATGCAATGTTTAAAATGTGCACAGCTCAGACAAAGCAATGGCTGATTTAGTTTTTTGTGGGTTTTTTTAAACATGTGATTTATAACTCAGAATGGTATGAAAATTCATCCAAGGCTCAAATTAATCATGTAATGTCAGCTAAGAGGCAAAAAAATCAATTAAGAATCCAACAAGTCAATATTATGATATAAGAATGCACCCACAAAAACCCCAGAGAAGCTAACTGTTCCAAATACATTTTTCGTATTAAGACAATCACTTTGCTTTCTAAACTGAAATTTGCAAGTCAGTCCACCACATAAACTAGTGTCATTGATTATTGCAGCGAATTAAAAAAAGAAAAGAAGAAGAAGAAGAAATAATGAACAAGCAATTTGGTTTAGGAACCCTTTATTCTTAGGCAAATTCACTAACTTTCCCCCCCCATTAATGATTTCATAAGGAAATATAAATACAGAGATTAGATTGTTGTTAAGATGGAGTATGTATTGTTGTAGAACTGAAATAAAATGTTACACATATATTCCAGCTCCTTAAGAAATGGAATACAGAAAGCAGCAATGGATAGACTAGTGTATGAAAGAGCAGACACCGGAGGCCAGCCTGGTGAGCAGCTTACAGAAACAGATTTGGCTTTTGAACTGGCAAGAATTCTCTCAGTCATTCAGGCAACATTTTTGCTGCCTGCAACAATGGCATTCAGTTATCAAATAGGGAGCTCATGGGCTCCTCAACATCTGCCCTCACTTCCACAAACACAATAAGGAAACACGGTAGCAGCCAAAAGCCAAGTTGATGGCAAAGGTGGGGATCTCTCCAAGCCACTCATCACAAATGGTATCTAAGCACCCACAAAGAGATTCTATGGATGCACAATGACCATGAGGGTACGGCTTTAGGAAATAACCTAGAGGAGACAAAGATACACTTGCCACATCAATGACAGTGGTGGATGAGGAACCAGGCCTGTTCACTGAAGAGGGACACTGCTGGCAGGTGGAATTCCATACCCTGGTTGTTTGCTGCATGGAGGATGGGAATGGGCTTCCACCATTACTGGTAGCTATTTTCACTCTTATATCGGCTGCACTCTGAAGTACTAACACAACTGTCAGACCATGTGCCCTGCCCAAATACACAATAAAATCATCCTAGGAAAGAACAAGCCACATCTGTCAAGTCTTTGATTCTGCACCACAAAAGCAGCCTTCAGTAGCAGGTCCAAAAGGCTGTGCACTACTTATTCCTATCCTTATTATGCTTCTCCAACTTCTTCCCCTCAGACGCTTTACAAAGTGTGTCAGTGTTGCACACCATAATCTCAGACTTGGTCAATGTTTTGGAGCTGAACACATGCTCAAACTCAATATAGAAATGACAGGTCTGCCTTCCCAATCTGGACATTCAATTATTGTCTCATACCTCATTAAGCTGCACTTCCACGTACTTAAGTTTTGTCCTGGCTCTATGACAGACACCAGATTCAGTCAGACACGATAACACCTTGACCAGAAACAAGATGTCCAGGCTGTGGCGTTCAAAGGAGACTTTACTCATAGACCAGAAAGCAAAGAAAGCCCTGCTTATCTACCTTGAGATAGCTGGCAGCAAAATAACACGGAGGCTTTTCTGTGACAAGCAAATTTTCAGATCCAAAAGTGGGGAGCAGTATCCACAAGAACAGGGCAGTCTCAGGGAAGTGAATGCTGATGAGGTGGTGTACATTATAGTTGTTTGAAGTGAGGGCAGGGTATTACATACAGGTAAAATGACTATCTGGATGGATACCCCAAAAAGGAGCAATCTTGTCTAGAGTGGTTGCAGAAGGTGGACAAGGCGCTAAGACTAACTGATACAGCTGCAATACCGGTGCTTCCCACCTACTTTAGCACTGAACTAGTTCAGAATTAACTAGTGCATCTGCTGGGAGCTAATTGCAACATTCAGAAGCAGTCCCAATGTTGTTAGAAGCACTATTGTGTATGGACGTCATATGTTTCAAAAGTGTTCCACGTGCTTGAACTGATCCTGGAAATGCCAGCATTCTCTAGTGTGGGCAGATACAAGGAAAGGCTTGCAAGGAGAAGGGAACACACAGGAAACCACATAAATCTCCTCCCCCAAGCAGGAAAGGCTCATGATGACACTAGACTCGAGCCCTAGGCCCTCCTCCTGGAGGGAAGCTGTGCAGATCCTGGACTTCTTCCCTCCTCCCTGGAAGCCTGTGCAGCCATAGGCTCTTCTGACACGCTATAACTGTCCCCTCCAAAGGGTGTAGAAGGCAAAAAGAGTTTATTGGAGCATTTTCCTACTGGACAACTGGCCGCTTATCATCTCCACCTTCCTAACCCATGGGCCTGCTTTTGGATAGATAAACATCCATGGGTTTGAGAGCAGAAAGAAGAATGCTACAGACCCTCTCTTACCCCTTCTGTGGCACCTGCTACAGTTCCACCTGCTTTTACTCCCCTCCATTTCTGGTAGTGGAAATAAGTGTCAGGCTTTATCACAGCAGCTTGCCATCAGATCATCTTGCTTCTCCCACATTCTTCTGGGTCTTGACAACTATTTTTTATAACTCTGCCTTATCATCCTCTATTCCATGTAAACACATAGGAGGAGAGGCAATTTCTCCACTAGTCAAGACTTAAGCCATACAGATCTTTAAGGATTAATGTCAATACTTTGACATGCATATAAAAGCAAATGCAGCCTTTAGTAATACACACTCTGTAGCTAGCACCAGCAACTAGGTGAACATCTGAATTCTACACCAGGTGAAGCTTCCAAATGATCTTTCAAAGGTAGACCCATGTAAGGTGCATCATCCAAATATACAGTCTAGGCAAGGATTATACTAGAGAGAAATGGCTGTAATAAAACTACCAATCACAGGAAACAAAGTCCTTTTGTTTACTGGTGCCACCGCATACGTTATCTATCATAGTATGGAGCAAGGTTAATCTTCAGGTGCTCACACCGATATCAAATATGTATGCAATACAGTACTCTATGTTTTCAAGGTTGTTTTTTCTGATTTCTGAATTATAAATGTGATGTTTGTTTCTATCTATGCCCAGAGAGCAAGGTGATGAGTCCTCTGTAAGCCTCTGAACACTCTCTCTCATTCCTTCTAGACCAGGGGTAGGCAACCTATGGCATGCGTGCTGAAGGCGGCACGCGAGCTGATTTTCAGTGGCACTCACACGCCCGGGTCCTGGCCACCGGTCCAGGGGGCTCTGCATTTTAATTTAATTTTAAATGAAGCTTCTTAAACATTTTTAAAACTTTATTTACTTTACATACAACAATAGTTTAGTTATATATTATAGACTTATAGAAAGAGACCTTCTAAAAATGTTAAAATGTATTACTGGCACGCAAAACCTTAAATCAGAGTGAATAAATGAATTCTCGGCACACCACTTCTGAAAGGTTGCCGACCCCTGTTCTAGACTCTACTCAGGAACACAGCAATTCTAGCTCTTCCTCAATTGTCATACCAAGACACAGAGAGAATATTAAAAGACATAATCAACTTCTAAATTTTGGTCAGCCCACGTAATGATATAATACTACATCAAAAATCAAAACAATCACATTGGTTCAAGTCAAGCATCACATTAATATGCTCATAGTGGTGCACTTCAGTGTGTGTGCGCCTCTGAATGATCAGCTACCAAGCATTAGGGCACCATCTGCATGGCCTTAGGTCAAGATTTCTACTTCCATTGTGCAGCAAATAAAGGGACCATGATAATAGTGGTATTCTGGGAATGCTGGGTACATACTATTAAAAGAGTTAATATCAAAGAACTAATTAAACCATGTGTAATGATCAGAACTATTATTTTTCCATTCTACTGTACAATGAATTATTTTAGCTTTTGGAGAAAACAAGCTTTTTCAGAAGAATCAAGATAATCATATTTTGTACATAGAGTAATTAAAACTAAACAACTAATATGCATCATTCAACTGCTCAGAGACCTCCTTTTAGGAACAAGGATGCATTTTATATGGCTGGTGTACCGGGTGTACCCTTTAGTTTCCATCTGATCTATTAGTAAATACAGTAAATAAATAAAGTACTGCAGAATTCATATAAAAGCTGCTTACTCAGATTCCAATCTCTCGTATGATCTAATTTACTATATTTTTTATATATACAAAGAAAACCAAACAAAAAATTAAGATTCTAATGTTTGTAGAAACATAGCATCATATTTAACAAGAGTATCTTAATAGGCAAACACAAACCTTTTCAGGACAGCTGTAAAATAAAGTGGTAGCTATCCAATGCACATATTTGTTTTGTATAAAAAATGCACTACAGTGTAACACAAAATGGTTCTGAGCACTTGTTTGGCTTTTTAATGTATACATGTATAGAGGGATGACAAATAAGATTGATTACAGGGTTGAGGTAAAGGTGGATTAAATGTACTAGGGAAACTTAGACAATCAGTAGATAACGTCCTTAGGTACCTCTGATAAGACTTTCACCATCAGATCCATATCAGTTTCTCATTTTCAGAAAACAGAACTGTTTTTAATGCACATATTCTGGTGATCCTCTTTTTATATTGGCAGCCACCTGATCATCTTGATATTATTTCTCATAAGAGTTACAGCCTACCTGTAACAGTATCCTCACATGCTATGTTTAGTAGCCATGATCCTTTCTATGTTTTTTCCAGGGAAGAGAAACACAATATTGCAGAAATTTTGAAGATTATCTATTAAATATGTTCTATGCTAGTGCAATGTAGCATGAAGTCTTTGAGTTAAACTGAAGATGACATCAAACATTCCCTTGTCTAACCTCCAGACTTATTTAGATGCAGTATTGTAAATGATGCACAGTCAATATAGATTGTAGTACAGTATTCCTTCCTAGTTCAATAGGGGCCTATTCCAAATCCCACTGGAATCAATTGAAAGATTCCTATTGACTCTAAAAGGGGTTGGTCAGGCCTTAAGTCCATAAATCCTCAAAAGAAAATAAAAAATAAGACATTGTGATGTTACAAATATTTATTTTCATCTGCTTTTTCCTGTAAAATTCATAGATCAAATATTAAGCAATTAAAAACATTTTGTGCCTTACACACACAGCATCTCATCAATGGTATCCACAATATGAGAACACTTGTTACAGCAACAAAAATCATGTCATTGCATCTTTAAATAAAACAGCCTCTTTAGCCTCCACGTGAATGGATGTAGAATGAATTTCAGACAGTGAAAATAATTATATTTTAGGATAATGTATGGTCAAATCCTAAAGAATAAAACTCAAGAGAAGCAGAGATGGATCTGGAAAGCCATAGTTTGTTTGGATGTGATAGCATTTTTAAAACAATAACCCTTGAAAGCATGCAATGAAACCTGGTAAATGTCTTTATCTCTATTTGATAACAAACAATAACTAACTAAAATATTAATATCCATTTTTATTGGATGGTAAACTGCATATAATCAAAACATCTTTCATAGAATCATAGAATCATACAATATCAGGGTTGGAAGGGACCTCAGGAGGTCATCTAGTCCAACCCCCTGCTCAAAGCAGGACCTAATCCCAACTAAATCATCACAGCCAGGGCTTTGTCAAGCCTGACCTTAAAAACCTCTAAGGAAGGAGATTCCACCACCTCCCTAGGTAACCCATTCCAGTGCTTCACCACCCTCCTAGTGAAAAAGTTTTTCCTAATATCCAATCTAAACCTCCCCCACTGCAACTTGAGACCATTACTCCTTGTTCTGTCATCTGGTACCACTGTGAACAGTCTAGATCCATCCTCTTTGGAACCCCCTTTCAGGTAGTTGAAAGCAGCTATCAAATCCCCCCTCATTCTTCTCTTCTGCAGACTAAACAATCCCAGTTCCCTCAGCCTCTCCTCATAACTCATGTGCTCCAGCCCCCTAATCATTTTTGTTGCCCTCCGCTGGACTCTTTCCAATTTTTCCACATCCTTCTTGTAGTGTGGGGCCCAAAACTGGACACAGTACTCCAGGTGAGGCCTCACCAATGTCGAATAGAGGGGAACGATCACGTCCCTCGATCTGCTGGCAATGCCCCTACTTATACAGCCCAAAATGCCGTTAGCCTTCTTGGCAACAAGGGCACACTGTTGACTCATATCCAGCTTCTCGTCCACCGTAACCCCTAGGTCCTTTTCTGCAGAACTGCTGCCTAGCCACTCGGTCCCTAGTCTGTAACAGTGCATGGGATTCTTCCGTCCTAAGTGCAAGACTCTGCACTTGTCCTTATTGAACCTCATCAGGTTTCTTTTGGCCCAATCCTCTAATTTGTCTAGGTCCCTCTGTATCCTATCCCTACCCTCCAGCGTATCTACCACTCCTCCCAGTTTAGTGTCATCTGCAAATTTGCTATTGGCTTTTTTCATCACTGCCAATATAAGTATGCAATATGTTGGAAAAAAATCAGGAGTTAAAACAGATGTCAAGAGGGTTTCATTCTATGTATGTTAACTTTGAGAAAGGTTACTGCAGTCAGCCAATAGCTTTAGTGACTGAAGGATAATTCAGTGAATGATAATGGACAATTACCTCCTCACTACATAAAGAATGTTCCCATTCTCTAGATACCATCACAAGCACATGCAATGAAGGCTGAAAACAAACATCAGGATCTGCTTTGTTCCTCCTATCTGCCTTCACTTATTTTACTCACCAAATCAGAAGAAATGTTTGGGGTCCAGTTCTCCTCTCACACCAATCTAAAATTCATAGGTCCACTGACTATAGTTAGACCAGCATAAATCAGGAGTAACACAACTGAAGTATATGGAGTTATGCTACTGTAAACATTAGGAGAATAAGCCCCATTTACTATTACATATTTATTGTGTTGCAGTTGCAGATAGGTGCTCCAGTCATTATGGGGGTCCCTTTGGGCTAGACACATAGAGGGTAAAAATTTCAAGTGTACGTGACTTAGGAGCCTACGTCCCATTGCGTTTCACTCTATCACTCACAGAATTGACTTTCAATGTGAGTTAGGCTTTTAAATCACATAGGTGCTTTTGAAAATTTGACTCATATTGAAAAGATGTTCCCTTGCCCCCAAAGAGCTTACACTCTCTTGTTTTGCTTCATTTTATTAATTCAAACTAGAAAGATAGCTCATGTGCATATTTTGTCTGAAACCTAAACCATGATCCTGAAAGAAGTTAATTGCTTTGGTGGCAGGATGAGAGAGAACTTACATCCTCTGGTTGATATAACTGTTGTTGATGGAGCTGGGGACAAGTTTTGCACTGCTAAAAATTCAGAACTAGTCCAGTTAAAGAGTCCTTTCTCAGACCATAAAAGGACTGAACTAGAGATGGCAGGTCCCATCTTCCAGAACACTACCTTGTGTGGCAAAAGATGGGAGATCAGTTTGACTTAATTTAAAATGGCTATGAAAACTAGTCAAGATATACTGCATAAAAAGATTCAGCGGGTCTCAAAACAGTTTCATAGCACGCACGCACACACAAAAGAGAGAAGGCTCTGTAGGCCTGGATGATGATGAGTATTGAGTGCATGTAAATGAGATTTTAAAAATACATTTTCAGGACACAACACAATTTTTAATGCTTTCCTGAAATATAAGTCATTATGATATAAGGTATATGCCCAATAACAGAACAAAAAAGAGTAGCCTTCACTTAATGAGTGATGGTGCAAGTTGAGGAAAAGAGGTTACTTAGTTTATTTTAAACATACTAATTGACTGACAGTACTTTTTATATAATTTTCAGTAGGTTGGGTGGTTGTTTTTCTTTTAAGATCTCTCTTAGATAACAAAAGACTTTCTGACAAAGCAACTCTGATTGAAGAGCAAATCCCCTAAATCTGCAGAAGATCTGTTGTAAACCTGCTACACCCCTGCTGATCAGAATCACAAGTCAGTATCACTATTTAAAACATAGACAAAGCTTTGCTGAAGTACCTGGGCCTCCCCTCCCCACACTCTTCAAAGGCTAAAGATTGGATCCTTTAGAGATAATTCTATCTCCCACACCACCAGATGCAAAGATTTTGATTATTGACATAAGAATGACAAAGATTACAGCTGTGGAAATACTGGACATGGTGCAAACTTAATACAAATGTATCTTTGGGCTTTGTCCAGCATCATTATTAAGAATTATTTTGTTGATTAAAAGTATTAGATGTTGTTGCCCTAGTTCTTTTGTATCAAGAGACTAACTACAATTATTAATATTTTTACAACAGGTATGTATGTTTGATTGTTGTTTTATTGCACACAAAGGCCCATATGTTCATGCAAGCTGCATGGAAGAAAGAGTAGCAACTAACTACAAAACCTGCTTTTAATTTCTATACACTACACAGAACATCCTATATATGATGCTGCCATACCAACTTTCAATACAAAAATGATTTCACACAGCTGATGCACAATAAGTGTGAGGAATCTCCAAAAATGAGAAATGGGTCATGACAACACCAGATGCTAATCTGTACATTACCCTGGGGGAAAAAGTGTTATATTACACATATTCAGTATTAAGTTAATGCTGTTCTGAGCAGCAATACTTTACTATCAGCAAAATTCAGCATTACCAATATGTGTCTGTGGAAATCTAAGCATGCTGGGGCCATTAGCAAATGGCAAGGGTAGGTGGCCTTTGTGCCAGACTGCAGGGGCTCAGAAAAGGTTGTTGCGTCTTTCAGACATTGTGGTCCCCACTTCAGATCTGCATTTTACTTAGTACTCCACAGCTTCTCCCATGCAGTATCTTAAGTTATTCTCTTTCTCTACATTTATTGTTTCTAGCACCTGTTACTACCAAAGAGAGCATACAGCCCAAGTTAACCATTGTAAGTACTAGTTTTGAGCAAGCTTTATGCACGCATTCATGGGAATTCTCTTTTCTCACACACACACACTTTTTTTTTTTTTTTCACCTCAGCTCTCTGGTCCTTGATTATAGACCCCTTTGCCTTAATGTTCCATGAAGGCTTGAAATTACTGGAGGCATTAGGATCCAAAAATTATTAGCATAGTTGAACTAACATACTTTCTTTTCCTCTGGTGAGCTACATATTAGAATATCCAGATTGATTTGTTCTTTCTTCTATCACTTTGAAAATATTGTGCCCAAATCTTTCTGACTTCATTATGTCACTCAATTTCTCCTTTGCAGGTTTCTTTTTTTCCTGATAATTCCACTACTTAGTGTAACAGCTTCCCCTGTTCCATCATCAATCCTAATGTTTGGGAACAGAGTAAAAATTTCCATTAAAAAAAAAAAAAAAGTTCTAGCTTTAAGTCTTGACAGTGAAAGCTACTGTATGAATACGGTACTATCTGGGAGGACACGCAGCAACACGGTATTGTATTTTCTAGAGCAAGTTATACTGAATTATTCAGTTACTGTAAGTTGTCGATTTTGTGTGGCCTTAGTACAAGTAAAGGCTGAAAGATTTCCTTTTGATGCTTCAGAATCTCAGTTAAGTACTATATCATACAACCCTCATAAAGGATAAGAATTGTACTCAGCCTTGATTCTTCACTACTCTCTCCCACCACCCTCCCACTTTTCCTTGTCTCTTCAGACCATTTATATTCATTAAACGGTTATGTAACTCTGATCCACTCTGATTCCATTTGATTCACATCTGGTACCCTCACACCTGCTGGATATCAAGGGAGGCAAAACAGTCCAGATGAACCATACATGCACAGAGGTAATCAATTTAGCACATAGTGTGATATCAGCACCAACCTGATCTGCACACAGGAAAAATATTAATCTCGGGCCAATGGAAGCCACGAAGGTAAGAAAACTGATGCAATAAATAATCTGAGTAAGAATTCTAACTGAATCTCTGTTTGAGCACCCCAAGACCAAAAGAGCATGATACTTGCACTGTTAAACCTTTAGGGAGCTAGTGTGCCCTGCTCTTCTGGCTGGAGTTCAACTACTGAAAAATGCTAGTAAGAAGTAGAAGGATGAAGAATCCAATCACAGAATGCCAGTAATGTGACCTACCCAGTGGGCTTCAGCAACTGCTGTGAGAAAACCAGAAGATGAAATTTAAATCTGAAGCAGAAAATCGTAATGAATTTAAGGACTGCCCTGCAAAATGAAAGGCTGTATATAGTACTGTATCTGTTCCCTTACCACATATTCCTACCTTCCACAAAGCTAATACAACCCAATAGGACCACAACATCGGCCATGTCTCCTGTGGAATCTGCCATTCTGCTGAAGCCAAGCACCGAACATTTTATTTTCTGTCTTTCTGGGACCCACCTGTAGCTGCCCTTGACTCCCGACACATTCCAAAAGGGGAGTTAATTGGATCAGAGTACATGCCCTCTGCGCTATTCCATGGATCAGGGAGCCACAGCTGACGTTCAGCTTCTAGCCAGGGAGTAGGAAAGTCAAACGTGTAGATTGGTGAGCTAGGCTGCCTGCATAGCAGCCAAACCCCAGGAGGCAGGGAGATGATCCCACGAAGCAGGCTACAACCCTCCCTTCCCCACACCTTCCATCATCCCTGCTTCCTGGAACACATATGGGGAAGGAGGCTCTGAGTCTGGACATCATGGAAGCCAAAGCCAACTGGGTAGAGCCAGGCCATCTCAAGGGTATAAAAAAAATCCTAGAAAATAATTACCATAGAAAATAATCACTGATGAATTTTACATTGAGTATTTTCAGCTAGGAACTGTAGGTACATGTGTTTGTGTGGGGTCAGAGGATGGGAATGAGGGTTATCTGTTATGGCAACAGAATAAGTTAACGTTGTTATGGAATGGAGGGGTTGTTCCTGCAGAATTTGGTCCCATTACAACCGGGAGTACATGGGGTCCCTTCGATAGGCCTGAGATAATTATTCCTGAGTAAGCCTAACCAACCCAGAAGGCTGCACCATACAGTCATAAAAACCAGACTGTAGCATTGGTATGTGTTGGGATAGGTCTGTGGCAGAAAACATGAGTTTAATTATTCTTTACCTGCCAAGCACAGAAAGAGATGGCAATGCTCCCAGCTCATCTGCACCAGTTATTTCATCTATCTTTTATGGCAGTTGCTTGCTGTAGGTACTAATTAATACATAAAATTAACATTAAGGCTCCAAAAAAAAAAAATGTATTGACAGACATCAAGTTCTGTCACACTTGCATTCATGAATTTTGTATTTCTAAGTAAGTAAAGCAACTACAGAATTTCTCAAAAACGTCATCCACTGGCAGTTGAAGATGAGAAATGTTAACAGGGAATTTTGGTGCCAAAATATAAAGGCCAGTTTTTGCTATCCTTAATCACAGTAAGTTGTACCTTACTTTATGAATAAGGGTGGCAAAAACTGACCCTTAATTAGTATTGAGGAATTAAAATACTTTGTAGCTTCCACCCTTCCACATACAGTGCAAAATGACTAAATTCAAATCAATTATTTTGCTAATACACAAGATTCATTGTAACTCTCTATGAAAATATACACTATCAGAATTGTGTATTATGTTTAAGACCCCAGTGTTGCAATCGGACTCATATGGGCAGACCAATGGGATTCCATGTTGTGAAGATCCATTCACACAAAGCAGAGTGCAGGACCAAGTCTAAATTAACAATAAACCTTAACTGTTTGCATACCTATGACCCAGGACATTTTATTTTATTTTTTTAAATTAACAACACAATCAAATCTAATCCTATTATTTTTATTCTTATACAAAGTACAAAAGATGTCTTCAAAATCATCATTTATTCTTAAAAGAAATATTACCATGTACTCTATACGTCCAAAATTAATCCCTTCCTGATTGTATATGTATATGACAAAAGCATTCTCAACAGAGAATATTATAGTATTATGCTCACAACACACACACACACATTGTGAAGACAATTTCATAAGCCCGCATTTTCAGATGCTTATAACTTTTCAAAAAAAATTCCCTTTCAGCTGAAATTTCTCATAACAAAATTGAAGAGTTTTGGAAAGTTCAGGAAGTTTTATGTCAGGATTTTTTCAAGCTGCTCCAGGAGAGTAATGGGGTCTTGCTCATGTGGAAGAGCTTGTAGGGTCTTAGTATGAAAGAACTGAGACCTGTGTTCAATTTAACACATGTAACTCCCAATGACTTTACTAGGAGTTGCATCCATATACCTTGAGGGTATAACAAAGTCAAACTAAGCCCTGATTTCAATGAAGTTGCAGTGACTTACACTGAGGTTGAATTTAGCTCAGGATTCTTCGCCAGGTAAGAATTTTTCCAGCTGATTTTACTGACAACTGCAATAGGATGTATTTTTAAAACATCAAACTGGAAATCCACTTCAGATCCAATTCTGCACCAAACTCAGGATGGACAGACTTCTGAGCCCATGCAGTGACTACCGGCTTCCATCAGGAAAAAAAACTTTTGACATATTTGTAGAAAACTGATACAGAATAAATGTTATAGATGTTTGAAAATCACAAGCACTATAAGCTATTTTCCACAAATTTGTGTAATGTTATTTGAATGTGCGATCCCATATGGGAGAACCTTCAAATAAATGTACTCAAAGCAGTGTCATATCTCACGCTCATATGAATGTATGTGTGGGTATTTAATCTGTGATCCATTGCAACTTTCTTTTAGAGAAAATAAAAGCATTACATACAAATATATATTAATGTAACATTAATTTTAAATGCACAAATATTAGGAAATTAAGTGTATAGTTTCCTAATGTAACTCAGCCTGCCCTTCCCCCTCATGCATATGAAATATTCTGTACAACTGTATGTCAGTGGTTCTCTAATTACGGTCCACAGGCCGCAATCAGGTGGTACGTGGCTTGGTTTATAGCATGACTTCCCAACCTGGGGGTACAAACAGATTCAAACGAGAAGGGACTATCATGACCACCTTCCCTTTATTCATGTCTAGTTGGGAGTGACGTCCCAAAACGTTTTCCTGTTGTAACATGGCTCACGGTATGGGGAAAGGTTGAGAATCACATGTTCATAGTATAGTAACAAAATGAGAATCCATTATAACAACACTGATTAAGCTTATAACAAGAGTATACTATGTATTTTTCAGTTTGATATATGGTGTGCTAAATCTGAAAGTTAGAGAATGGCTCCTGTATATGATTTTATCACATACATGTAAACGTGTATGGTTATGGAAACCATACCTTGGAATTTCCTGTTTTGCAATTTAAATCTCACCTATAACACTGTATTAATGCAGTTTGACACTCAATTTTAAGTTAAGTCTAATTTTAAAGTTTATTACTTCATCAAAATTTCAATTATTTTTTTTCAAATGTTTAGGCCTGCTTATTAAAGAAGTCATAAAATGGAACAGCATGTGTGTTTCATCACTGTATAGCAGCATGCTGCTTACTTATATTTTTACTGAATCACAGCAAATCTAATTATTTACACCTTCTTTATAATATAATCCTCTTTCAGATTAAAACAAATCAGGAGTCACTAACCTGTCAAGTTTCTACTTTGAAGAAAATTATATTTCTGACAGCTTAATTTACGTTGTTAATAAAACACAGCAAAGCAGTTACACAGAAGGGGTTGCCTAAAAGTCACTGTAAAACCTCTGTTAAACGGGACAACAAAAATAAGGTCTGATAACGCAGTGTACTTGTAGCTGTGTCAGTCCCAAGATATTAGCAAGACAAGATGGATGAGGTAATATATTTTATTCGACCAACATCTGCTGGTGAGAGAGACAAACTTTCCAGTTCTGTATAAGCATGAAAGCTTGTATTTCTAACCAACAGAAGTTGGTCCAATAAAACATAGTACCTCACCCACCTTTTTTTTTCTTGTAATGCATCAATTGTATTACCTTCTAGACGGCAATTAAAAAAAGTAGATTTGCTAAACTATTTTTTTTAAAAACAAAGCTTATTCTAAGAAAAATCCATGTACAGAAGGTAGGCCTCATGTTTTATCTTTTGCTCACATATTAACTGAAAGATTTAAAAAAAAAAAAAACTTTGTCATAGTGTTAACTTTTGGATTTGCATAGAGAAGCCGGGGTCATTCCTCACACATTCATACCTGCACGTAACTGCAAACTGCTGTGCGGATACAAACCCAGGGGCACCCTCCCGGAGGCAGCAGACTGACGAGTCATCACCCCACCTCCTGCTGCATAATGCACTGGGCATAATCCCTGCCCCCACTCCCCTCGGAGCGAGCACAGGGCGGATCTTCCCGGAGAATTATTCGGGACCGCGGCATCCCAGGCAGGGGACTTGTTGAAAGCGCTTGTCTGATCAACACGGTGTACAGAGGGGGAGGGGGAGCGAGCTATCCTACAGGTGATGATCAGACAGGCGCAGCGCCCAGCCCCATGCCCCGCCGGCGGGACCCCGCTCAGAGGCCTGGCCGCGGCTCACCAGCAAATGGCAGCAGCAGAGCGCCGAGGAATCCCCGCCCGCCAGCGCTGCACCGAGGCGTTCCTCCTTCCCCGGCAGCCGGAGCCGCACGGCGTCTCCTGACCCCAGGCGCGGCACCAGCCGCACGCAGACCTCGCCCCTGCAGCAGCCGCCGCTGCTTAACCTCCACCCCCGCCCGCCCGCCGGCGGGGCCCTGCTCCACGCCCACCCAGCCGCCAGCCGCCCCGACACCCTTCCTCCCCGGAGAGGCGCCTTCAGGGCAGCCAGGCTGCAGCGGGCAGGCAGCGCCCGATCCTCCCCACCACACCTAGCAACAGCGCTGACAGGACGCAGCAGCGGCGGCGGCGAGGAGGAGGAGGAAGCGGAATGGCTGCCGCCGCGGCTCACTCCCTCCCTCCCCGGAGCCCTGACAGCCAGAGCCGGGGCGGAAGCAGCAGGCGGCGTGCCGTGCCCGTCCTCCTCTTCCCCCTCCCCGCGCCTCCTCCGGCTCTCCGCACTGCCTCCTGCCAAGGCAAACTAACTCCCCGCTGCAGCGGCGCCCAGCTTGCCCCCCCCCCCCCATGCCCCCTTGTGCAGCCGCCCCAGCCCCTCGTGCCCCCCGCGCAGCCGCCCCCAGCACCCCTCCCTCCTGCCCCACGCCTTGCCATGCCGCCTCCTGCACCTCACGCCCCCCCTGCGCCCCGAACACGCCCATGCCCAGTATGCAGCCACCCCGGCACCTTCTCCCCCCGCCCTGCCCGTGCCCGGCATGCAGCCCCACGCCCCTTGCACATGCACCCCGCTCCCCAGCGCTGCGGGGGTGGGGGTCCCCCCTCCCGGCCACTCACCGATGTGGTTGTCCTCAATGTGCTCGATGAGCTCAGCCAGGCTTGGGAAGTGGAGCCCGCAGCCCCCGAACCTGCAGGTATTGGAGAAGAAGGAGGCGGCGGCGATGCCTGTCATGGTGTTACATTGAGATCCCCCTGCAGTGCCTGCTCTGCCAGGGCCGCCGGCGGCAGGGCGGAGAGAGGCGGGGGAAAGGGGGAACGGGACAGAGAGAGATGGAGAGAGAGAGGGTGGGGGCGGGGAGGAGGAGGTGGCCGCGGCGGCAGCAGCAGCGTCGGGAGCGGCGGAGGGGAGGGACGGGCTGGGTGGGGGGAGATGAGGCAGCCGCAGCTGGGAGGAGGGACCAGTGCTGCACTGTAACAGCTGTGCTACCCCAGCAGCCACCACCGCCTCCTCCAGCAGCAGCAGGATCAAGGGACCCAGGCCACACTCATCACCTTCTCAGGGGGAGACTTAACAGCAGTTCACATAGATACTTCAGTGCTCAAAGACTGTGTTACACAACAGAGAGGTGTGACTTCCAGTGTGAAGTTTGGAGGGGGAAAATGTTATATTTGTTTGTAACTTTATTTAACTTTTTCCAGTAACACATTGGGGGGGTGGGGAATTAAAAAGAGCTCATTTTTGTTTACCCCATAAAACCAATTTGTGAGTGCGACCCTCCCTTATACATGAAAAACACTTTTTTATATATTTAACACCATTATAAATGCTGGAGGCAAAGCGGGGTTTGGGGTGGAGGCCGACAGCTTGCGACCCCCAATGTAATAACCTTGTGACTCCCTGAGGGGTCATGACCCCCAGTTTGACAACCCCTGGAATAGTATCTTACACCATAATTAGCCCCATTTAAATCAGTGGGACTACTTGTGGAACAGGATACCTTATTTTTACTAACAGTAACATTATCTGGTTCACAGAGGGGGAACCACAGTACAGGAGTTCACCAAGTGGTATAAACCAGTGGTTCTCAACTAGGGGTACGCAGAGGTCTTCCAGGGGGTACATCAACTCATCTAGATATTTGCCTAGTTTTACAATGGGGTACATAAAAAGCACTAGTGAAGTCAATACAAACTAAAATTTCATACAATGACTTGTTTATAGTGCTCTATATACTAAACACTGAAATGTAAGTACAATATTTATATTCCAATTGATTTATTTTATAATTATATGGTAAAAGTGAGAAAGTAAGCAATTTTTCAGTAATAGTGTGCTGTGACACTTTTGTATTTTGATGTCTGATTTTGTAAGCAAGTAGTTTTTAAGTGAGGTGAAACGCAAGACAAATCAGACTCCTGAAAGGGGTACAGTAGTCTGGAAAGGTTGAGAGCCACTGGTCTAAGCAATGCATTCACCTAAAGCTCATACAATCCCCATTGACTTTACTGAATGTCAGCACCTAAAAGGTACTGAGCACCCTCAACCCCATCTAATTGGAGTTGAGAGTTCTCAGCTACTTGCAGAATCAAGCCTTTAGGCCATGATCCTACAGACACAGGTGCTTGACTGTACTACTGTAAGTAACCCATTGAAATCAATGAGGCTATTCAAATTAATAACGTTAGGCACATGCATAATTGTTTAGAGGATTGGAGTATGAAGTAGTAGAAGGTCTAATTGGCACAGAATTTGGCTCTGTCTCTCTGTAGGATAGATCTTTGCAGCATAAGGACATGATTCTGCTAATCTTTGCATGTTGAACTTTTGTGTTGATAGGAGTTGAGTAGGAGAGCAAGAAATCGGGATTGTGTTGTGGTGTAAAACTGATAGAACTGGAGAAGGAAATTAACATAAAAATGCAAAACTCACTCTCAAAACCTATTTTGACTTTTTTGTCTCCAGAAAGCTAGTCACTGGAGAGGCTGACTGATTAATTGATTTGAATGAAGTTCTCCTGAGGCTAAAATTCATAGACAGCTTTATTTAAAATTAAAAGGAAAAAAAGAGCAAGAGCTTTCCTGTCAGGTGGGTTCTTTAAAGTTTTTTTTTTATAATTATCCCATCTTTGCTGTATTGCATATTATGCTAAAATTATGCTAATAGTTCAAGCAAAATCAGTACTGCAAAAAAATAAAACTACTGGCTTAAGATCCTAATCATGCAGATACTTATGCATGTGCTTAACTCGATGCCTAAAGTTAAGCACGTACATAAGGGTCCGCAGAATCAGATTCTGATTTATTAACTATATTGCCCTCTCAGCTGCTCCCATCATTGCTGAAGGGGTCATTGCCTAAAGAGTAGCAAAGCTTTCAAGGCAGCAAAATGGTTCGTGACTGCAGGCATAGAGGGTATGCCAGTTTGCTTAGAGCAGCTGAAATCTTGGGGCCATCTCTGACTACACTTGAGACCCTAAAACCTCATGAAAAGAACAGGAGTACTTGTGGCACCTTAGAGACTAACAAATTTATTTGAGCATAAGCTTTCGTGGGCCACAGCCCACTTCATCAGATGCATAGAATGGAACATATAGTAAGAAGATATATATACATAGAGAGAACATGAAAAAGTGGAAGTAGCCATACCAACTGTAAGAGGCTAATTGATTAAGATGAGCTATTATCAGCAGGAGAAAAAAAACCTTTTGTAGTGATAATCAAGATGGCCCATTTTAGACAGTTGACAAGAAGGTGTGAGGATACTTAACATGGGGAAATAGATTCAATATGTGTAATGAACCAGCCACTCCCAGTCTCTATTCAAACCCAAGTTAATGGTATCTAGTTTGCATATTAATTCAAGCTCAGCAGTTTCTCGTTGGAATCTGTTTTTGAAGCTTTTCTGTCGCAAAATTGCCACCTTTAAGTCTGTTACTGAGTGACCAGAGAGGTTGAAGTGTTCTACTGGTTTTTGAATGTTATGATTCCTGATGTCAGATTTGTGTCCATTTATTCTTTTGCGTAGAGACTGTCCGGTTTGGCCAATGTACATGGCAGAGGGGCATTGCTGGCACATGATGGCATATATCACATTGGTAGATGTGCAGGTGAACGAGCCCCTGAAGGTGTGGCTAATGTGATTAGGTCCTATGATGATCCCATTTGTTATTCAAATGACATCGGCATATTTATTCAAATGACACCATCATAGTTCCATTCTATGCATCTGATGAAGTGGGCTGTGGCCCACAAAAGCTTATGCTCAAATAAATTTGTTAGTCTCTAAGGTGCCACAAGTACTCCTGTTCTTTTTGCGGATACAGACTAACACGGCTGCTATCTAAAACCTCATGGTGACAAAATAACCTGCATCTTTGTTCACAGATCAGTTTCCTAATTTTCATATAAATTAACACTGATTTTTCCCTATATGTTGCATAACTTCCAATCAAAAAAATTGTTTCTAGTGTATATATTTATTTTACTTAATTGTACATTTAAAAAAATGTACAAAATTTATTTTCCAAAGATACAGATTTAAGGAAAGCCTGCCTTCACTTCAACACTGTAAGGCATTCCATGTTAAAGTTAGAATTCTCTTGAGTAATACACAGGTTCCTGATATCTAAAACCTATCATTTGGTCTGTTTGTATCAAGCATATTCATTTCACAGGTCACTACTCTCTTCCTTTAAATCTGTCCTCTAGGCCCACTTCTTCCATTATCCTTACAAGAAAATTAGTCAACTAATAATTGGCTAAAACAAAGGGCAGTTTGGGAGACAGCTGATCCTAATTAAGACCCCAATCCTGAAAACATTGATGCAGATGCTTAATTTTGCTACTAAATTTTATAGGCTTACTCATGGCAAATTTTTGTAGGCTTGGGACTTAGAACAACAGACAGGTGCAGGAGAAAAATACTTTAAGCATTTTTCTTAGTAATAGGTCTCTAATCTGTACAATCAGATCCTAGCCCTATACAGAGCTCTATTAAAATCAGTAGAGCTCTGTGTGGGTGCCAGGGTCCACAGCTCAGTTTGCAGCCTCGCAGCCTTAAATATGAACCTTTACAGGCTGGGGACTGGATCTTTGTATGGACAGTGTCTAGCACATTGTGAGTGCTACAGTAATATAAATAATAAAATTGTACAGAGAAGCAGGAGACCAATACTCAATAGAATGAGTATTGTGTACATGAATTACGTAAGGGGCTGATCCTGCATCATTAAAGTCAATGGGAGCTGCCCCATATGTTCAATGGATGCAGGATCAAGCCCACAGTGAAACAAAACTGTAAATATCACTACTCTGTCAACACTTTCCTATAGCTGCTTTCTACAACTACTCTACTATCACTAAAAATATATATAAAAATAAAGATGTAGGTGCTTACTAAATTCTCTGGATTTCTGGGACTCCATGAGCTGGTGAGAACAAAATTCCCACAGAAGTCAACAGGATTTGGAAGTGCTGAGCACACTTCTTAGGAGCCACTCAGTATCCCACAGATAATGATCCAGGTAATGCCTTTGACTAAGGCTTTGTCTACACTGGAACTTTGTCGGCAAAACTTTTGTTGTTCAGGGGTGTTAAAAAAACACACGCACCCCGAATGACAAAAGTTTTACTGATGAAAAGTACCGGTGTGAACAGCGCTTTGTCAGCGAGAGAACGCTCCTGCCGACAAAGCTGCTGCTGCTTGTTAGGGGTGGAAGTTTTTGTCAGCGAGAGAGCTCTCTCCCGCCGACAAACAGCAGCCACACTGCGCGCCTTTTAGTGGCACGGCTGTAGCGGCACAGCTGTGTCACTAAAAGGGTAGTGCTGTGTAGACAAAGCCTAATTTTAGGGCCTGATTTAGCAGGTGTTAAGCAGGCTTAACTTCTGATGATTTCACTGCAAGTTGAGGCAGTTCATCGGGTCAGGCCCATGATCAGTAACATACTCCTATGATCTATTCTAGACACTTTTTCAGACCCATCTTCTTACTACTTCTCTTCTTTTCAGAGAATCCGTTTTTTGTTCCCAAATCAACTAAGGGCCTGCTCCTGTAGACTTCAGTGGTGCAAGATCGGGCCCTATATGCCAAAACTACTCCTTGTGTTTCCCTGTTCATGTTTGTCTGCCACAAATGTCCCTGAGCTTACTTTTTCCCCCCTTCTCCAGTTTTGGCATCCAGTTACTTTTCTTTCTAGTGCATAAGAGAAACATCATGCTACTCCCGTGATAAACAGCTCTTGTAGAAAGAACTTTATGCCACCCAATCTTAAACCGAACTTCGCACCAGTTGATAATCTGTGCGTTATTCCCTGATAACCAGGAACTTCTATGCTTAAACTCTGTACGGTTCACTTTTTTTTAAACATCATCTTAATAAATTTTTTAGAACTTTCAGAGTCAATTTCCCCACACTATATGTATGCCCCTTTCTCTCTCTTCTCTTCCCCCCCCCCCCCCCAACTGTCTGGAAAACTGTGGTTGAGTTATCTTGGTGCTTCTTATATAATTAGTTTCCCCTACCCACCATCACATTTTGAAGTGCTATATCTTTATTATGAATAATATTTTGAATTTACTACACTTCTCATTCAGGCTTTTCAAAGCATTCCACACAGAGAATGATACTTGCCTATCTCCATTTTCCAGCTTGGAAAACTAAAACAGAAGGTAGTAAGGACTCATAACTCCCACTGAAATCTGTGGGGGAAGTATGTAAAAAAAATCAGGCCTGAAAGTGATGCAGAGTTGGAAATACAACCCAGCTCTGCCTATACCTAATTTCTGCTATAACCACTAGATTAAAGTGCCTCCCTTATTAGGGCTCTACACTTGCAAAATACTTTTCACCCTCCCAAGCCACCAAATTTTTCTCTCCACTGTCCTCTGATTTTAAAAAGAATGTCTTATTATTTGTTGGTAACATTATCTGTATTACTATTCTGAACTGTGTTTATGACAGACGAATGTGGCCATACTTTCTATGCCCACTAAAATGATACATCTCAATCATTTACATCAGGTGCGATTAATACTTTTGAGGAGTGTTGGAGGGTCAGGAATGGGAATTTACATTCTCTATCCACGCAAAAGGTGGAGTATGCAAAAGTGGTGCAACCTCTCACACCACCAGCTAATATGTCTCATTCTTTTTCTGGAATAACACTCCCACAATAGTACTGAGTTGCACGTTGTCAACAAAGTTTGGTCCTGTCCTGGAGAGTACTATTCAGGTACTGACTTTACCAGTTGCTTTGAGTTTCTCAATTTTAAGCTCTTTGGGACTGGTACCATATCTTCCTATGTGTTTGCAGTCCCCAGCACAATGGGCTCCCAATCCTGATGGGGCCTGAAGAAAAACCTTAATACACACAATAATCAAGTGCCACTGTGCGTTAGTGTTGATCTTAAAACTGGACTGCAATGAGTTAAACATTTTATAGAAAAGTGTTGAAAATGACAAATTACTAATGAAACTTAATGTAATTAATTTTATATAGTGTCCTTGTATAAACATAACATAAGAACATAACGGCCATACGGGGTCAGACCAAAGGTCCATCTAGCCCAGTATCCTGTCTTCAGACAGTGGCCAGTACCAGGTGCCGCAGACGGAATGAACAGAACAGGTAATCATCAAGTGATCCATCCCCTGTCACTCATTCCCAGCTTCTGGCAAACAGAGGCTAGGGACACCATCCCTGTGCATTCTGGCTAATAGCCATTAGCTACAAAGAAGTTCCAAATGGTTTACAGAGAGGTGGAATAGAGGGAAGATGCTTTACACAATTGATTACTGGGAAGCACTCACCAGCAGTGCTTCCTAGTGGTCAGGCCAGGATGTGGCAGGTTCTCTTTCTATCCTGGAGGGGGCAGAACTGGGCGGGGGTGGGAAGAAGCAGGGCAGGGGTGGGGCACCGGGGGAAGGAGTGGAGTGGGGGCGGGAGCTCCCCCCAGTAGATTAGAAACTCTGTGCCTATGGTATAGCCCCAGCATGTAGCGGTCTGTTCTTTTTGCAACTCAGCCCTCCAGCCGGATCACACATTCGTGTCTGCCTTTCAGGGGAGACATAAAGAGTTAAATAATGTGCAAGTCTTCAGAAGTCATCAAGGGCTTCCAGGCTCCCCCCTTGGGTCAGGATCTTCGGGTCTGCACCCTTAACGCCTTCAGGATCTTCCCCAACTAAGTTCCCTGTTGAAGTATAGACTTCTGTCATTGTCCATTCTTTAGGGGCCCAACCTCTTCATTGGGTGCCAACCCAGGGCCCAATGGTGGACAGCTAAGATCTGTACCTTGGGGTGCTATGCAGCAACCTTCCAGGATCACTTCCTACCGGTGTCCTCCCAGCGTAAAGTAAAGCACTGAATACAAAATTAAAGCTTCTGACCTTCACCAGTCCCTTCTTTGCAGGCTTGGTCAGGTCAATATCTCCAAGCCTCAGGCAGCAAGAGCTCCTGGGGTACTCCTTCCCAAGAGCTTCCTTCCACTGCCTGCCTCTGAGCTGCTCTATTTCCCTGTTTAAGCTCCACCTCCAGCTTGTGTAGGCTTTACAGGTGCAGCAGGGTGGAGCCACCTGGGCCCAGAGCTGCTTTTTAACCCTTTCTTCTCCCGTGTGGTGTTTGTATGCCCCATCGCATACCCTCCACCTCAAAATAGGATCCAGGATTGTGTCCTCCGCTCTCCTCCTTGGGGGGAGGGAGAAGAGGGGGGAAGAGAGAATCAGCATTTTGGTGGGCTGTCCCAGCTCGGTGGAGTACCTGAAAACTATATACACCTCTACCTCGATATAACGCTGTCCTTGGGAGCCAAAAAATCTTACCGTGTTATAGGTGAAACCGCGTTATATTGAACTTGCTTTGATCCACTGGAGTGTGCAGCCCCACCCCCCCGGAGCACTGCTTTACTGCCTTATATCCGAATTCGTGTTATATCATGTTGCATTATATTGAGGTAGAGGTGTAGCTGTAAGGAGAGGTACCACTGCATAAAATTCTTGGGTCGACATCCTTCATGATGTTCAACCAGCGAAGAGGTGTGTGTTCAGTTACTAATGAGAAGGGGTTTGCCAACAAATAGCACCTTAAGACATCCACAGCCCATTTCAGAGCTAATGGTTATTTTTCTGTGTCTGAATAGGCTTCCTCCTGGGGGAATACTTTTCTACTTATATAGAGAATTGGGTGTTCCTCTTCCTCAGCCTCCTGGGAAAGGACTGTTCTACATCCTTCAGCGGAGGCATCTGTTTGTAGTGTGAACATTTTGGAAAAATCTGGGTGAAAACTTACCAGTTCCTGACACAGAGAGTCTTTTAGATTCCAAAATGCTCTGTCACAGACTCAAGACGAAATGATTTTCTTAGGACTGGTATCCTTCACAAGGAGGGGTGCTGCAATCATGGCAAAGTCTGGTACAAAATGCCCATAATAGCTTGCTAGGCCCAAAAAGTGTCAGACCTGTTTTATTTTTGTCAGGTTGCTAAGGCCTGTAGTTTGCCAATGGTCGTAACTTGCCCCTTCCTATGGTATAACTAAGATAAGTAACTTCCAGTTTGCCATCTTACTTGGTTCACGGTGAATCCTGTACACCTTGCTGGGTTCACAGTGAATCCTGTACCCCTCAGAATCTGTAGGACGGAGGTAACATGTCATATGTGGCTGTTCCATTTACAGCTGTAAATCACAATGTCATCGGTATATACCTCAGCATATTGACCATGTCATTACAGCACATGATCCATGTGCCGTTGGAAAGTGGCTGCTGCCCCATGGAGGCAAAATGGCATAGCTCGCAATTGGTACAGAACGAATGGAGTGGAGAAAGCTGTCTTTTCCTGAGACTCTGAGGTCAGAGGGATCAGCCAATATGCCTTCCTGAAGCCTAGGGTGCAGATATACTTGGCAGCTCCCAGTCTTTCTAGTGAACTAATCTACTCTGGGCATAGGGTAGGCATCAAACTTTGATTTATAGTTACCTTTCTGAAATCAAAAAGAAGAATAGGTTGTCCCATCTGGTTTCGGTAGCAACACAATAGGACTTCACTACCACTGCAAGACTCTTCCACTACCCCTGGTCTAACATGGCTCATAGCTCCTCTTGGACGGTGTCCCACATCTTTCACGGGAGTGGTTGTGGGTTTTCAAAGACCAATTTGTGATGGGTCCCCCCTGGGGTGCCTGGAACTGGGGTACCACTGAGCCCTCTGACTCATCAGTCTGAGCTCCCTTTCACACTGTGTTGCTGTGACAAGCTGCAGACCCACTCCCAGTCCTACACTTCCACCAGCATTCACACAGGCAGGGACACACCCAGCTGCAGTTATATGCAGGCTCTCTGACCAGCCACTGCATGAAGCAACAATAGAGAGGCTACAGCCAAGATAACCTCCAGCTCCCCAGGCATGCCCCCCCGCACTGGAATATAAACCCAAAATTATACCGTTTTGCGCCGCATGGGGAACTATACAGAGTAAGCTCATAGAGTTCACCCTTCCCTCAATATGGAGAGGAAATGCAACAGCCTTTGCCCCTTGAGCTAAGATTCCCAAGCACTTCAGTCCAAACTTACTGGTTTAGATTAAAATATAAAATAAGTTTATTTACTACAAAAAGATAGATTTTAAATTTTTATAAGTGATAGCAAAGAGATCAAAGCAGATTACCTAGTAAATAAACAAAAACACTAACTAAGCCTAAAATACTAGAAAGATAGGATATGAAGTAGCAAATTCTCACCCTGACTGATGATACAAGCAGGCTTGCAGATTCTCAAGGGACAAGCTACATTTGTTTTGCAGCTTGGGATCCCCACTGCCGTTCCAAGTCCTTTTCGTTAGGAGCTTCTCTTAGTTGTTCAGTTGTGGGGGAGTGAAGAACCACTCCCTGCCTTATATAGCTTTAGCATATGGTGGGAACCCTTTGTTTCAAACTTGGTTCCCAGACCAGTTTGTGGAAAAATACAGACATCCCAAAATGGAGTCCAGAGTCATGTGGGGTGGTCACAGGCCCTTGCAGCCCTTGCATACCTTGTTGAGTCATAGCAGCCATTACTTACAGGCAGTCTGGAACATTCTCAGGAAGGCTTACCAGGTGGGGAATAAGCTTCTCCTAAGGCCTATGGTCACATTAACACCACCCTATACCGAAAACCTACCAACCGCTATGCCTACCTTCATGCCTCCAGCTTCCATCCCGGGCACACCACAAGATCCATTGTCTACAGCCAAGCACTGAGGTACAACCGCATCTGCTCTAACCCCTCAGACAGAGACCAACACCTACAAAATCTCCACCAAGCATTCTCAAAACTACAGTACCCGCACGAGGAAATAAGGAAACAGATCAACAGAGCCAGACGTGTACCCAGAAGCCTCCTACTGCAAGACAAACCCAAGAAAGAAACCAACAGGACTCCACTGGCCATCACATACAGTCCCCAGCTAAAACCCCTCCAACGCATCATCAGGGATCTACAACCCATCCTGGACAATGATCCCACACTTTCACAAACCTTGGGTGGCAGGCCAGTCCTCGCCCACAGACAACCTGCCAACCTGAAGCACATTCTCACCAGTAACTGCACACCGCACCATAGTAACTCTAGCTCAGGAACCAATCCATGCAACAAACCTCGATGCCAACTCTGCCCACATATCTACACCAGCGACACCATCACAGGACCTAACCAGATCAGCCACACCATCACTGGTTCATTCACCTGCACATCCACCAATGTAATATACGCCATCATATGCCAGCAATGCCCCTCTGCTATGTACATCGGCCAAACTGGACAGTCTCTAAGGAAAAGGATAAATGGACACAAATCAGATATTAGGAATGGCAATATACAAAAACCTGTAGGAGAACACTTCAACCTCCCTGGCCACACAATAGCAGATCTTAAGGTGGCCATCCTACAGCAAAAAAACTTCAGGACCAGACTTCAAAGAGAAACTGCTGAGCTTCAGTTCATCTGCAAATTTGACACCATCAGCTCAGGATTAAACAAAGACTGTGAATGGCTTGCCAACTACAGAACCAGTTTCTCCTCCCTTGGTTTTCACACCTCTACTGCTAGAACAGGGCCTCATCCTCCCTGATTGAACTAACCTTGTTATCTCTAGCTTGCTTCTTGCTTGCATATATATACCTGCCCCTGGAGATTTCCACTACTTGCATCCGAAGAAGTGGGTATTCACCCACGAAAGCTCATGCTGCAAAACGTCTGTTAGTCTATAAGGTGCCACAGGATTCTTTGCTGCTAAGGCCTATTGTTATTCCTAATGGCCCATTACCTTGAATAGGCCCTTGACAGCCAGCTATCTAGACTGGAAGCATTTTACCTAGTGGGTGTCACCCAAGTGTGACTACATTTGAAGTACAGATACATAGTCAATATTCATAACTTCAGATACAAAAATGATACATGCATACAAATAAGATAACCCTATTCAGAAAATCATAACTTTTCCAATGACACCTTACATGCCCCGTCTTGTACAAAATGCATCATAATTGTGCCATAATCATATCATAATAATATTACTATGAAGAATATGGGGTGTAGTGTCACACCATTGTCCTGGTTCTGTGGCTGTGTGATAAGCCAGGTTAGTGTGTCTCGGAAAGGTTGAAAATACTGCAGGGAAGGATTCAATCTGCTGCTTCCTTTGGGCTGTCTGTTCTGATTGAAGCTCTTCTCCCATCAGTATGGCTCAGGATTCTTGGGTTATGGGTGCTTGAGGGCATAGCCCAGGTTTGGGTGGAGAGGGTATTATAAGGAGACCTTCTTGATCTTTCCAGGCTTTCAAAAGGTTAACGTACACTTATTTCCTTTTTCTTCCCTGGCTGTCAGATTTCATAGTTGACCAGTCCCACTTGTTTCATGACTTTGAACAGCCCCTGCCACCAGACTAATAATCTTTACTCTGAACTCAACAGCAAGAATAGTACCTGATAAACAGGTCTAAATTCTCATAGATGGTCCCTTGGTTATAGACCTTTCTTGGTTCTGTTGGGCTTTCAATAATTTTGCTTTTGAAAAGTCCCCTAAAGTCTTAAGCCTGTCTCACAACTGGAGTACATACTACACCACGTTCATCACCTTTGGTCCTTGTTCCTCCTATGCTTCTCGGAGGAGGTCTAAAATCCCATGAGATTTGCGCTCCTATATGGAAGGCAATGGGAGAATCCCATGGATGCTTGTGGAACCTCTCTGATGGCAAACAGTGGTGGAAATAACTGGTCCCACTGGCAGGGGTTTGATGCTACAAATTTCCTCAGCATCTTTTTCAGTGTCCGATTAAACTGCTCAACCAATCCGTCCATTTAGGGGTGGTAAACTGATGTACTTAGTGTCTTAACCCTTAACAGATCATCACAGCTCTTTCATCAAATGCGACACAAAATTAGTTCCTTGATCTCTTTTGGTATACTTGAGCAAATAATTTCATAAACTCGGCTATGATGGTTACCGCATTTATAGAGCAGAGGGGGATGGCTTTGGATACTGGGTTGTGTGATCTAGAACCGCCAGGATATGCTGGTACCCCGCCTCTTTTCTCCTGCAGTCCCACTAGGTCCATCCCAGTTCTTTCAAATGGTATCCCCACTATAGGAACATGACTAAGGGGCTTTCAGGGTCTTCTTGGGTCCAGCCATTTGTCATGACACACAATAATCCTTGACTTCATGTGCACTCCCAGCCAATAGCTCCTATTCATCACCTGTTTGAGTGTTTTATTCACCCCCAAGTGAATGCACATGGGGTCAAGTGAGTGAGCCCATAACACTTATCTTTGATACCTTCTTGGCATGAGGAGCTGTACTGTCAGCTCTTTGATTTGGTGGTCCTGTTCCAGCCAATATAACTGTTCTCTCCTAAATTCAAAATAGAGCCATTGTTTTAGCAGTTGAGTATCCACTTCTTAGCCATTGGTCATTGCCACTTGATCATAGACCCACCTTAGCATCTGGTCATCTCTCTGTTCTCTTATGAAATCTTCATCTCTGGCTAGAAGCTCTACATCTAATGGGCATTTGGTCTCATTCTTTCGGATAGAGGGAGGGCCCCTTGTCCAGCAAGAGGTCCCTCTGTTTCACCCAATCCCACCAGTTACTTTTATCCCATGCCTTGGGACAGGCTGTTCCCCTGGCCCCAATATAGCTACACCCCGTCGTCTCAGAAGGAAATTGGTCAGCAGCCATGTAATTGTCCATTGGATTTACATCTTCTGTCAATGTCTTGTGTCGATGCCTCACCACCCAATCTCTTCCCCCAGCTGGGAGGATCTGGGTAAACTGTTCTATTACTATTTGCTCAGCCATCTGCACCCTGGTCCTCATCTCTGGTTGGAGCCAGCACCAGCAGCGTACCTTGAGTTTCTGGCCACTACCCAGCGCCGGGACCCCGGTGGATATCTGTGACTGCGGAAGAAATGACAATGTTTCAGCCACTATAGGGAACATGCCGGGTTGGGGGGGCTAAATAATCCAAAATGGTGGCTTTGACACGAATATAGTCGTGTGTGGTGACTGGGACAAGTCCCCTGTAGGCAGCCTGGGATGCTCTCATCAAGTATGGAGCCAGCAAAATAGCCCAGTATTTGGGCAGCCATTGTGCTGCAGTTGCTGCCCATTTGAATGTATCCAAAAATGCTTCAGGTTCATCCTCTGGCCCAATCTTTCTTAAATTCCCTGGTATTGTAGTGGCCAGGCTTGCATTAGGTGCTCCTGTGGAAGGATTCGCCACCGCCCCCTGCAGATGTACCGGTGTCAACACCTGTTGAACAAGACACTGTTGTTGTTCTTGTTGCTGTACGACCAGCTCTTGAACAAGCTGCTGCGGTTGTATTGCTTGTTGCTGCTGCTGGGCGCCCATCTGCTGTAATAGTTGGTGGTGTGCTGTTGCTCCGCCTGTTGCTGCTGGTTATCTGTCACTCACTTCAACAGCTTCTTCATGTCTAGCTTCTTGTTATCCCTGTCTAGTTGGTGAGGTAAGGTTTTTTTGTTTTGTTTTTTAAAACTAGATAATCCCGTATAGTAGAGCTGGGGTTAGTCTATCCACATTCTGCATCAGTTGTGAAGGGAAATACTCACCGTGCCTCCTAGTGGTCAGACCAGGATGTAACAAGCTGCCTTCCACCCAGTCATTCCCATTTCTCACTATAGCTCTGCCTCATACGAGTCTGTCCTTTTTGTGACACAGCCCTCCAGCCGGGTCACACATTTAAGTCCACCCCTTTCAGGGTACATATAAATAGTCCAATAATGTGGAAGTCTTCAGAAGTCAGTAAGGGCTTCAGGGCTTCCCCCTTGTGTCAGGGTCTTAGGGTCAGGACCCTTACACGTTCAGGATCTTCCCCAACTAGATTCCCAGCTAAGGGATAAACTTTGGTCATTATTCCCTCTTTAGGGGCTGGTAGGGGAGCCCAGGTCCACCCTCTCCACTTGATTGCAATCCAGGACCCAGTGGTAGGCTGTTGAGACCTGCACTTTGGGGTGCTGTGTAGCTGCCTCCCTGGATTGCCTCCTACCAGTGTCCCCTTTTCCCCCAGGGTAAAGTAAAGAATGAGAACACAAAATTAAAATTTCTGACTTTCAAAAGTCACCAGTCCCTCCTTTGCAGACTTGGTCAGGTCAGTGTCTCCAAGCCTCAGCCAGCAAGAGCTCCTGGACTACTCCTTCCCAAGCAGGGCCGGCTCTAGCATTTTTGCCGCCCCAAGCAGAAGAAGAGAAGAAAAAAAAAAGGCCACGATCGCGATCGGAGGCAGCTCTACCGCCGCTTCATTCTACGGCGGCAATTTGGCGGTAGGTCCTTCGCCGCCTCTTCATTGGCCGCCCCAGGCACCTGCTTGCTACGCTGGTGCCTGGAGCCGGGCCTGTTCCCAAGAGCATAGGTCTGCTCCCTTCCACCATCTTCCTCCCTCTGAGCTTCTGTGCTTCCCTTTTTAAGCTCTGCCTCCAGCTTGTGCAGGCTTTGCGGGTGTGGCAGGGTAGGGCTACATGGGCCCAGAACTACTCCATAGCCCTTTCTTCTCCTGTGTGAGGTTTGTATATCCCATCACAACTACCAAAGCTTTTATGTGGGCAAAAAGGTTAAATGAGGTGCCATTTGGAGAGAAGAGTAGAGTGTAAAGAAAAGGTCCTGAAATTTAGAAGTGGCAATGAGGTAAACAAGTATTTTTTAGAAATAATTACAGTGACCTGGAGAATGGAAGGATACACGACTAGAGGGAAAGGAAAGTTTGAAGAGAGTTGTGTGAATCCTAAATTAAAGAGACAAAGGGGAGGGTGATAGAAGCAAGTCATGGAGGTAGCAGATGGTGGGATGGAGCAAGTACATGCAGAGTTTTGGAAAGTCAGGAAGGAACAATTATCTGAATTTGGAGTAAGATAAACTCCAAATGGACATGACAGTACAGGGTTGCTAGTAGATAATGCTATACATGAAGATGTAGAAGTATGTTACTTCTACATTGTTACACTATAAATAAATAAAACCCATACCTAACTAGCAAATGATCAGCATAACGTCTGGTGTGGCAGGTAGGGCTATGTGCTAAATTAGGCTCTGATCCTCCCATGCTCTACTTGAAAACAATGGGGCTACTCATAGTAGTAAAGGAAAGTGTTTGCACGATCGGGGCTTTAACCTCAATCTTGCAACTTTTTCTGTTCAGGCAGTCTGCCTGCATGGAACAAGTTACAGGATAATTTAAAGTTGTGATATTGTTTAAATATTTCTTTCCTTAGTCATATGTCTATTGTGCATGTTGGAGAAGGCTTGGTGGCACAGTTTAGTGGATACATAGTTCAAATCGTTTCTAAGGTTACAGATACAGTAATAACAAATAATACTGAAAATAAATTTTTGCAGTGCACCTCACAAAACCACTGCATAATTTAGCAATGCTGGCAATTTCTGCTGGTTCCTGCCTGCAATAACAGGGTTGCTGCAAATCAGTAATGAGGTGTGTTGGCAAAGCTGTGTAGAAGGCTTGCCGAATCCAGCTCATACTGAGCTGGATCCTATGTCAGTGGAAGCCTTTCCATTGACTCAATGGGAATTGGATCAGGTCCTCCAGGGTACGTCTGGTTGAAGTCAGTGCTATTCTTCCCAAATTTTATGGGTACCTTGCACTAAATTCATTCAGAAACTTTTTTAAGTATGTGCATAAACAGTCATTTCATTTTTCATGGTAACTTGCTTCATGGAAAACATTTTCCATGCTTCACACCATTTTGCACTAATTCAGTATGATTATACTAGTTTCACATCAGTTGATTAAAAAACTTGCAGCACATACAGTTGCATTCTGTCTCTGAAGCAGAATATTAACGATTTCCAAATTAAATGTTTTCTCAATTTTTATCTAATACAGTAAATAATTTGGCTTCTGTTTCATTTTATAGTTTATATGTACAAATATGTGAAGGAATATGTGCAGATTGGAACAGATTTCACTTTTCAGCACTAAAGAATTTGTGAGAGAGCCTCCATTTCAGTGGTTTTATTTCCAGGGGATATGAGGTTGCTTACTGGAAGATCTTAGCTAATATAAAAAATATAACAAATTAATGTTTACACTAAGCCAGCTTGACTATATCTGTTATGCACTTCATCTGATCCCTCTTAAACAAATATATACTCACCTTTAGTCTTGTATAACACTTTCATCTGAGAAACCCAAAGGCCCATATCCTCACATGTATTCAGATGCCTAACTACCACTGGAGTTAGGCACAGGAATACCTTTGAGGATCTGGGCCAAAGTGCTCTACAAAGGTGGATAAGTAGTGGGGGAGGTTTAGATTGGATATTAGGAAAAACTTTTTCACTAGGAGGGTGGTGAAGCACTGGAATGGGTTACCTAGGGAGGTGGTGGAATCTCCTTCCTTAGAGGTTTTTAAGGTCAGGCTTGACAAAGCCCTGGCTGTGATGATTTAGTTGGGATTAGGTCCTGCTTTGAGCAGGGGGTTGGACTAGATGACCTCCTGAGGTCCCTTCCAACCCTGATATTCTATGATTCTAAGTATTAATCCCATTTTATAGTTCTGTATGTAAATGAGATACCCAGAGATGAAGTGGCTTGCAAATAGTGAGTTAGAATATGATTTTGGACTAGTGTTCCCAGTGTCTTCTCTAATCATGAGACCATGATGCAGGGTCATGGTGATGTGGTTAGCCAAAAGAGAAAAGCTCAAAAGGTTTGTGATGCAATCCAAATCTTGAAATGTACATTTAGTAGAGGTGAAAGGGATTAAATTTGTATTGCAAAGTATTTTGAAAATTTGACCTCCTTTCCTTTCACCTATTTTTGTTATTTCGTCTGTATCAGAATGCCACCCAAATTAATGAGGTTTGGTTCATTGTGCAGATGAATTTAATTTCAGTGCAAGCAAAAATAGTTTGGTGGCTATTTCAGAAGCTCTTTTGCTAGGTTGGGGAGAGAAAGCACAAAAAGAAAGCACAAAGCAAGAAAAAGGAAAGATCAAGGGAGAAAATCATAGGAGAGGGGAGCACAGACAGGGCTGGCAAGACAAGTGAACCCATTTCAAAGTTTGAAGGGGATAAGACCTAAAACCTCAATTCTGCAATTGATTCTGCATAGGCAAACCCACGTGTAGCCTACAGCAGGGCTCTGTACAGGTGTAAGGCCCTGCCATGTGGATCCCATTGCAGGACTGAGACATATTTGACTGAATAGATTTCCATCTCATGTAGTTATCTTCTAATGAACAGGCACACTGTATCTGTACTGTCCCTTCATTAGCTTCACGTCTTCATGTCTCACCACTAAACAGTCATTTTAAGTCTATTTTTTATAAAGTTTAAAATTCTTTATTTAGAAAAAAATAAATGTCTTCTTCAATGGATTGCTTTTTATCTCATTTGGGTTTGGTAAGTCCCCTAGCTGCTTAGACTTCTTGGGTGCTGGGAGTAGGCCTTTGCTGCAGTAACTGAACGTTATAATCATTTACTAGTAGTATTGTAGTTGCAATGTAGTAGTTGACTGTAGTAACTTAAATGTAATGACTTGTCTGAGGCTAGACTTCCACCATTGTCTCGCTGTCCTGGGTTGCTGAAGTCTGATAATATCCTAATACTCCTTGGAAGTCAAAAGGCCTGTGTTTGAAGCACTCTGCAGTTGCTCCCCTGATGCTTAGAGGGTGACAAACCCTTTGCTTCTGACATAGTCTCCTCTCAAATAGCAAGGAAATCCTAGTATGATCATTTATAGCTTTCTATAAACTGGAATATAAATGCTTGCTTCAGAAGCACATACGCTAAAACTGGAACAACACAGAGAAGATTATCATGACCCTTGCACAAGGATGACATAAATTTGTGAAGCAGTTTAAAGACAAAATATTATTACAATCGTGGGATGTTATAATATTGCAGTTATACAGGTCTGTCGCATCTTAGACGCATTTAACATGCGCGATTTCAGCTTTACACGGTCAGCAAAAACAAGAAAAAAAAAAAAAAAGAGAAAAATAACAATTTAAATACTGTTTCTGTATTGCGGGCGATTCTGCCCGCTATTACACTCAATGTAATTTTGACTTATACGCGGTTTTCGCTTTACGTGCTGACCGCGGAACGTAACCCCAGCGTAAGATGAGACAGACCTGTACTTGGAAATGGTTTTGGGTTTTTTTGGTTACATGTCTAAGAAAAAAGAAGAGAGTAATTGCAACAATAAAAAGGAATGTTAGGCAATACCGCCATCGAAACAGAAAAAAAAATTAATTAAAAAAATGCTGTTTTGTCTTTGCTGTCTGCCATTGAATGTTGGCTGTATATGAAGCCTCTCATGAGTCAAAAGGCAGCAGCAGAGACAAGTTACTGCTGCAAAGTCATTATATAAGTAAAACATATTTATGCAGTTTGTGTCATGGGAATCCTATTTTAATTTATACTGCTGAATTAGTTTTCTCTTGGCACTGTATAGCATAGCTTCAGGGTGCAATGGAAGAACAAAATACTAAGTTGGACAAGCACTGTATCCCCCAACAGTTCCAGATGCCTCAAAACAATAGATCAAAACTGTTTAGCTGAAGTTTTTGAGAGACTGTGCATCTTCAGAAAAATTAAATTTCAGATAAACAGGAGATCAAACCCTGCAATGCATTGATTTGGGGGGAATGACTATATCCAGTTACCTGTGGTCCAGAACAAAGAAGTCTGGCTATTTGGTTCTGATTAGTTTAGAGTAAATTTGGAGCTGAACATTACATTACATTATTGTTATAAAATTGAAATGATGAAATATAAGCTTTTTCAGTGGTGTCTTAAAAACTTGCCAACTTATAAATATCAACTATCCTGCTCTATCCTTATTGCAAGCAATATGGAATACTTTAAAAATTAAGCAAAATTAATTTGATTATCTAAGGAATTATCTAAAACAACTGTTAAGTTTTTAACGGTATTCACTGAAAATGAACTAGTGGTAAAAAAATGTTTGCAGTTACACCTCTACCTCGATATAATGCTGTTCTCGGGAGCCAAAAAATCTTACCGCGTTATAGGTGAAACCGCGTTATATTGAACTTGCTTTGATCCACCGGAGTGCACAGTCCCGCCCCGCCGGAGCACTGCTTTACCGCGTTATATCCGAATTCGTGTTATATCGGGTCGCGTTATATCGAGGTAGCAGTGTACCTACAATAAAAGGTAAATTTGCTTTTTATAATTATTTATAAGTTCATAGTATATTTTTCTTTCAGTTTAATAGCCTTGTAGCATTTTAACACAAAAGTCTAGTACATAGCAATCTGAAATTTCTGCTAGTTCTAATGGATGTTTTTTTCTCATCTCATCCAACGGGGACCGTATGGCATGTCCTGACATAACTGACATAACAGAGGATAAAACACGTTTAGTGCAAATTTACCCCAAATTTAGTCAGACATAAGACCATCTATAGCTGATTTTTTTCATAAGAAAAATCTTAAAGTAGAAAATCACTTTCCCCTATCTTAAGTAGACTGAGAAAGGCCTGCTGATACTATCCATCCTATGGTATTTGTAATTCAAATTCTTTACTTGCTCTACTTCAGACTGTTTTTTTCTTTAGCCAACAAAGCCAGCCAAATCTAAACAAATATTGCACTTTTCTTAGACGACAATGAACTTTTATCAAGTTCTAGAATCTGTATGAATCATCAGGAGACTATTCTTAGTTGCTAAGTATACATTTCCTATTTAGAGTGGTTTTCCCCATTTTCCTGCAAATTGCTTGAAACTGTTCAGGGAAGAGTTAAAAAATATAATCCAGGGGAAGCAAGAGATAGTGTGTACACAAAGACCATATATGGAAGTGGTATTCATGTGACAAATGTAACTATTATGCATCTTTGACTACTTCACTTGTGCTTTGCCCATTAATCCATCTCCCCAGGACATATTCTAACATTGCAAACCCTGCCGAGCAGCTTCAAACAAGCACTATTGTTTTTAAAAAATCAACCTGCTGAAGAAATGTTTCCTCTTTCTCCCTTGAAATGTGCAATTTCTGCCTCATATTTACACCTGCATGAGCCCCATGATTAGCAAAATTCAGCTCTGGACCATTAACAGGTGGGATTATCAGGGCCATAGATGATCTATTTGCTGATTCCCAAGATCTATAGACAGTCATGGAAATCAGAGCACACATTAGAGCACTCCTAAAGTTGCTCTAACTTACAGCAGTGGATTGGGCTGTCCTCTGCAATGACCCAGAACACAGGAAGCACAAAGGTTGCTTAGTGCAATCTTAGATTTTCCCTTTTCCACCAGCTCCTTCCTGGCCCAAGTGCAGAAATGTAGTAACTGAAAAAATCAGACCTAGTCTCTATATCTACCAGTTACATAGAGAACTCTGTATTATAAATCCTGCAATTCCAGCACAGTCTCTCCTCTGTTTAGCCTGAGAAATTCCCAGTTAGACAGAAAATTCTGCATTGAGCCAAAAATATCAGTTACATGGAGAATTCTGCATTGAGCCATAGATTCCAGTAGAAATACCACTCTGTTTAGCAAGTGAATAGTATATATAATCAGAGAATCTCCTAGTTACATGGTATTCCTAGTTAATACAGGATTTCCTAACAGTTACACAGGGAATCCTCTCTTTATCAAAAAATCCTGAAATAGACTAGGGGAAAGAGGGAGATGTGGAAGAAATCAGATGACAACATAAGGCACTAGAGGTGGTTTGCAGTCCATAAGAAAAAGGAAGTCACAGGGCTTGACAATCCCTATAATCTTTGTGCACATTGGCTGTAATATTCCTGGAGGATGAAATGTTGAGAAATTCACAAGCCAGTGTTCAATATAAGTTCAGTTCCCAAACAAAAGACAAACTCAGCTTAATAAACATAGCAAATGATCCTTAGGATGTGATGAGAATCTACAAGGCAAAGAAAGTGTCAGAGAACATCTCAAATCAGTTGCAGTCACCACCAACTGGGGCTTGTCAAGTAAACATGTATATTTTGTGACAGCTTAAATTGGAGATACAGAGAGCATGCCACTTGTCATCAGACTGATCCAGAGAACTGAATACTGGCACCACAATACTGAAAGATAGTAACAGAAAGTCATATCTTCAACTGGTGAAAATTGACATAGCTCTCCAACGTAGGCCTGAGGTCTATAAATCTGTGATTAGATATTTCTCTGTGTTGAGCAGAGTGTTGACATTACAAAAAACAGCCTTTAGTTTCTTTAACAGTGGCTTCTCTTTTTGTGCCATACAAGGGTCTCTCGGACTCACCAGTATAGAATAATGAATATGCTGCAGCACTAGAAATAGAATTTATATCATTTAGAGGTGAAATATCCTGCACATAACTGAAGCTGAGTCATTGAACCACCAAGAAGATGGCATACACAAAGTACAGAATGAACAGAAAGCTGTAATGTTTGAACTAAAACTCTGATGCCTATGATCTAATACTGAGGAAAAAATTAAAAGGCAAAATATAATTCAGTATGAGGGAACACGCTGAGCAGAGATCTGACTGAAATGGGAGAGAACAGATGAAACAAAATAAAGAGTTAATACCATTGACAAAAACTGTCATTGCTTTCTACCTCCCTAAACAAAATATGCCACTCCATGTCATAGGAAAAAGGTACTACAATTTAACGTATGCCTGCTCATAAGACTCAAATGTGCGCTGGTACCTTTAACATTTATCATATTGTTAATACAAATAATTATAACTAGCTTATAGCCTTCTGCAAGATTTATCCTGTTCCTCATCTTCATGACCATATATCCCTAAACAAGGGCTGGAATCTTTGAGGTACTGAGCTACTCTCACCTCCCACTGAAGTCAGTGGTACTTGAGGGTACACAGCACCTTGCAGCATCCAGTTTGTAAGCTTAATGAGTTCCCACTTTGCACTCAACAAGCACTACACTCTTAAAGACTCAAAAAGGCACCTGTCCCGTGGCAAGATTTATTAAAAACAACACCAAAACCAAAACACCACACACACCTCTCTAAGCCCGTGCATCCCTGATGTAGTCTTTGGAGACAAAATCCAAATCATTCACTATTCAGAACATCTCCTTCCATGATTTGATCATCTTATGTGAAACATAAGTAGGTAAAAATAAATCTACACTGGCTATAAGGTTCAATTAATGCATCTACACTGGCTTAACTCATGATCTATAGAAACAGAAAGGTGGTAGAACGCTGGTGATAGTTTATGTGGTATGAAGAGCTAGCAGAACATACTTTTCCTGTTGGAAAGCTCCAACACACTTGTGAGTAAAAATATCCAAAAAACCCTTGCATCTTCACTCTATTTACTTCTGCACCTTGCACATTCCCCCTATTTCAACAGAGAATACTTACTCACTATCCAATCACAAATTACCAATTTCCAGCCACAGAGGTCCTATGGATCTAAGGAAACATGGGCAGAGAAGTGGACTTCATTCTTTCAGAGAAAAGGAAAACATTCCTAAAGAGTCCTGGGACTGACATGGTTACAGCTACACTGCAGAAACATTAATAGTCATTTTAGATTCTAAATCTGTCTAGTTGTAATTTTAAAAAAACCTCAACATAAAATGGGAACAGCTGATCATAAGTGTTGCTGTAGATCCATCAGATACCAACCCTGATGCTTTAAATGACCTTTTCCCTTGTGTTATTTATAATCTCCTATATATAAACAACTAGACTGAAGTCAGCCCCCTCTCCCCACCCCCTCATGAGTACTGAAGGGAGAGATCCTGCAAGGATCTTTTCACACATGCTCCACTGTGCCCAGGGGTTAAACATGATGGTTGTCCTTATGGTGCTCCTCAGAATTTCTGGCTCTTTGTTCTGTGCTTACTTCATATCAGTGCTCAGTCATCAGTTTATTCTCCACACAGTTACATCCTCCAGCATAAAATATGCACACCTAACTTCTGTGCTGGAAAAAAAGTCTTGAGAAGCTTAAAAAACAAAAAAGGTCTCACGTTTTTATATACTTGCTAAACTGATCACTAGTTTATAGTAATGGTGAGCATATCTGGTTTACCTCCTTTATTTTTTAATATTTCCCTTTTATGTTTTTAGGCATACAGATGCTTGAATATCTCTATGACTACTATTAGAAATTTATTACATACATAACATATGTGCAACTAGACCTTGAGATGATACATAAGAAATGGAGCCAAAAACATCAGCATGTCTCACTCAGTTTGTTTTTCACATGCTTATGTTACATACACCTGTTGTACACTGGAAATATACTTATATTATATATTATATATACTTAGCTGTAGTTTAACAGATTCCAAGTTCACATTTTTTGCTTTGAAAAGAAAAGCTCCAAATACACACAAACAGTTGCCTCACAAACTTAGTTAAAAATAACCCTTTAGGGCCCCCAACATAGAAAATGACAATGCCAGAAAGAGAAAAAGACAGATAAAAACCCACAGTGCTCGACAGCTATATCCTGCTGCTTCCTCATAGGGTTGAGGAAGCAACAGTGAGGAACCAGCAGGACCTGACTGTCAAACACTTTTTTTTTAAATCTGTATGTTCCTTTTGGCATTTAGAGCCCTAGTTTTAATATTTTGAATTAAAAAAGGATGAGTGTAAATAGGTTGTGCAAGGTGACTGTGTATGTGCATTTAGGAGAAGACCCTCACTGGTGAAAATTGTCCTAGCACCATCAAACTCAACAGAGCTATGACACTTTACACCAGCTGAGAATTTTCCCCTTGGACATTTTTCTCTTCCATGTATTGGTTGTTAGGCTTTGTGATGAGGTGGATACCATAAGGGTGCAGAAACAACTCTGGGTCCAGGAAGCCTCGCTCCAGTAAGGCTTGATGGGCGTGCTGGGAGGAGGACTTAAAAAGAGTCTCTTCAACACAGCAGGGTGGCGGTGGCATGTGAAGAGAGGCAGACCTGTGTGGGACTACACCAGGAGGGCATTCTCAGGGGGAGGTCTGCTGCATTGAGCCAGAACTCCCAAGCCTGCTGAGACCTGTGGATCAGATTGCCAGGGACAACCACTAGCCACAATGCACCCAAAGGGGTGGGGCAGAGCGGTACAAAGAGACCCAGGGGAGAGTATTAGCCAGACCGCAGGAAGCGGATGCCTGCTTTATGGTGCTCATGAGGGTTGGGAGCCAGTAGAGTGGGAGGGCCTGGATTCCCTTACCCCATATCTGCTAGGCGGGACTGCCCCCACAGACTCTTACCTCTAGATGGGTAGGCTCATCCCACTTACAGGCTTGAACAATCTGCATCAGTTTGGATGATCCATGAAGCCCTGGTTTTTGGATAAAGACTTCTTCTGTCTGAAGCCTTATACATTTAATCTGATTAATGCCAAACTTCACATGGTTTTTGTGTTCACTTTTAATTAAACCCATGTGGGGAAAAAAAAATCACAGTGTTATTTTAAAAAGAAAGGCATGTGTGAAAAAAACCAGAATAGTTTTTTCACCTAATATTTTTGTTATAGAAAAGGCATATGAATTAAAAAAACGAAGAAAAGCACAGGGATGCTTGAACAATTTTTATAGTGGCTGTACTTAAAGCAGAAACCATGTATTTGGTTGTTATTACTACTTCAAGCCAGGGAATGCTGCCGTACCCCAGCACCTCTAGTTCAGGCACCCTTGGCAAAGCAGGCAAACTATGAAACACATGGGTCTTGTAAACTTGAGCATGTTGAAAACAACTTCTAAAAATTCTCTGGTAGGCTTCACAAACTCCAGGTGGTGCTCTACCATCTTTCTAGGCCCTGCAGTAATTGTGATGTAGTGACTTGCCTCTGACTCCTAAACCTGCTGTTATACTAGTAACATTGAGAAAAAGATATTTTTTTTAACTTTTGAACTACATTTTAAAATGATGCTTTATGATTCTTAAAGCAGAATGGAGGAGTTCTTTGCGGGAGGGGGGGAGGTGTTAATTAACAGTGTGACATCAGGCTCCCAAATAATGTAAACATTGCAACAAGATAATTTCCATAAGCAAGTAAAGAAATTCCAATTGTAAATACAATTTTTGTTTGTTTGTGCTGTAGTGTTTGTAGTGTTTTCATAGTGAAGAGTGATTCCTATCTTTGGCACTTTCAGTAAACTGGGCTGAGCAAACTGGGCAGTCAGCTTAATTTCTGAATGTTTAGGTCCTGCTTTCTGTTATGAACTCTGTGCAGACAGACCCCTGAACCCACACGGAGCTAGCCTTGCTGAAGTCAAAAGGAACTCCACACACGCACAGGCCCATGCCACTGGGGCTTTTATCTTTTCTGACAAAACTGCTTGTTTTTTATCTCTGCAGACACCTGAAGTGGTGAAACTCACAAGACAGGCAGACAGGAATTTATTTTAGAAACTGGGATAACTCACTTTGGTTTTTGCCAAAAGACACTATAGGAACCAAGCTTTATCACCCAAATTTTGTGGTGTTTTATAATTTGTTCAAAGAACACTTAAGAACAACATAGGCCAGATTTTCACCTCTGCTATGTGCGGATGGTACAAAATAGCCATGACGTTGGCTTAATCTGACTCTTGAGAATTCCTTCTGGCTAGAGGAGGCATCCAGTAGCATTGAGCCACCATTATGGTTCCTACCTACCCCTTGTACCAAGAGCTAGAAGAAGGCTAGCGTCTGAGGGAAAGAGGGCATAGCTAGAATGTCCCAGTGCTCTGCTGAACCCCAGTTAGCCCCTTGAGATCCACAGGCAGCTTGTGTAGGTTAAAGTACTCCTCAGGCTGCTTTAATTGTGCCAGGAATACAGATCAGTGTAGATCAGTGGCCAGAATAGAACCCAGGACTGAAAAGGAAGCTTAAAGTCACCTTGGTGCCCAGTGACAAGCAGAGTTTGACCAGACCAGAGAAACTGACCTTATATTTTACACTCCATTGCAGAAACATTTGACATTAATTTTTTTATATAGTGTCTTCATTAGAGTGACCATCTGTCCTTGAAAACTGGGAATTATAGTTTGTGGCCTGTCCTAGCATCCTGGTACATTTCACAAAATAGTGTTGTGTCCCAGCAGGCTATCGATTTTAGGATTTAGTGTTGGGGTCCACCACCTTAGGTGGTTTGTCCACCTAAAGGAGCAGTCAGCCTGCTGAGTCAGCAAAAGGGACAATAGGCTGAATGTGTCTGTGCTTCACAGGCCACCAGCTGACATCATGCCTAGCCTCTGACAAACAGGTTAACTCCTCTAATTCTTGAGTCCTCAAGCCAGACCTCCTGCACATAGGATATGTCTACACTGGTGCTGGAGGTATAATTTCCAGCTTCAGTAGAAATACCCACGCTAACTTTGATTGAGCTAGGGCTCTAAAAACAGAAGTGTAGCCGCAGCGGCACGAGCAGCAGGAGGGGCTAGCAGCCCAAGTACATACCGGGAGTTGTGGACAAGAACAGGGGTGGGCAAACTACGGCCTGCGGGCCGCATCCGGCCCGTCAGGGCTTTGGATCCGGCCTGCAGGATTGCCACCCCCATGGCGCCGCGGGCCCCGCACTACTGCTGGAAGCGGCTGGCACCATGTCCCTGCAGCCCCTGGGCAGGGGGGCAGAGGGCTCCACGCGCTGCCCTCTCCTGCGGGTACCTCCCCCGAAGCTCCCATTGGCCGTGGTTCCCCGTTCCCAGCCAATGGGAGCTTCGGGGGAGGTACCCGCAGGGGAGGGCAGCACGCGGAGCTATGTGTCCTCCCTCCCCCAGGGGCCACAGGGACATGGTGCTGTCCACTTCTGGGAGCAGCGCGGCGGAGCCAAGGCAGGCAGGGAGCCTGTCTTAGCCCTGCTGCGCGCCGCTGCTACCCCGGAGCCGCTCCAGGTAAGCGGCACCAGGCCTGAGCCCACACCCCGAACCACTCATGCACCCCGCACCCTAACTCCCTGCCACACCCCTCCTGCACCCCAACCCCCTGCCCTGAGCCCCCTTGAACATCCCGCACCCCTCCTGCACCCCCACCCCCTGCCCTGAGCCCCCTTGAACATCCCGCACCCCTCCTGCACCCCAACCCCCTGCCCAGAGCCCCCTTGTACTCCCCCCAAGCCCCTTCCTGCACACTGCACCCCCTCCCTGACCCCGCACTCCCTCCCGCACCCCAACCCTCTGCCCCAGCCCTACATTCATGGCCCTGCATGCAATTTCCCCACCCAGATGTGGCCCTCAGGCCAAAACATTTGCCCACCCCTGGACAAGAGCATACTCAGGGTGGCTAGCCCAGCGTTTCTCAAATGCAGCCACCAGGGCCACATGCAGCCACCAGGGGCTTTTCTTGCGGCCACAGCCTCCTGGGCTGTGATTGGGGGGAGGAGCAAAGCAGTGGCCCCTCCCCCTCCCTGGTGCTCCTGGATGCACCACCTTGGCAGGGCTCAAGCTTTGGACTTCAGTCCTGGTGGCGTGGCAGAAGGCTCTGGCCTCAGGGCTTCAAGCTCCAGCCCCAGGCTCAAGCTGTGTGGTGGTGGGCCCCAGGCTCTGGTCGCAGGGCTTCAGGCTCTGTCCTCCGGCCACAGGGCTTCAGGCTCCAGCCCTCCACTGCCTCCCCCAGCCACCCACCCACCCCCATTGCCCCTGGGCCCCACTGCCTCCCCTGACCTCCCATCCAGGGCTTAATTTGTCCCCAGACTTGCCAGGGCTGAGTAATTCTGCTGTGAAAAATGACACTTGAATTTTTGTTAATATCACTTTTCACAACAGACTTACTAACTAGCAAATAATAAATTACAATGATTTAGATGTGTATATGGGCATATGTATTTGTTTTTCCTAAAGCTAATTAAATATTTTAGGAAAAGTGTGAGAGCAGCCACCAGCAAGAGTTGGTGACCGCACTCTGAGGCCACCAAATAATTTGTCTTAAGAGCCTGTCCCACCACTTCAGCCAGACTTCTGTTTTTAGCATGCTCATTCGGGCAGAGCTAGTGAGGGCATATGTACCCAAGCTAGAAATTACACCTTCCAGCTCCAGTGCACATACAGCCACAGAGCCATATCCACTAGAAATGGGTCTTTGCTTCCACCACTGCATCTGCAACATTTTATATTTTGTTTTGGTGGCTGACAAGCTTGGTGAATCCACGCGGTCCTTGCTCTGTAGCTAATTCAAGTGCCTTCCATTGCCAGAAAAATACCTCTTATTTTGGGGATGAAATTGCTCAGATTCAATAAGAACTGTTGACTTCTGAGGGAGCAGAGTATGTACTGGAGCAGACAAATGCCAAATCCTCTTTGCCTGAGGCCATGTCTACACTACAAACTTTGGTCAGTGCAAGTTACGTCAGCGTACAGCCACCAAAGGTTGTTAATTGCTTGTGCACATGCATAGCTGCTTACATTGGTGTAGTGTGTACCCACAGAGTGCTTGCATCAATGCAAAGTGCAGTGCACAACAGATAGGTATCCCAGTATGCCCCTGTCCGCCATGCCTTTTGGGAACTTTTTGAAATGTATTGGGGGATAGAAATGTCTCACCCAGGGATCTCCGAGACCTAGAGGTCAAATTCCCAGCATGCAATTTTCTCCATCCCCTAATGCCATCTATGTTCCATAATTTGTGCGCCTTTTAAAAAAATCCCACAAACCTGTGTGGCACTTATTGGTGTCTGCCATCTTTGACGGAAGCATGGAGCCTGCAGAGCTCTACACAATTCTCATAAATGTGCAAATACAGGACACATGATTTACCGACCTGCAGGAAGGACCACAACAACTGGGGCCATGAGGATTTCTTCAAGGACAGCTTGCTAAGGGACATAACAAAAAACAATTGAAGTTTGCTGGTGGCATTCGCAGAGTAGCTGCAGATGATAGAGTGCCACTTCTGGGCCTGCAAAATGAGCACTCACTGGTGTAATGCACTGACTGACTTGTAATGCAGGTTTGTAACGCAGCTACAAGTAGTGGCTGTAGAACTTTCAGATGTGAAAGGCCACATTCCTGGAACTGCATGCTGGGCTTGTGTAACCCACACACCTCCTGGGTGTGGTGCTCTGTCCCATCTAATGGCATGGAGACCACTTAGAGAGAGATTAATGAGTCTGCTCTACAGCCTTAGCTAAGGGCCATATGGCTTTTAGCTCATGCAGTAGAGGCTCATGCATTTTACTCCAGAGATCCCAGGTTTGATAGCTGCATGCAGGGACATTCTCTCCCAAGCAGCGGATGACCATTGGCAATATTGAAATGCCAGTAGTGATTCTGGGGAACCTAGCCAACCCATGGCTCCTCTGGCTCATGAAGCCGTACGTTGGCCATCTGGACAGCACCAAGGAAAAATTCATCAGAATGACTATTGAATGTACTTTTGGTAGATTGAAGGCATGCTGGCAGTGTTCAGAGAACTCCAAATGATTATCACTGCCTGTTGTGTCCTGCATATGTGAAAAACAAAGGGAGAAAAGCTGCTGCTAAGGGGGAGTGGTTGTCTGCTGACTTTGAACAGCCAGATAAGAAGGCCATTACAAGACACTAATGTGGAGCTGTGCAGCTGAGGCAGGCTTTGAAAGAAAACTTTAATGGTCAGTCACAGTAGTGTTGTGCACTGGGGTGTTCTCTGGGTGCTGCTAAGAATTGTGTAGTGCTTGCTGTGTGTACAATTGGATGTTTTTTGAAGCTATGGATTATGTGGTGCTTGCTGTACACTTACAAGTACTCTTTGCTTTGACTACCACTATGCATTTTGCAATGTGTTGTGTACTATTAGAGATAATTTTATTCTCCAAAAATAGAACTTTGAGTGAGAAAAACAATGTGATATAAACTTTTAACATAAATGTACAGAGTGGAACTTTAAAATTGGAAATGCAGCAAACATCTCTGTCTATTTCAGTGCACAAATGTAGTCCATGGTGGCTCCACATACACCAACTATGGTTCTCACAGATCAGTCTATGTGAAGCTGCTGTTTTCCTTGCTCTCCCCTGACATGGAGTGGTAAGGGTAATTATGTACCCCATGATGCCATGTGGTATATTGAGGGGGGTGTAGTGAGTTGCTATCATGGAGTTCTCCAAAGACTGTAAACGGTGTGGAACCTGTAATTGTTGACCTGTAGGTCAACCAGGGTCTGCAGCAGTTGGATTGGCTGCCTGAGAAGACCCATTATGTCCTAGTACATTTCCATCTCCTTGTCCTGCTGGGACTCCTGGGCCTTTCTCCTGTCCTATCTTTATGCTTTATGATGTTTGTCATCTTGACCCTTTAAGCCCTTTAGTCATGGTCCGATGCAGCACTGGGTTGCAGGAGCTCTCTGAACATGTCCTCCCTAGTCCTCTTTGTCCTCCTCTGGGTCAGGTGTTCTGCAGGTGTGAAGGGGGTGCCCTTCAAGGCTGCCATGCCGGAAACTGCTGATAAAAAATAGACAGATGTACCACTGGATTGACAGTCAAAACAGAAAGGGAAATACAAGTTTCAGAACTCCCTTCCTTTATTTCCATTTACATTTTTAATAAATGCTTATTGACATTTCAGCTTTGCAGCACTTTAGCACAGCACTGCATTCCAGCCCCAGACATGGTGAGTATGGCCCACTGGGGTAGGGGGAAAGTATTTTCTGTTGCATGAAGTAATATAATTTCAGTCCCTATGAGTATAGGGAAATGGCACTATTTGCCATAGGCAGTGGTGATTTTAACCAATATCTCACTCCTGAGGTAACAAAGGAACAGAGTGCAGCTGCTAATGGCATCCTGAAGCTGCCCAGGTATGCATAGATGCTGGAATTAGGGATGCTGCTGCACCCCCTGGCTTGAAGTGATTTCCATTATATACAGGGTTTACAGCTTGGTTCAATAGATCTCAGCACCCCCATGTAGAGGGGTTAGGCCGGGGCTCATCCCTGTCTAGGGCTGTGGGGAACCACACCACCTCGCTACTTCTTTCTAGTTGTTGACGGGGAATTAGCCTGGCCGTGGGAGTCTTTCGCCTCAGCAGCAGTAGAGGCAAATACAGACAGGTATTCATGCCCGGCCCGTGGTTGGTGGGCAATAGTGAGTCATGGGCTCAGGTCCTCAGGCAGGAGCTGAGCAACAGTTTATACAATTAGCAGGCCTAGGCCCTGGGTCTGGGCGGGGCAACAGAGAGTCAAGGGCTCAGGCCCTCAGGCAGGGGCTGAACAAATGCAGGTAAACAACAAGCCCAGGCTCTTGGCTCAGAGGGGCCTGGGAGAGGGGGAGACTGCCACCCACAGAGGCAGGGTGGGCTCAGGCCCATCCACTCCACTGTGTCCCAGCCTGGGGCCCTAGCAGCGGCAGAAGGCCTGCTGCTGAGTCAGTGGGGATCCTGCCCACAACACACTGACATAGGCTATGGCAGTGCTGCAGCCAGACTAGGGTCGGCTGCCCCCGGGCTACTTCCTGACTCCCCCTCTGGAGGTACCTGGGTCCGGACGGTGTCCTCCAGGGGGGTCAAGCACCATGGGGTCCTCTGGGTAACTGGCAAGGGGCAGACTGGGCAGCTCCTCCGGGCTCTGGTCGGCGTTGGGTGTCGGCAGGTCAGGCCAGGCCAGTCCTTGGGTCTGCTGTAGGTCGCGGGGGTCTCCCATCTGGGAGCTAGGCCAGAGGCATCTGGCCTCTCCAGCGGCTGCTTCTCGAGTGAGCTCTGGGGTTGTGCTTTTATACTTCCTGCCCTGTGCCTTGACCTCTGGGGGGGGGGGGGGGGGGGGGGGGGCCCGNTCCACCCACTCTGGTGTTGGGAGGGGCTCGTCCCTCTCCAAGGTGGTGGGGAACCACACCGCCTCGCTACACCCCACTATAAAAATTGTTCCAGCACCCCTGCAGGCCTGTATGCCACTAGTCTGTTTGCCAGTGGTGACAGCTGAACTCATTGCAGAGTGGTGTGGGAAAGTATCCTCTTGTGGAGTACTCAGTAAGAAATAAGGTAGCCATCCCTAGAAACCTTTGGGAGAGGACTGCAGAGTATCTCCATGAAAGTTTCCTCAAGATCTCTCAGGAGGATGTTTATGTTCATCCCTATGAACATAAACAAGCTGTTCTGCGTTCTTCCCCCCATCCTCAAGCTAAGCCAACAAGGGAATGAAAAGCAGATGCCAAGTCTACTTCTCTTCATTGTTTACTTCTACAAGAAGAAGTAGAGATACAATAAAAGTCAATATGTGTGTCTCGTTAACTTGGGGGATTGGCCAAAGCACCATCTTTAAATTTAAACTCTAAGGAAATGTGCATGTACACTTACCTAAGTTCCTTTTCCCTTCATCAGGCACATCTATGACTATCTGATAAGACTGTGGTGGAGTCTCAAACAGGTCCTAGCTCTCAACATGACTGGAGACACCCCCCATCACTGCATTCCCTCTCCCCCCCTTCACAGTAGCACTCTGTCTCAGGCTCCTTTGAGGTATCCACGGTAGTCTGCAGGGTGCTGGTGGGGTCTCCACCAAGTATGGCATACAGCTCATTGTAAGAGTGGCAGGTCTGCAGGGCACCACCAGGTCTATTATTGGCCTCCCTGGCCTTGTGCTATCCTGACAAAGTTCCTTTGCTTTCATGATCCCTGTCATACCCTTTTGCCTGCATCCCCTGTGCAATCTGTTTGTAGATGTCCATGTTTCTACAGCTGGTCCATAGCTGTTCTTGCAGTCTCTTTATCCCACAAGCTCAGGATATCCAATACCTTCTGTCTATTCCAGGCAGAAACATGTCTAGTGCATGGAGCCAGCATGGTCGGCTGGGCACCTACAAATAAGGATGAGCTATTAGGTGTGCTCATGAAGGTGGGCAATCAGGAAAAGGCATTTCAAAAGATGTGGAGGACTTTAAGGGTTGTGTGTGGCTTCTCTGTGACCACTGGGCAGTAGAGGTCACAACTGTGACCAAAACAGTCACTGTCAAAGGGAATGGGACATTGTGGAACAGCTGCTGGAGGATTGTTAGGGCCAACACAGGTCACAGTGTCTACACACGCACTGTATCAACCTCAATAAGTCGACCACAGCTCCATGCCATTCATGGAGATGGTTTTACTGAGCTGCTGTAATGGGGAACTTATGTAGGCCGGAGGCAAATTTGAGTGTAGGCATGCACAAATAGGTTAACACAAGGTGACTGACATCAACCCAACTTTGTAGTGTAGACCAGGCCTGAGTTTCAGCCAGCATTGCTCTGTAAGGTGTTGGAAGTGCTAGGATCACTTTAGCTATCAGCTTATGCTCGAGACCCAGGTCCTGCCCAGCTGGTGAGGACTTGTGGGGAAGAACTGGGTCCATTGCTGGCAGAGATTGTCAATGCCTCTTTGAGGGAGGTGTGCTTCACTTAAAGAAGCATGTCTGTCAGCATCACCCAATGGATTCATGAGCACAGGACAATCTTGCCAACTATTGCTGAGTAACAAGTCTTCCATTTTGGTCAAGATTACTGAAAAGGGTGTCAGTTTATTGTGGCCTCAGAACTCCCTTGTCATTCTGGTTGCTGACCTAGGTGTAGCACAGACACAGCTCTGGCAGTACTGGTGGCAATGGACTAAGATCAGGTATCCATGCTGATATTGTTAGATCTCAGCTGCCTTTGACACCTTTTACAACAAACTTTGGAGTCATTTGCAAGCCACAGCCGGAATGGCTGGGACTGCTTTTGGATGGCTGTGGTCTCACCTCGCTGAACTCTCAGAGGGGGTATGGTGAAATTGTCCTCCCCAGGGTGCTCTCTTGTGGAGCTCAGCACAACACAGTCCATCTTATCACCACATTTAATGTGTACATGAGGCCACTGGTAGGGTAAATGAGGATGCACAGGTTGCAGTGTCGTCAGTATGCTAATGAAATGCAATGTTACATCTCCTTCTACACGGACCTGGCTGGATCATTCAATTGCCTTACTGTGTCTGAGGGAGATCGGGGCATGGGTGAGAGCAAGCTGGCTGAGACTCGGTTCAGATATGAGTGAGGTGATGTTGGCTGAAAGAAGCAAACAGAAGAGAGAGGGATCCTGTTTTTGGATAACTGGGTTTGTAATCTAGGAGTCTGATTAGACTCGTAGCTGTTACCACAAAAAATAGGCCAACTTGGCTGTAGCCTCTTTTTCCATTTATGGGTGTCTAGGAGGTTGCACTTCTTTCTTTTGGCTATCCTGTTCTTCTGTCATCCATGTCTTTAATATGATTAGACTACTGCCATGTGCTCTATGTCAGTGGTTTTCAATCTGTGGTCTGCAGACCCCTGGCTCTAAGGGGTGTCTGTGAAAGGTGACTATGAAAATAAAGTTTCAGACCCCAGAAAAGGCATTCAATTTTTCTGATCAATCAAAAGTATGTGAATACCCCCACCTACGGGTCAACCTAGAACTGTTGTTGTCCATAGAAGCCCACAGTTTAGCGCCCTTTCTCACGCTGTGTCAAATGCCCGAGCACATGCAAACAGGGGTGCTGGAACAATTTGTATAGTGGGGGTGCTGAGAGCCACTGAACCAAACTGTAAACCCTGGATATAATGGAAACCACTTCAAGCCAGGGGGTGCAGCAGCACCCCCAGTACCCCTAATTCCAGCACTTGTGTGTGCCACATTTATACTTGAATTCTGTTCAGTCAGTTTTCAGTCTAAGACTTCTATGGTAGGGGTCTGCAGACCACAGGTTAAATTTCCAAAGGCATCTGCACCTTCATTTGAAAATTTTTAGGGGTCTGCAAATGAAAAAAAGGTTGAAAACCACTGCTCTATATGGAGGTACATCTTTAATCTATTTGGAAACTGCAGCTATTGCAGAATTCTGTGGTTTGCTTGTTAAATGTTCTCTCTTTTCATAAGCATATTAAAACGGTGCTTTATGGCTGCCATTTGGTTTCTGGATTGATTTTAAGAAGTTGCTTGTGATCTATTAAGCCTTAAACGACTTAGGACCATAGGCAGCGTGTAATAGAAGCCAGGGGAGGCTAAGCCTCACCAAATCTCACACCACCGGGGGGGGGGGGGGAGGCAGTGGTGGATTTGGGGCTCCCTGAAAAATCTCGCCTTCCCCTCCCCCCCGCCACAGCTCCAGGGCTGGAGGAGCTCTCGCTCCCTGCCGCGGCTCCAGAGCCTTGGTGGGGGCACAGAATTTTTCCAGTCTGGGGGAGGGGGGGAAGAGTGTGGGGGAAGAGTCAGAGTAAAGGCAGAATAGGGGCGGGGACATGGGTAGAACAGGAGGGGGCCACAGGGGAAGGCACAGAATGAGGGAGGGGCTCTGGGCTCGGCGTTCCAGCCAGGGCAGAGAGTTCCGCCGCGGTACCAGCTGAGGCTGAGAGCTCGATCCCAGCTGGGACCAAGCTCTCAGCCCCCCACCATGGCCCCAACCTAATTCTTAGCCCCCTACCCCTGCCAGAGCCATAGAGGGAGGAGGAGCCAAGCCAGGGCTACAGGGGGGACGGAGAGCAGTGTGGGGGCGTGGCCTCAGCCAGAAGAGGTGGGCAGGGACTTGCCTCCCCAAGGGGAAGCTTCACCCACCACCCATGCTTAGGACCTACCTAGCTAAGACACCATCTCTCACATTATGACATACTACTGCAGCTGGAGTCTGCAGAGATGCCTGAACTGAAGCCCCGTTGACATGGGGATGTGTGTGACTGGTAAGGGCATTCTTCTAGGGCCCTGGGTCTTTGGAACTCACCTCCTTCCCAGGCCTGTAATAGCCCACGTTTCTTAGGCCTTGCATCATGCCCTGAAGGCTATCTTTTCTTCCTTGCCCCTAAGAAGATGAGTGTTGGATAGAGCAGGTAGTAGTGGTTTGGGACTTGGGGGATTGTGTGTGAGGTTGATTAATTTCTGTTATATTTATGTTGTCACTGTTTTATTTGATAGGGGAATTGACACATCTGCTTATTTAGTGTATTTTTAAAAGGACATCAAGGGTGGCCAGAGAAGTGGATGGACACTCACTATATAGTCTGTAAACATCCTAAAAATAAATAAGATGGCAGAGAAGGAACTTGGCAAAGTAGGGGGGAGAGGGAATGATGGCTGCCAACTAGTAAAATCCTTTCAGATACACTACCCCACCCAAACCCCTCTTCATCTCATGTAGGCCCACATACCAGCTTGGAGCCCCGAGTTTGCCCCCCCCCTCAACATTTATCATCTTTTTTTCTTCCTCTCTCCCCTAGAATTTTGAATCAGCTAGACAGATCTCAGCTATAATTGCAAAGTCAGGGGCATCATCTATGACAGCCATGGACAGTAGAAACTTTACTAATGAAGTAAAGGGTAAAAATCCTGTTCTGTCAGCCATGTGCTCTACATTCCAAAGATGAAAACCCAGATTAACCTAACAGGAGGAGATAAATAATTGTTTAACTACAGTCTATGGAACGGGGTCCTAATGTACCCTTGTGTACTGTTGCAACAGCAGCTGGAAATCCAGTCCCCAATAAATGATCTTAAAACCTTTATAAATACCCATGGTTTAGTGGAACATTTTAAAAAGTGATTTAATAAAAAAGTGGCAGTTGTTTATAAATATACAAATATTAATAATGTCACACAAAAGACACTACAGATAAATTTTGGTAAGTAGGCTTTATATATTCCCCCAAATAGACCCTCCCGCCCCAAAAGGGACTACATAGAGCATCTTACAAAAACTGTTTCTTCCTATTGTTTGAATGATTAAAAACTTCCTCCGGTAAGCTCCATGACCCTTTTATAGCTCCTCCCCTATCAGGGTGGAACCTGGGCCTCCGACAGGTGAATTCTTTTCCTCCAGCTTCACCTCATGCAAGAGCAAAATGATCAGCTGTAGCTACGCTACTTTAGTAGTCGGGATAGAGCATCCCTTAAAAAGAAAGCTTAATTAAACTGGGAACTAGTCAAGAAAAGCTCTTAGGCCTGGTCTACACACAAATTTGCAATCAATTTAACTTTGGGTTTGTCTACACCACGCAGCTATTAGAGACAAGGCTGTGTCGACACAGCCTTGTCGCTAAAAGTCAGCATGTGTAAATGCTCTCTGTTGGTATTTTGTTGGCACTTTTGCTGACAAAATACTTCCAGGCACGCAAGCGGCGTTAGCTTTGACGGCAGGAGAGCGCTCCTGCCAACAAAGCTGCATTCACACTGCCACTTGCATCAGCAAAACTTTTGTCTTTCGGGAGGAGGGCGGGGGGGTGTTAAGTACCCATGAAAGACAAAAGTTTTGTCGACAACTTTGCAGTGTAGACAAGCCCTTTATCAGTTTCCTAAAAGCAATTTAATTATTTCAGTGCAAGTCTTTGTGTGGACACTTATTGGAATAAAGTGGCTAAAGTCTGTTTAGGTAAAGGTTTAAACTGATATCAAAGTTTCTACACAGGAATTTATACTGGCTTAACTAAATATGTTTTTTAACCTATTAAGTTCAACTGGTGCAATTTTGCATAGTAGTTTAATGAGTGTAACATTGAATATGGACAAGGCCTTAATGAAGACATCCAGGCATGAAGCAAAAGCCACTTTTTAGCGGAAGTCTTCTCCCCCTAAAATGTATCTAGGAAAATAGGAGTGTCTCCACTAACAACTTTCAAAAGAGGACAGAAAAAGCCAAACAAACAAACAACAATTGTAACCGGGCAGAACTCATAGTCTTGCCTAGAGAAAGTGTTTTCAATACTATCTCTAGCCCCCTGCTACAGCCACCTGGTGAAATTCTGAACCCCCTGAAGGCAATTTGAGTTTTGCATGACTGGTAAACCAAGACTGAAAAAGAATAAAGATGCCTCTCAGAACAGATCCTCCACTGGTCTCTCACCTTTTTCTAAGAGCAGCAATTGTTAGAATTCTCTCACTTGCTGCCACTAGGGTCAAGTTGAAAAGTAATACTAGGAGAGCCCACACAAATAAAACACTCTCCCATAATTAGGGCTTCTGATTTTCAGTATTAAAATGATAAATACCATTACTCCCCCCCTGCCCCCCATACACACACACAGACTGAAATTTGGTGATTATCCCATAAACAGTAAAATCCTGGATATGGTTAATTGTATCTAAGGGCTTGCCTACACTGCACAGTAATGCAGACTACAAGGGTGTGATTTCTAAAGTGCACTAATGTGTTGTACATTAACTGGTCTGTGTACACTCTGCTGCTGAGCACTAAAGGTTCCCTACTGCATTTCAATGTAGTCCTGTTTGAAACAGTACTATGTTAAAGCAGACTAGGAAACATTACAAAGATTACTCATTACATACTTTACTCAGACTACTGTAATGAGTAATATATAATATATATTAATCTTTACAGTATACACAAAGAGCCCTGAAAACCCTGATTTTTGGAACATCTACATAAAACTCAATTGTTAAAAATAACCCCCAAAATAAAATTAATAACCCCCCAAAACCAGAAGTCCTACCCATAATCCAGACATTCCACTTATCTGTCCCATGTATCTTAATTGCTAACCCTAATGTATTTGGGCTGTGTCTACACCCACATTTTCACTCATTTAGCTAAACCATTACAAACTTCTATGTGGTTACATATTTTGGTTGAAGAATGGCTTATTCTGGTTTAGTTTAAACCTGTTCCTAGTTGACTTTACCTATACTGAAATAAGCCTAGTTTAAACCAAAATAACATAATCCACACAGCCTTTTGCACCAGTTCAATTAAATCAGTTTAAAAATCACAGCTTAAGGTCCAGACAACACCTCTTGAAAGTATGTCAGCCATAAAATTGAAAACGCCTTTGTGCAGACATCACTTTTCTCTAAAAGCAAAGTCAGCAGTCATCCTATCCTGAAGGAGGGGGTGCTTCACTGGGGCTTTCCTCCCCTTCCCACAGATGGGAGCGTCTGCTAGGCTGAGCAGTATCCTGGCCGGTGATTTTTTACACTATTGTGACAGGTTTCCCGGGGTACAACCTGGAACTGGGGTACCGCTGTGCCTCCTTAACTCTCTGGTCTGGACTGTCTCTCACAATGCTTTGCTAGTGACAAGCAGCAAACCCCTCAAGGAGCTGTTATCACTCAGTACAACAGCAGGTGGAGCCCCACGCCCAGCTAGATTGTATGAAGGCACCCAAAGCCTCTCATGAATCACACAGGAAAAGGCACCAGCCAATTCCCCCCAGTTCCCCAACCTTGTACCCCTGAGCTGTACTGTCCTGCCCTGGTCAGAAGCCTGACCAGTATAAGTTCATAACCCAGTCCGCCCCTCCCTCAATGTGGGGAGGACACATACAAGCCTTTGTAACTGAGCTGAGAATTCCCTAGCACTTCAAGCAAAATGCAGTGTTTTAGGTAAAATATAAAACAAGTTTATCAACTACAGAAAGATAGATTTTAAGTGATTATAAGTGGCAGGCATAAAAGGACAGAGATTACCAAAGGTTACCAAAGAAAATGAAAAAAAAAAAAAAAAGAACAATCTAAATCTTAAACCTTACTACATTAGGCAGCATTAAGATCAAGCAATGTTCTCACCCCACTGGATGTTACAGTCCTTAATGTACAGACTTTCTCCTGAAGTCTGGACCAGTCTCCGCAGATGATCTTTGTCTTCTTGGCATTCCGGTTGTTTCCAGCGTAGGTGGGGGAGGAGAAAGGCCAAGACATGCTCTAACTGTTCCTTATTTTATACCCTTGGCCCATATGCCTGGCAGACACTAGCACAGGCATGTCCTGATGGGCTTTGCTGAGTCACAGCGACTGAGCATTTCCCATTGTGTGGTACTTGCATAGTTGAGTCATACAGTTGATTAATGGGTGGTCAACATGCACTTCAGCAGGGATCCTCTGTTTGACACTAGCAAATTTCAGTAACAACCATACAGCACAATCTCATAACTTTATACACACTAATGATATATATATATTTGGACAGAACAACGGGTTTCAGCAGATCATGACCTTTCATATGATACCTTACATGGCAGGCTTTGTATGAAATATCACAACCACATATGAATGATGAATATGGGGGTTCCAGGGTGTCATTCAGAGTGTCACAATTAAATGAACAGTGACTGTGTTAGAGGTGCAGAGCGAGGGAAGAGGGAAATAATGCTAATTTCCCAATGACAATGGCATTTTTTAAAGATATTTTGAAAGCCTGGGCTCTGTCTTTACTTAGACTGTAAGCTTCTTGGGCAGGGATTATCTTTTTGTTCTATGATTTTAGAACACCTAGCACAATGAGGCCTTGGTTCATGACTGGAGCTCCTGGGTGCTACAATGCAATCAAACATCTTTGTATCCACAAATTATGACACAATTACTGTGGGTTTAAGTTTACATCCAAATTTATCTGTGCCTGAAGTTTACAATACACAGACATCTAAGAGTCCAGTTAGAATTACAGTTACTTGGATGTCTGTCTAAGTAGCCTAAGTTTCAGGTGAAAATAAGTGAAGGTACAACATTGCAGTCACAACACTGGAGGTCTAAATTAGTTATGATATTTCCTACTAGATTATAACTGTTTTAATGGACAAAATGTTGACCTAGACTGTTAGGCAGTTCCATCCCATTCTCTTTAAAAAAATTAAAGTCACAGAAGTTGAAGAAAATTTAGTCTCCAGAGAAACTGAACCAAGGAAGAGTATAAATAAAGAACTGCATAGAAACTATGATGTAACTTGTAACCCTACTTAAAAAACCTAATTATATAAACACTATATTGGCAGCAATAAATCAATTGGACAGATAAGTGTCCATTATTTTATTCTAGAGGGAATGTCCACCACAATGTGCCTTTTCCCACCTTATATTTCCCCCTGAAATGTCCCATGTATAAGTGGTCATCCTTCAGCTCAGGAAGTCTAGTCTATGTAAAATCTGCTTGAAATGTCTGCCAGAACAGTACATTCAGCATGCTTTATGCTCCTAGTTTTTGAAAACCATGGAAGCTTTATTCCCGAATGACCTAACAATGTGACTTTAAATGTTTTATAAATGCAGCTTCTTCCCTGTAATGGAATGATAAATTATTATCCCATGGCAATGCATGTAACATACCATTCCTGACAGTGCATTAAAGGAGCTTCTAGTGAACACATTTGGTGTATCTCTCTGGGAAGGAAGCTCTCTAGCCAGTCCATATCTGGAACAGAAGCAGGGATTGTGATGGGGTGTCCATGCTTTAAGTACAAGGCTTGAAAGAGTTAAGTTGACCAGGTAGGCCAATTTACTCCCCAGGCTGCACCTGGAGGAGGAGCTAGGGAGAAGAGGTTGATTAAATGAGGTTCAGCTAGGCAGGAACAGGAGGGGCCTGTATGACGCCCAGGAGCTTAGAGAGAAGGGGGCTACAGAAAGGCTAGCTGCAGTTACTCCCTGGGAGGAGGGAGTTAGTGAACGAGGGGAGGAGGGGTGTAGGAGAAGACTCAGGGGAAAGTAGCAAAGTAGGACAGTGCAGGCCTTATCTGTTGACTAGAGGGCCCCGGAGCTGGAACCTGGAGTAGAGGGCAGGCCCAGGTTCCCCTGCCAGTCACTGGGGATGTGGCACAGGCCAGGCAGAGGATCGCAGACTGCCTGGGATGGTTTGTCCTGGAAACACTTTGTGACACTACCCCTGGAAGGGGAACAGGTATGGTGACCGGTCTAGAGTGCTGAGTTACAAAGAAGAGGCTGCAGTTCCTGGAGTGAGAGGAGCCACGGGGCAAGACAGGACGGGAGAGACACCACCAGGGTGCAATGCCTGGCTGGAGCTAATCCCCAGGGTGGCCAGCAGGAGGCGCCACCAGCAGTGAGTGCAGCCCATGACAGGGATATCGCCACATAACATACGGAAAAGTTTATAGTATGAAAGATACACATCCTGACAGACTAGATAAAGTTGACGTAGAGACTATCAGCAAGGTGAGATGAACCAATCTTCTGACAATAATACTGAGAGATGTGTTGTTCACCATATATTAATAGATTAAATATAAAATTTCCCACACAGGCCAAATACTCCCCTCCACTTTCACAAGTGGATGGGAGTTAAAACTCTCAGCTGGCAGATGACACAGAAGGGGCAGAGTGGAAGATGTGCCCCACCAGAAGCTTCTCTAAGGGAGTTTCATGGGGCCCCAGCTCTGCATGTTGGCAGGAGGTGGGACTGGGAAATGCCTGCATGACATTGGTATGTTACATGCAATGCTGAGTTGATCTGCATTACCTGCATGGGTTCCTCCTCTGAGCTATGATCACTCCCTGAGAAGGGAGGATTTTTCATGGGCAGTGCAATCCCTGCAGCAAGGTTCCTTCAAGTAATACTGATGCAGGGCTTCAGGGAGCCAACTGGGAGGCAGTGCAGAGTCACAAGGAATCAATGGTTCTGAACCCTCTGCCTCTTGTGGGAGAAGAGGCTCAACCCCACCATCCCTGACAAAGAAGGAGTAAGACATTCCATAAGCAGAGTTGCCAGTCCAGTATATGAGAATAACATAGGATACAATTTTAAGTGGGTGGGCATGGGGAGGAAAGGAGCAGTATTTCAGGGTTGTTGTTTTTTAAATCTATCTACAAATAAACTTCCTGCTGGACAAAACCAGATTTCATCTTTATGATAGAAATGGTTCAGAATGGGTTGGCATGTTGCTCTGGACATGAATCTTCTAATGAGACAATATTTTGTGTACAAATGTTGTCAGTCAACATCAAGCCAAGCTTTAAAGTCTGAAATCACTGAATTCTGTCAGTTATACTCATGGTTAAGGGTGACTACTATTGGTGATTACAATTAGTGTGGATGACTCTGAAATGGAGAAAACAATGTGAGAGGAGATTGATTTAAAAAGTGGATACAATATAGTTGACAAGGATAGATGGCAGACAATATTAACTGAGGCCTCATTCAGGAAAGCATGTGAATGTGCTTAAATCCATTTTTATTCAGGACAGCATTTAAGTACATGTTTATTTGTAGTTTGAGATGACATACAAAAACATTAAAGTGTTAAGAATGCAAAAAAAAACAACCAACCAACCAACCCCTCCATCCCACCAAAGCATTTAGAAGGTATCAAATGCCAGAATTAATGTTGTTTGTGAATGGGCAATCTTAAATCAACCCTCTTGTGCATAGCATTATGATAGTTTTGCCCATAAGTCTGTGAGACCTAGAGATAGAACACAGATTTCCTGGGTCACAGGTGTGACAGACATTACAATGTCCTGTAATATCCTGGACAAACCTTATTGAATTACGTTTAACATCTTTGGAGTTCATTGTATTAAAATGCCAATGTTTATGTTCTATTATGGGATTGTATGTAATTTTTTTGGAGGAAGACCTGATTATTACAGTTTCAGGGACATTTTATTAACTTCAAAGTGTTATTTCCTCCCAAGGTAGGACAATGTATGCAGAGTGGGTTTTCTAGAAAGTACTTGGGAGGAAGGAAATGCTCACTCTCACCTCTGAAGCCAGCCTTTTGAAGCCACCTGGGGAGATAAATTGATTGAACTGGAGTTTCCAGGAGCAGGTAATCAGTAGTCAAAGACCTCCAAACTGAATAAAGGATGGACTGAACTTTTCATGAGTGTTCTTGTTCAGAGCAAAGAATCACAGCTGAGTCATGGGCAGCCAGAACTAGTAGCAGAGCCAGAGTCCACAGTCACAGGACAGGAGTCTGCTGGGCCAGAATACCAGGAGACAAACAGGAGATCAGGAACCACAAGTCAGATACCAGGAAACAAGCCATGTTGGGATGCCAGGAAATCAACTAAAAGAAGCACATAGTCCAGAGCAGGGAGGATCCCAATTGCTCAGACAGCTTCCTGGTTATGCTGTAGGCTGGTCCGTTGGCCCTACTTTAGTCAGCTGCTGTGGGACTCCACCAACTGGACCTCAGGCATTGAGCCTCATACTGGGGCTGGGCTTCATGGGTCCCAGGTAAGCTATTGTCAGCAGACTGCCAGGTAAAGGGTTGGAGTATAGCTGCTCCCATGACCTCAGTGGGCCTGGATTTGAGACCTGTGGATCATGATGCAAAGGGTCTGATGAACTTGAAACCACAGGAAAACCTCGGGGTGGGGGTTGAAGGACTGCCCCTGCTAGAGCCCATGTTGCAACTGAGGTGATTTCTGCTAAGCTTATTAGCATGTAGGTTCTTTTATTGTTCTTAATGTTTTTTCTGTAATGCTTTTACCTTAAGAATAAAATATGCTTGCTTAGAAAGAGCTGTGTGGTAACTTACAACTGTAGCAATTGCCCTGTGTACCTTCCCTGAGGAGAAAAGTGAAGGACATCTGCTTAGGCAGACTGTCTTTTGCTGGGAATAACACAGTGAAGGCAGGGGACTGGCCATCCTGGAAATACTATCAGGAGGGAGAGAGACACAGGTCTTCACCCAAGAAAGGCAATGGCTGCGGAGCCAGAAGACAGAGTGGGTGCTGTTCCTGGACCATAGAAGGGGTATACAGGCAAAGTTGTCCTGATCTGTGAAAACAGTCCAGTGCCCTAGAAACAAGAGTACATCTTTTCTTTTCTTGCACTCATCTGCCTCAATCACTGTCCATCCTCTGCACTGAATGAGGAAGGGAGCCTGTAGAACAAGTAGAATGTGATCATATGATGAAAGACTGTATCATGTGTGTGCACAAGGGGGCAGAGTTAAGGTTGCCTGGGTAACCTTAATTCTGGTATTTAATTTTAATTAAATTTAATTTAAAAAATAAACGTTAATTATGGCAAAGTAACAAACAACTGAAAGCAGGGTTTTGTAATGAAAATGTTAGGCAACTTTAAATATAGGTCCACTCTTAACTCTGCCTGTTACAAACAAGAATGAAAAAGGAACCCTATGTAACTAGAGTCATTACATAATTTAAATGACATTACTTAAATATCCACTACAGTTGCTTCTTAACTATATTGGAACTAGTGACTAGAGTTGAAAGGTCACAGATCCCATCACCAATAACATGAGCTATCCATTCCCCTACTCATTTTTTTATGTTTTATATTTACATTATATTGTGAACTCATTATGCAGTCAAATAATTCTACATTAGGCTCAGCTATACTAGCTAATGAAAATTCTAAAATATTATGTATCAAGTTACACCATTGTAAAGCCACATAAGGAAATGGAGTTTCTAGATTTACAACAGTATAAATGAGACAAAAATTTGGTCCCTTTATTTTTATGATGATTTTATTCTCATTTTCTAGATACATAAAATATACCACATTTTACTTCTGGAGGACATTTCCTCACTCACAGCAAGTGAGTCCTTTTCAAATAATTTGTTTTCCACTTCCAGTACTTGCAAAGTCGCTGTCATAAAATTATGCCGTATTGGAAACATTTGCCATTAACTTCATGTACTCACCTGGGTAGTAAAGCGAACTGGTGTTAAAATACACAAAAAATGTGGGTTTTAGTCTCACTAAAAGCTTTTTTCTTACACTCTGGTCTTTTAGAACCTGATGCACTCCCACTGAAGTCAATGGAAAACCCCTTATTAACATGAAGAGGAATTGGACTGGACCCTTAACTAACTGAGACAGGAATATGCCGCTTTCTCTGCTTTTGTATTATAGATGTTTAAAATAGAGGACAAACGGCATTTTTATAAATTTTGAGGGAAATAGTTGTACGAGAATACAGAAATTCACATGTGGGAACAAAGGCTTTGAAATCAGGAACTTTCGACACTATGGTCAAATGCATTTGCAATAAGCCACATGTAGCTTGTGGGAAATATGAGTGTGGGGCTGTTATGATGGGTCAAGTTACATAATAGACCCACATTCATTCCAAGGTGAACATTGACACATTACAGATTTGGCAGCAGAAGCAGCTGGTGGGGTTGAGTTAGGTAGATGCCTTGGAAATATTTGAGTAGGCAAGCACCTCTCTCTCTCTCTCTTTAGAATACAGTCTTATACTATTCTCTTTTCCTACAATTCATAAAATCACTATGATTTGACAAAATTGATGGTCCCTTTTCTAAGAGAGCTCCAGGATTGCCACAGCAGGCATGCTGCAGGTCAGGACTCAGGTCATTTAGCAGAGCTGTGTTGAGAAATTTGCATAGTCCCTGCCCGTAGAATGTCTGAGCATTAAATACACCAACAAAATAAGAAGAAGACTGGTCCAGAGCCTTAACATGTTCAAGAAAACAAAAGCCCCTGATATGCACCCAGATTTTCTGTGTACTGTGCCAGAAGAGAGGATTAGCTGCTATCTGAACAGAAAAGACTTGGTGTTGGTATGTGTAGCATTCTCTGAGGTACTGTAGATATAGAGGTGAAATCCTGGCCCCACTGAAGTTAATGTGAGCTTTGCTCTTTACTGACTTCTAAAGGATTACTCATGTCTTCTGGGATTTCTGTCTGAAAAAGCGTTTGGCCATCATTCAGGACTTATGATTTTGATGCAGACAAGTTTAAATGTTTATATCAGAAAACTACCACCGCAACTAGAATTAATTGGCAGCCTACTTGGCTGTCTCTGCAGGGAGGTCAAGGACTCCAAGAAGAGTGTGAGTGAAACTAGCTCGGTTGCATATGCTGACAGTACCAGTAGATAAGCAGAGAACTTCAGAGTCTCCATAGCCCTCAATATGGCGTCTTTCAACTATTCAAAAAGGCCAGAAATCTGTAAGAAAAAAGTTATATGATTCCTTTCATGTTCTTAACTTCTAGTCTTCTGCATAAGGTCACAGAGTTTCCTCAGACTAGGTTTCTCTTAATGGATAGGACATCTTCCCTTTTTTTCCTGCACTTAATCATTTCATCCTCTATTATATAGTTTATCTGCCCTCTGATGGTCTTCTTTTTGATCTTTCCAGTTTTACTTTACATTTCTAGGGGACTTCTTGACTATTTTATATTTCCTATTTTCAGAATGCTAGATGAGCTCATGATTAAAGCATCACCTTCCTACATAGTTTTCTAGCCCGAGTGATTCTACAGTCCAATTTTAGTATGAGATGAGACTAGGAATTATTTGCAGTCATGAAAAGACAGAGTTATTATAGTATTCACTGAGGTGAACACTATGGCTAAGTTTAAAAGGTGCTTCCATTTTAAATGAAACGCCTTTCATTATAACTATCTGAAAAATATTCCTTCATGAATGAAACTACATGTTTCAAATTCCAGGATGATTGTGATGCGGTTCAGGGTGCAATCCAGACAGTAAGGGGTTGTGTCATCACTTGCCATGCAACCCTGGGTGCCTTACAATCACTGTTCCCTCTAATTTTTTCTATCCATGTGCAGAATAAATTTTTGTTATGTGCACTGAGGTATGTGTGCCACCAGGAGAAACAAAACACCTAGATATAATATCCCTATGGTAACTTTTTAAAAATATATAATTACTCCAGCTAGGACAGGTTAGGCATTTTAGAACTCACTACTCAAAGAATTAAATTTAAGTGTAAGAGAAATAAAAATTATGAAATGCATAGACCAGTCAAAACACTAAAATAATGCACTTTGAAAGAATAAAATTATTGAGAATATATGTGCATTGCAGGAAGTACCAAGAAGTACCAACAACAATAATACAACTATGTGTTGGGAGGTGAGTGTGAAAGAGACATTGTGTGACACCAAGGCAGAGAGAGAGAGAGAGAGAGAGAGAGAGAGAGAGAGAGAGTGTGTGTGTGTGTGTGTGTGTGTGTGTGTGTGTGTGTGTGTGAGAGAGAGAGAGAGAGAGACAGAGACAGTGTGTGTGCTGGCTGCTGGGGACGTTTCCGAGAGATGCCATGCACTGTCTCTTTAAGACACTGAAAGCTCTCCTGCTCTGTCCTGAGCCCTGTTGTCTCCCCTCCCCTGCTCTGCAGAGATGGGGTACGTGGGCAGGGGGAGGGGAGAGAGACAGAGACTGTGTGAGCTGGCTGTTGGGGAAATCTCAGAAAACAGTGCACTGTCAGGCACTCAGTCACTCACCGTTCACCGCAGCAGCTTTCCGAGTCCTGAGCCAGGCTGTGTCCCCTCTGCTCTGCAGAGATGGGGCACAGGGGCGGGGAGGAGGGGGGACACCCGCACCCTCTTCTCCCCACCCCTGCACAGCCAGCAGGAGGGTCCTGGGAGCAGAGCAGCTGCAGGACGGAGCAATGTGGGGGGGAGGGGCACCTGAACACATGCTGCCAGCTTTGCACGCTCTGCTAATCAGCTGGGCGGCATTTGAATCTCTCCTGAGCAGCCGCCCAAGCGTGCAGCTCACAGGGAACACAGCTTACAACACTTTGTTGCTGTAGCTCCCAACCCAGAACTCTCACAATCAGCCTACAAGCATGCAGGTCAAACCCTGAGTGTGTGTGTGTGAGACATCCCTGGTTCAGCAGCTCTGATGCCAGCGGCCAGTCTACAACTCCACTTTGGCTTCCAGAAGCCTTGGTTACTACTTGCAGGGTGACCCCAACACACTCCTAGTCCCAAGTTCTCCCTAAACCATGTGCTCTGTAATGTCCAGCTCTGCTGGACAGCTCAGAGAAATAATAAGGTTGGGGAGAGGGATAGTTCAGTGGCTTGAACATTGGCCCGCTAAACCCAGGGTTGTGAGTTCAATCCTTGAGGGGGCCACTTAGGGATCTGGGGCAAAAACCTGTCTGGGGATTGGTCCTGCTTTGAGCAGGGGGTTGGACTAGATGACCTCCTGAGGTCCCTTCTAACCTTGATATTCTATGATTTGTACCTCAAAAGCCACCAGCTTATTAACTTAACTGGGGTCAATACAATCTTCCCTTGAAAGTCAGAACTGAGTTGGTTTATTTTAAAAATAAACAAATGTATTAACAAAATATACATAGGATTAAGTGAGTTCAAGTATAAGAAATGAAGATAGAATTACAAGTTAAACAAAATATACTTTTAAGAGTCTAAAACTTAATCTGTCCAGGTATATGTTTTGTTCAAGATGTTTTTTCTCACTTATATTCAGTTCCCAGAGGACTACAAACCCTCACCCCACCCTCCTTGGTTGAAGGACCCATCTTTCTCACTTTGCAAGAGCTCTGTTCCCTTGTGTCAATCTAGTGCTGGATGCCAAAAGTGGCTTCTCTCTTTGCTTATATCTTCCAAAATTCAATTACTTTGCTTCAAGCTGGATATGAATCAACAGTGTGCCCTTGTTGCCAAGAAGGCTAACAGCATTTTGGGCTGTATCAGTAGGGGCATTGCCAGCGGATCGAGGGACATGATCATTCCCCTCTATTTGGCATTGGTGAGGCCTCATCTGGAATACTATGTCCAGTTTTGGGCTCCACACTACAAGAAGGATGTGGAAAAATTGGAAAGAGTCCAGCGGAGGGCAACAAAAATGATTAAGGGGCTGGAGCACATGACTTATGAGGAGAGGCTGAGGGAACTGGGATTGTTTAGTCTGCAGAAGAGAAGAATGAGGGGGGATTTGATAGCTGCTTTCAACTACCTGAAAGGGGGTTCCAAAGAGGATGGATCTAGACTGTTCTCAGTGGTACCAGATGACAGAACAAGGAGTAATGGTCTCAAGTTGCAGTGGGGGAGGTTTAGATTGGATATTAGGAAAAACTTTTTCACTAGGAGGGTGGTGAAGCACTGGAATGGATTACCTAGGGAGGTGGTGGAATCTCCTTCCTTAGAGGTTTTTAAGGTCAGGCTTGACAAAGCACTGGCTGGGATGATTTAGTTGTGGATTGGTCCTGCTTTGAGCAGGGGGTTGGACTAGATGACCTTCTGAGGTCCCTTCCAACCCTGATATTCTATGATTCTATAAGAGGCAGGATGACCTCATGCTGATCTTCCCTTCCTGTGGACTTCCCATCCCCCGTGTGTAAATAAGACTTCATTCTTTTGATTCCATCACACTTAATTTACATAGACAGGTATATAGTTGCCTTTTCACCTGTCTGGGAGGGAACCTGTTTCTCCCTGTTTGACTACAAACTTTAAAACATAATATCATTAAGTATCCATATTTCCTCATATAGTGTTAATACATATATTGACAATGATATTAATCACCAGTGTGTCATTTGCTTTTAGAAAAGACCTCACTCTGTACACTTTTGTAATACAGCAAAGAATCCTGTGGCACCTTATAGACTAACAGACGTTTTGCAGCATGAGCTTTCGTGGGTGAATACCCACTTCTTCAGATGCAAGTAGTGGAAATTTCCAGGGGCAGGTATATATATGCAAGCAAGAAGCAAGCTAGAGATAACGAGTTTAGTTCAATCAGGGAGGATGAGGCCCTGTTCTAGCAGTAGAGGTGTGAAAACCAAGGGAGGAGAAACTGGTTCTGTAGTTGGCAAGCCATTCACAGTCTTTGTTTAATCCTGAGCTGATGGTGTCAAATTTGCAGATGAACTGAAGCTCAGCAGTTTCTCTTTGAAGTCTGGTCCTGAAGTTTTTTTGCTGTAGGATGGCCACCTTAAGATCTGCTATTGTGTGTCCAGGGAGGTTGAAGTGTTCTCCTACAGGTTTTTGTATATTGCCATTCCTAATATCTGATTTGTGTCCATTTATCCTTTTCCTTAGAGACTGTCCAGTTTGGCCGATGTACATAGCAGAGGGGCATTGCTGGCATATGATGGCGTATATTACATTGGTGGATGTGCAGGTGAATGAACCAGTGATGGTGTGGCTGATCTGGTTAGGTCCTGTGATGGTGTCGCTGGTGTAGATATGTGGGCAGAGTTGGCATCGAGGTTTGTTGCATGGATTGGTTCCTGAGCTAGAGTTACTATGGTGCGGTGTGCAGTTACTGGTGAGAATGTGCTTCAGGTTGGCAGGTTGTCTGTGGGCGAGGACTGGCCTGCCACCCAAGGTTTGTGAAAGTGTGGGATCATTGTCCAGGATGGGTTGTAGATCCCTGATGATGCGTTGGAGGGGTTTTAGCTGGGGACTGTATGTCATGGCCAGTGGAGTCCTGTTGGTTTTGTAATACAGATGACTCAATTGCTTATCACTTGAGGTTCAACCCCGTCTTTATAGATCAGTAAACCTTTGAAATGGATTCTTCTGTGGGTTACTCCTTAAAGTAAAGTTTATTCAAGCTGTGAGAAAGGCAACATGCAGTCTGGTGGGGAAGGAAGCTCCATGGTCTTTCTTCCCCAATTTGTGTTTGCTGAAATGCAAATTGTTCTGTTTCCTGCCATCTCCTCCCTCTGCTGTCTTGAGGTAAACACACATTCCTTTGTATAGGATAGACCTGTTTAACAACTACCCACCATACCTGGTTTGCACATACTTTTGTCATAATTCCAGCATATGTTCATAACTCTAAATATACACAACATACATGCACCATGCAGGAATATTAATGCTCAGGGAGTGGTTAGTTTTCAAATGATACCTCACAAGGCATATTTTGCACAAAGATTATTACAGTAGTGTGTAGGATGTGAATATAGGGGCACTTAGTGTCACCATGATGAATTACTATTACTTATTATTTGTATTACTGTAGAGCAGGAGTGGGCAAACTTTTTAGCTTGAGGGCCACAGCGGGGAATAGAAATTGAATGGCGGGCCATGAATGCTCACAAAATTGGGGTTAAGGTGCGGGAGGGGTGCAGGCTCTGGGGTGGGGTTGGGGATGAGGAGTTTGGGGTGTAGGAGGGTGCTCTGGGCTAGGACCGAGGGGTTTGGAGGCAGGAGAGGGATCAGGGCTCGGGCAGGGGTGTGGCAAGGGGTGCAGGTATCAGCTGGGGGTGTGGGCTCTGGGGTGGGGCTGGGGGTGAGAGGTTAAGGGTGCAGGAGGGTGCTCCAGGCTGGGATTGAGGGGTTTGGGGAGCGGGAGGGGGATTATGGCTGGGGCACAGGGTTGGGGCATGGGGAGAGGCTCAGGGATGCAGGCTACGAGTGGTGCTTACCTCAAGCGGCTCCTGGAAGCAGTGGCATGTCCCTTCTCCAGCTCCTATGTGGAGGTGTGGCCAGGCGGCTCTGCACGCTGCCCCATCTGCAGACACCGCCCCTGCAGCTCCCAATGGAGCGTGTAGGAGCCGGACTAGGGCCATTCCATGGCTTCCGGGAGCCGCGTGGTGCAGCCCCTGACCCTATGCCCTGGCTGGAGTGCCGGAGCAGGGCCGAGCTGCGTTGTGTGGCCCCCGACTCTGCGCCAGGACTAGAGCAGGGCCGAGCCGCATGGTGCGGCTTGCAGGCCGGCTTAAAACGGCTCGGATACAGCCCATGGGCTGTAGTTTGCCCATCCCTGCTGTAGTGTCTAGGAACCCTATAAAAACATTTCCCAATAAGAGCCTACTAGGTTGGGAATGGGTGCTAGATGAATTCAACAGTTGCAGATCAGAAAAGAGCAGCAATGGAATTGGGGAAAGCCACATGTCCCTGTCGGGATTTATTGGAAACAGACCTTGATGAGTAAATAGGATTCCATCCATGATCTCCCAGGACCAGAGTCTGCCACCCTTATTCATGCTGATTAGAACTTTGCTAGTAATAGTCTCATTGATGTCGATGGGGCTGTTCAATAAGGACCAGATTGTGCAAGTCTCACGCAAACTGAGTAGTACCTTACTCTCAAGTACTTCCATTCATTTCAATGGTACTATCTGATAAGGAAGTGCTATTCAATATGTAATAGTATTACTACCCAGCCCCAAGTACAGTGCTGTCACTTAAGGGTAAGGATGTAAGGAGCTCTGACCCAGGAGCTTGTTATTTTGACCTTTTCATAGATATTTTTGAATGTTTAAAGTATTTTTTTAAGGTTGCGCTGGAGGTGTAAATTGTGTGCGGTGAGAATAAGTGATATGGGTGTCTGGAACAGACTGAATTCCTTAAGTTACTTTTCAAATATTGTAACACTTCGGCTTTTTTAAAGATGTAGAACTTTTGCGAAGGGTATTTTTGGGGGAGGGCGGCATTAGTGAGATTCCAATAAAACAACTTTAATTCTTTTTAAAATTATTGATCAAAGTTCAATTTCTCGGTGTGTTTTCATGTGACCCAGTTGTTAGCCAGTGACCCATTAAAGCACACATAATGACAGATTTCTCTCCTTCAATCTGGCTCCTTTCAGCTATTCATAGGTGTAAAATGGCAGATACTAGCTTTGTCTGGTTTGGTGAGAATAGAGTGACCAGATGTCCCGATTTTATAGGGACAGTCCTGATTTTTGGGTCTTTTTCTTATATAGGCTCCTATTATCCCCCACCCCTGTCCCGATTTTTCACACTTGTTGTCTGGTCACCCTAGGTGAGAATTGCCCCAGTAGAGGAGAGTTCTCAGCTGGCAAAAAAATCAGTATAGCTGCCACCGCTCCCCAGGCACAATGTAAGGGGCAGGAGGGAGGAGAAGGTGAAGCAGGAGCCCTGCTATGCTCTGGCATTTCTCAGCTAGAGGACAGTCCGTAGAAACTATATTCACCTGTTGTAGATTACAGTAACCTCTGGGTTGTTCTAACTTCTGCCTGGGCTGTTGCTGCCCAGGCAAAGTTCAAGGAATGGTAACTGGTTCCCAGAAAGCCTGCGCAAATTGGCACTGAATGGATTTTGGAGCAAGAGAGAATATGTCCCCTTCCAAAAGTGCTTCAGTTTGATTTGCTCTCTCCCACTCAGAATAAGATGTAAATTTCTGCCATCACTTATTTTAATCACACATTCAAAACCATTTTTCTTCTTACAATCTCCTGCTTAAAATATCAGAGATACAAATAAGAACTTTAAGCAAGGCAGGGATATAAAGCATGATTTCAGAGGGACACACTATGAACATTTGTATGTTGAGTCACTACTTTAGTTTCCACTAAACATACCTTCAAAGGTGCAAATTAGATCTGTTTTTCTATGGATTAGAAAGCTACTTATTGTAAGATTTCTTATTTAACAAGCTATTCAGTGTCGTGCCATGATTTAACATGGCAGAAATATTGAGGGAGACGGAAATTGTATGGACCATTTGCATCATTTTATTTATTTGCATTTCCCACCTATCAATTTAGTATAATTCAAGGTGAAATTCCTGTCAATCCAACCCAAAACTAGTGTTCCCAAAGCTGATGCACTGCTCTCCAAGGGCAGGCATGAACACAAATAGACTTAAGCCACCACACCTCAAATGTAGTTTAACTTTAGTAAATCATAGGTGGCTGCTATCTGTGATTGTTTATTGTTCAGTACAAGGGCTTTTATATTAAGATCCAGAAAAAGAGCACATAATTATTACTCTCCTCCTCCTTCCGCAAAACAAAAATAAAATTATGGCATCAGAGAGAGACAGCCTTCTATATGAAGCTGATCAGGCTTGTACTGAAAAGTGCAGCATTTTCCATGCAGAGAGATACTAGAGCTGCGTAGGTGTAGGAAAAGAATCATGCCATCTGAGGAACCAGTAAACAAAACAAGAAACCCAGCCCCAACTTTCTTCAGTTTTGTAAAAAAAATAATAAATTAAAAAAAAAATTGCAATATTTTTTGCTGTTTCATCTTCAAGCTTTCATTGTTCATTTTCATTGTTCTCCATAAAAATGAGGGAAGAACGTATTTTGGGAGAGTAGGGGTACAAGGAAAAAATGTAATTGTGAAAATCTGTTTTCACAGCAAAAATGGCATGTGTGAAAAGGAGTAAGAATTTGCCCAAGGATGGAACTTCAGCTTTAAACTCCCCCCTGCCCGAAAAAACCTTAAACCACAATTGTTGAAATAGTGAAAATTTGTCCTTAACCAAAGTTGTGAAAACTGACAGAAATCTTATCTTTCATATGCAAAAATTTGTGATGCAAAAGTTAAGCCTGGTCTACACTACGATTTTAGTTCGAATTTAGCAGCGTTATAGCGAATTAACCTTGTACCCGTCCACACGAGGCCATTTAATTCGATTTAAAGTGCTCTTAAAATCGGTTTCTGTACTCCTCTCCGACAAGGGGAGTAGCGCTGAAATCGACATTGCCGGTTCGAATTAGGGTTAGTGTGGACGGAATTCGAAGGTATTGGCCTCCGGGAGCTATCCCACAGTGCACCATTGCTGTCCAGAGCGGTCACAATCTAAACTCGGATGCTCTGGGCAGTTGGACAGGAAAAGCCCCGCGAACTTTTGAATTTCATTTCCTGTCTGCCCAGCCTGGTGAGCATAGGTGACCACACAGAGCTGAACAGCACAGGTAGCCATGCAGTCCGAGAACCGCAAACGAGCACCAGCATGGACCACACGCGAGATACTGGATCTGATCGCTATATGGGGAGAGGATTCCGTGCTCGCAGAACTGCGTTCCAAGAGACGGAATGCAAAAATTTTTGACAAGATCTCCAAGGGCATGATGGAGAGAGGCCACAATCGGGACTCCTATCAGTGCCGTATTAAGGTGAAGGAGCTCCGACAGGCCTATCAGAAAACCAAGGAGGCAAACGGACGGTCCGGGGCAGAGCCGCAGACATGCCGCTTCTACGAGGAGCTGCATGCAATTCTCGGGGGGGCCGCCACCACTACCCC